>JANCMC010033613.1:27470942-27703271 GCA_024363005.1 Charaxes varanes | reverse complement strand
TTAAGCATTTCTAGTAAATAACTTTCTAGAAAACTTATTATTAGATAATGTTTTTCATTTGTGAAAAATAATTTTCTTCGTATACTCTAGTGTGCTATCTTTCAAAATTATACATTTCAAGTTAAAATAATTATGCCAGGAAACTCATAATTATTTCCTATGGCTGTCCTATAAAATTTAATATGTGTCACATCTGTCGCGTTTTTACGACAATGACGAAATGTTTATGCTGATATTATTTTGCTGTAACTTGTCTAAAGTAAGAGCTCAAAGAAAAGACAAAGGAGAAATAAATCGAGAGGTAAAACCTGTCTTTACTTAACGCTTTACCCAGATCTTAAAGGTCTTTCCGAAATAGTTGATGACGACAACATTTTGCAGCTATTCTTTACCTTTAGCAAAATTATTACCTGTAACTTAATGGTCTTTACAACGAAAAGTTGATGCCAGAATAGCTGATGTTATATCAACATAAAGTTCACCTTGCCTTACCTACCAATCTATTACCACTTGTCTTAAGACCCAAAAACAGGTTAAGAGAAGATGATTCAGGCGGTCCTAATATAATCAGTGGTCAGCATTTGAGACGAATCGCTGAGCAAAATGAGCCAGTTACCTAAGGAATGTTGATCACCCTTTTTATCACTAAGCTATCGAGGTCCTCTCAGGCTTTCAGTAGCATATAATTATACTTTCAGTGTGATAGTAACAGTAAGGTCTTCATAATAATCTACTAAGAGGCCAAGAGACAACTGCGCTTTGTGCGAGTGTAATATTAGCGAAGCGGAGTGGAAATTGAGGCGGCTACCTAATGGATTCAGCCACCCTTTCTATCAGAGAGCTATCAAAGCCCTCTCAGGCTTTCAGTAGCATATACTTATAGTATACTTTCATTATGATAGTAGCAGTATCTTTACCTACTAAGGATTATTGTGAGCGCGAGCGTGTGAGAGTTGCGAGTGATGAATTGACATGTTCTGGGGCCATTAGGGGCCCGATAAGACGCATTTAACTCGATCCGTACGCCTCCGCTGACCGCCATGTTATACTCTGATACAGAGTGCTCCGAAGTTTAAATATAAAGCTTTCTTTGTATGCTTTCTGAAAAATATATTTGCTGTGTGATATTTTTATACACAGAGTCACATTGCGCGTCATCGTGGAAACCAAGAAAATGAGAAACGGTCACGACCCTCAGTAGGAAGGACATGGTCATGATCCTCAGGAATACGACGCAGAAAGAGGAGCAGTATCTTTACCTTTAATTACTATTCAGAAGGAGGAAGAGAAGGAGGTTCGTTTACTCATGACCAAAAGTGCCCGAAGCCTCTATGATAGAAGAAACTACTTTACAACACTTGGGAATGAGACCCCTTTTAGAGGGTCTCGCTCTTCCCTAGAAGGTATGTAATTAAATTAAGTCTTTTATTCACAATATTTTAAAATAACCTTAAGTTATATAATATGGTGCAATAAATTCTTTAATTCTTAAAGACATAAAGAAGATAGTTTTTTTTTATGTTACAAGGGGGCAGACGAGCAGGCAGCAGGCACCGAAGTGCCTACAGGCGCCCATGGACATCTGCAATTATTTTACATTACAATACGAATCTTGAACAAAGTCTTTCAATCATCTTTGATCAACATTTTAATTTTCTGGAATTAATTTTCGAATTCGTAAATCACTCTTTTCTCTATTACATTTACATAGCCCAACAATTTGTTTTACTTCAGGACCTAGTCCCAGAACGAGCTAATACAGTTCTAAATTTTGGATAAAAAATTAGATACCAGTTTAAATGGGGCTAAGAAAGACCGGGTTGAAATTTTATAAAAAAAATTAGATACCAGATTCAATGGTGTCAGTGTGGTCAGCGAAGCGTAAGCTCACAAGTTGCTCCAGACACGATTAGTAATTAATTACACTAGTTATGTAACGGTTAAAGATGCAAATTTACATATATGTTTTATTCTTTTATAACAAAAAATAGAAAAGAGTGTGCTTTACACCACACGACTGAAGTAAAACTTTTTTAGCTCCAACGGCATGTATGTGTTCGAACCTTACTCTCTTACCTTTACTGTAATATACAAAACGTAACTTTCCTTTCCTATCTTCACTAACTTATATCTTCGTTAAGGTAAAACGGGCGTAAAGAAGTTTTACTTCAATAAAACATAATGTTAAACATATAATATAACATTTGTATCGCATGCATATCTAAATGTATGACGTCAGACTACGTCCGCGTACAAAATTTTTCACAATTCCAGTTTTCATTATTTTTACGAAGTAATTTTGTGAGTGTTACAAAAGGTGTTGTAATGCTTACGTTTATTTTATTCCGAGTAGAATAATTACAATTGTAATAATAATCGGTGATACATAGGCTAGGCGAATATAATTTTCCGATGTTTTTTTTTTTAACTAACGATATTTAATGACAAATGATTTTTTTTACTGATCCACATATTTTAATCGATAGTCAAGTATTGTAATTCATCCGACTTCGACGTCACGTACCTACGTTATTTTTGCAAATTACCTAAGTGAAATGTAAATTTTTATTATGCTTTTGAAATAAGAGTAGAATAGTTGTTTATTTGTTTTTATGAGGCATTAATGTAGGTGTTCTGTCTGCAGTAGAGATTTTTTTTTCAAATCGTACTCTAACTTTTTTTATGTATAAGTTATTTTAAGTAGAAACTTTACTGGTATAGGCATATTCTTATATAGTATTAGACTCTAAGTGTTGTAATTACTGTTTGTTTCTCTAATAAACATAAAATAAAAATAAAATAAAATAGTTTTACTCGATATTTAACTATCAATATCATGAATCCTATATAGTGCGAGGAAAGGTATAATGATTAGTGTAAACACTATACGTAATCATCACTACTGAGAAATTGCTTCAAAATATATTAATACATTAATTAATCGGCAAAAACACATTTCTCAATAGCATGACGTGATGTGCCATTTAAAATAATAGTTAGTTGAAAGGTTTTTAATGTATCAATCTAATTAAACACGAGACCATCATTTTGAAAAAGTGGGGATTGCAATCTTTAGATATGATTGATTTCTGAAGTTATTTTTATACTGATATTTTACGTAACATTTATATTCATTTATTTACTTTAGATAAATCTTTAGAAAGTGTTATTAACATGTACTATTATTATTTAAAATATCCTGTTTTTATAGCGTTTCTTTTGGGCAAAAACAATCCTTTTTAAAAAAGGACGCAACTCAACTGTTTATTTTTTGCTACTTACATAAAACCCTAAAAGGGAAGGAAAAACAGGCGCCAATTTTCGTGATGTCCGTTTAAAAAAAAATATCACTCGCTTTATGAAACTTAAAAAATAGTGTTACACAGTACTTTAACCTAATTGTAATTTTAAAAAAAATGATCCAGTTATGACGAGATCATATTACAAACTAATGATAAAATAACGCTAGACGAGTACACTGTGTTTTATTTTTATTAATTTATATTTGTGTGGAAACGTTGTTTTAATGAATAATTAGTCTATGCTACGCATTCCTTAAAAATCGCAGCTTCTTTAAATTTTGCTATAAATTGGCGTATGTATAATTTTATAATATATATATATATTTTTAATATATTATACACGCTATATAGTCAGATTAAATTTTACATTGCACTGTAAACAAAAATAATGACATCCCTGTGGTGGACATGATGATATTGTGTCTGTAATTGTCATATAATTAATCGCTTTAAATGTTCCAAAAAATAATCAATTACAAAAAGATATTCTTAAAAAAAGTAGTCATCTTATGGTTTCCAACAGTAATTTTGGTAATTGCTTTGATCACGGTCCGAACATACGCGGTATGTTTGCCACAATTAACACAAAAATTATATAAGAATTAGAAAAAGATTCATTTCATACATAGAATTAAACATAGTAAACTTTACAGTAATATTACAAAGATAAAAACTTTTTGATATTAGTGTAGATTTTACTACGTTTGTTTCCATATATAATAGATGTGGCCAACCCATTTCGTTTACCTATTAAAAAGTTGGTTTTTGACAATGTCAATTATGGAAATTAAATTGGGATATTTTTTCTGGTCTAACAAGATAAACAATGTAATTTGCTGATTGTAGTGTCTGTGTTTATCTTTTAGTTACTTTCACAGCATTCTGTCATATGGTATTTTACTATGGGCTATATATGTAATATATATGCTGCTATATATGTAATACTGCTAGTATTGATACTATATTTGTTCTTCAAAAAAAGTTTGTGTTCAAGCAATATATAAAACTAACTGTGCCCGCAACTTCATCCGCGTAGAAATAGGTAAAAAGATAGGACTCAATTTTAGCGTGATGACATATAGTATATACATACATATATAGCCTATAGTCTTCCTCTATAAATGAGCTACCTAACACTGAAAGAATTTTTGAAATCGGACCAGTAGTTCTTGAGATGAGAGCATCACATAACATACATAATCAACCAACTGAAGCACTTCAATGGCACATGACTGGATAATAAACTTGTACATGTTGGTAGTTGTTTTTGTAAATCGTTATAAACAATTATATTTCATTTTATTGTTATACTTCCTTATTATATTTTTATACACTCATATACTAAATAATCCATATTTATTTAAGGTAAGGCGTATACCGCTAGCGCCGCGCCTTCTATAGATTGTTTCAACTTGACTTAAAAAAACAATTGTTCAGAGTTCCAAGATGAACGCAGAAAACAGTAGATTTTACGATCTTTCAATATAACTCACGACAATTAAATATGTGGAGGACATATTTTTATGTAACAGCCCTGTACTCATATTCGCAAATAAATAAATTATGAATTATGAATTATGAATAAAATATGCTAGTACAGTATGACGATAATGTAAATGATATCCACGTAATAAATATGATACGATAAACATTCGTATTCTCAACCTTCCTTCAATTGCACAAAAACATGTTACAGGTGAAGTAATACTTCATGGCAAGAACGCGTGAACCTGGACGTACGTTTTCCAGGCTTTAACATGACGTTACATACAAAATTTACTTGGAATTTTCGAACACAAGTTTCACAGTTATTTTCATATATTTAATATTCCAAGATATTTAAAAGTAGACAACCGTGCGATTTACTAAGAATTGCGTGACACGCACAACATCTCTGCAGAACCAGTTGGCGGCTTCAGTGTTTTTAAATACGATTTAAGGATCTTTATTTGTCTCAAGTCGAACAAGATCCAGGGTTGCTCAAGAGTGGTACCAACAAAGAGAGGCCTATGGCCAGTAGTGGGAGAAAAAAGGTGATGATAATTGACCTTGAGGAAAAGAGCATGATCATTTCTCAAAGGTGCAGATGTCCATAGGCGTCTGTAGTCATTTAGGTGATCTGCCTGCCCGTTTGATACTTGTAATATAAAAAGGGGCAAACGGGCAGTTCACCTAAGTGACTAACGAATCTCGTGGACATCTACACCACTAGGAGGGTCACACATGCGTTGCCGGCCTTTAAAGAGGGTTTTAGGCCACCGGGAACTCTCACAAACCGAACGAAACGCAACAAAACTACCATCGCTTGTCGTGACAACATTGCTGCCACTTCACGCCGATCTTTTGTGAAAAAGATATACTAATTCCTTATTATATAAAGGAAGTTCTTATTAGGCGATGTATTGACAGTTAAACTGTGGGTAGATGTGAATTTTTGTTACAGTAAAAGACAGATCGGGTAGTTAGCGTCAGCCATTCACGATAAGTGATCGGTGGTGAGCAGACGTCCCATTCGAGCTATGTACATACTTACTGTTGTTTTATTTGTTGACAGCACATTAGGCATGTTTATTACTTATCTTTTTTTTCACTTTTGTCTATATATGTCAGGTACTGTTAAAAACATTTACATTTGTTTCTTATTAAGAAGACTACACTTCCAATAAATTCTCATATAAAAAGTAGAATACGTTATTTACAAACGCGCAAAATTTTTATATTACTCAAGTAAAGAAACTTAATAAAACACAAGTTTGCAAAATTACCCCAAAATTGGGTATGCATATCACATTCGATTTACTTGAATAATATGAATGTTTACGAAACAGTTATGATGACATAAGAAGAAAAACTTGGATGTGTTGAGTTCCGTCTCAACATGGAGTGCGGACGTGCGGGGAGCGGCAAAGGGCGTCGAGACGTCGCACCGCGAAATCGGCCACCGGCTCGTCGGCCTCAGATCGCATGCAGTAACGGACTGAACGTGTACATTTTAAAATCCTGTGTACATCAGTTTTTCATTTATTAATATATTTACAGTACACATATTATGGGCAGTGTTTTATTTTCTTCACAATAAGATTCGATCTAGAATTATGTTGAGAGAAGTATAATCCAACCCGTAAGCTTCAGGGCACGGGGCCTTTCAGCTGCGAGATAGAAAACCTGTACAAAAATTACAGGCGGAGGCTGAGAAGCCTTATCGCCGTATCCTCATCAAAAAATGTCAGCCATAACGTCTTGAACGAGGAGACAGTGAGGGCTTGGAACCATGGGATGATCACCACACGACACGCCAATCCGGCACTCTTTCTCCAGGACTTGACTTAGGTGGTTCCCCTAGGACGGGAATCTCCTTCTACCTAAGAGTAAGAGAACTAAAGGCGGAAAAGACGAGCGGCGCTGATCGCAATGCCAGCTGCCCGCACGAAAGAACTGGGTGCGACTCGGTCAAGGTCGAATACTCCAAATTTGAAGGAATGAATTCTAGCGTGCAAGCTGCGTCCATTAGAGATGGCTGCAGTGGTGCTGATTATTCAGCCAGAGACGGATAAGTAACGGGGTAACTTATTTCTAGCTGATCACAGAGACGCAGCAACGGAGAATAATACTAATAACGGAAAGCTGAAGTAATGAGGGTGGCAAATTACAAATGAGTAAATTACAAATTTATTTTTTTAAATGTTATCAGTATGATTACGAAGTAGAGTATCGATTTGCAGATACTCCGGCGGCAAAAATTGAATAGCCTACCGGTGGCGAATGTATAAATCCGGTACTGTAAAGGCGTTTTCGAAAAAGAAATCTCTATGCTCTAAACATTCCGTTGACACGTATCGACTCGCTTTCTGTACGCGCTGAGAAAGTAAAAATAGCTTCACGCTTTTTTATGTTTTCTTTTATTATTATCCAAAAACCAGGTTTATATTTTTATTCAAAGCGTGATTTATAGTGATTTTTTTTTTAATTCGCATTTTTAATCTAATAAGATTAGACATATGTGGCCATCCATATAAAAAAAAATCCAAATTTCCACCAGGCATATATTATATGATTTGACCCTAATTAGTTAAATCATTCGGAAAAAACTATTATGCCTTATATGATATGTTAAGAAAACCACGTTCGAAAAAGGAAATATTATGAATTGTTGTTGAGTTAAGTTTATTTGGAGATGGAGATAAAAACTTTAACTTACACGAAACTGCAGTTTAATCTTATATATAAAATTCTCGTGTCACAATGTTAGTTACCGCACTCTTCCGAAACGGCTTGACCAATTTTTATGAAATTTTATATGCTTATTCAGCAGGTCAGGAGAATCGGCCACTATCTATTTTTTTTTACTCCTAAGTGATAACGGTGGCCCACGCGAACGAAGTCGCTTGGTACAGCTAGTATTTTATAAAGTATTTCCGATAGCGTTTTGCTATTATTAACTCGGTATAATAAATAGGTTAAAATACAAAAAATTAACGCCATATTGCGAAAAAAATTTAAGAATGTGAAATACGGATGTCACAAAAGAATGTGAAAATTTGAATTCGTCCGGCTTCCTGGGTATTTCTACAATCATATGATATACGAATATTCAGAGTGTATTAACATTATCATTAAAGGCCGACAACGCATCTGCTAGCCTTCTGGTTGTGTTGATGTCCATGGGCGTCGGTAGACACTTACGTGCCTGCTGCCTGGTATACCAATTAGACAATACGATTAGTAAATATCAAATAATTACAACCAAGCGCTAATTGCTCATTAATTAACGTTAATTAAATTTAAAATTTCATTTAAAAAGAAGACGTATTGACTTGTCTTCAGTAACCATTAAAAGAATTTCTTTTAATGGTTGTTATGTCGGAAATAAGATAGTAATGTGTAAAATATATCCGTGATTATTCACTTAAGTCCTTGAGACCACTAAGATGAAATTGCAACTAAGCTCTTATAATATATTCTCCATTTACATTGAACTTTAACAAAATGTCTGTGCTCTCTACACAATATTCGAATTAATAGTTCCTTATAACACAGCCAAAGCGAATCGCTTAACAGCGACCGTGGGTGGAAAATATAGTTATAGAATTTTTTTTCATTCGAATATATTATAGCTCTATTACTTTCGTCCTTTAAGAATACCTTATACTAATTATTTCACGCGACATCGTCCGCCTAATATTACGCCTTTTGCGAAACTTTAACCATTTACGCAGCGCGTGCAGCGGAAGCTGTCAAATGGGAAAAAGAACCCCCGATTTGGAAACATTCTTCACTGGTGCTCCGCTCCGATAACACTTAGCGTGATGATATATAGCTTATAGCTTTCCTCGAAAAATCAAAGCTATCAATTCAACTGTATTTTTTCAGAATGTTTGTTACCTCAGAACATTCGACTGGATGAACCGATTTTGATGATGCTTTTTCTATTTGAAAACAGCTGCTTACCGTGTGGTTCCATTTCAATTTGGTCTAGTTCTCTAGTCTAGACAATTTAAAGTCGGTTTTTTTATTAAAATTTTATCGTTTTTACCAATTTTATCTGTTCAATTAGACCGACTTTTTTTATTATAATAGGCATGTTTGGTCGTCACTTTGCATATATACAAACAAACGGACACGCAAAATTATTTCATAATTATTATAATATCAATTGAGCTCATTAAACCTCAGAATTTGTTTGTTTCATCACTGAGGGGGGCTTAATTCCAAATTTATGTAATTCCAGCCCTGTGTCATCAGCCGCCATGTTGAAAAGGGAGTGGTTATCGTTTTGTCAGTCTAATGGCCAAAATAAACAACTCACAAAAAATATATAAGGACATTATTTGTAGAAAATTTAATTCTCTAAAATCTATTTTGGTTCTATAACTTCTTGTCATAGAACGAAAAATAAAAAAGTTATAAACCAAAAAACGTATCAGAGTTAATCTCTTCAAATACAATGTATATATCCATGAGAAGCTAAACTACTTTGCTTTAATCACTACGATCAAAGTAATTTTATTGCTCAATGCGGAAGGAAAGCATCGGGCTGCTTTCAGAGCTGTGCTGAGTGTTATGTAACAGAGCAGGTCTTTTATAATATCGATACACTTATATTGTTTCGTACGGCTTTCACGTGCTCGAGATTTACTCTTACTTGAGTCTATGAGCATTACTCTGAAAGAACCTTAGGTTTCTTTCAGAATTTAATCTTTTTGCTCATTTAGATCATTCTTTTGAGGCTTTGCGGTAATGTTTACTAATTCACACCCGACCAATAATTTACATACATTTATTCAGATTTCATTACTTTGAGTTGCTTCCGTACAGGACAGTCAAAATATGCTTCATAGGCTTCACAGAGAACGTGAGATGTCTTTAGTTCATATTTCACGTCTCACACTTTAATAAATTGACCACATATAAAACAAAATGAATCAGCATCGTATTTGCACTTTCGTGACGTCATTTTAAGTTATTCTGGGCTTGTAAATAACACCTGATGGTTGTTTATCACTCGGGTGCCATCTAGGGGCACAGTGTAAACGTTAATAGCCCACTCTCACAGCGCGGTCTTTTTAAAAATATTAAAATCAATTAAAATTTATGAAAAAATTGAAAAATGAGTATTATTATTATAACTAGCCGCCATTCACGTTTTTTAACAAATGGGGACATTAATACCTCGCTTGGCTTTTGTACACATTCATTTAGAATAAAGGATAGCATAAAACTTAAGCTCCCATAGAGTTTTTACATTTATTTCAAACTGCAACTCTCTGGTCATGCCGAACTTTTTATATAATTCCTCGAAAATGACTACTTAGAAAACTCTAGTTCTATCTGTGAGCATTGTCAAGAGAAGAAGTGAAGGTAAATTAAAAATGATAATTGATTCTTAAACAGTAAACTCCAAAGAATGTGTATAAAGAGGTAGATTCAGAAACGCTACAACGTTAGGAGTTCATATGGCATCCTATTATGATAGCTTAGCATTAAAATTGTACACCTTAAACACTAAGTGTATTTGAACAATAAAAAAATTCAACTCACAGATTTTGTATTGCTAAGACAAATGTTATTCTTAACTACCTACAGCCCGCAACTTCACACGCGTGAATTCAGTGATCTTATTTTTTGAGAAATATGTTTTTTTTAAAGCCGAAATACCTATATTATTCATTACCAAAGCTATCTACCAGTGAAAGTCACGTTACAATCAGTCCAGCCGTTTTGCAGATCTCCCGGAACAAACAGACAGACAATCTTTAAATTTGCGTTCTTTCTAATAAAGTGAAATGAACTTCACGCTCGGATAAGATAAAAGAAGAATATGGGAAAAGACTACGGTAAGTCAATTACAACCTTTTCGACAAATAATCTTAAAAGGTAAATCTTTAGTAATTAGAAATACTTCCTCATATTTTTTATCTTTTAACAGCGTATCATTAATATTAAAATTTGGTGGAAACTGACGAAAGTCACTAATACAACTTCTATGGTAAACATACAAACTTAGAAAACTTTTACAAAGCATAAAAAAAATTGTTCTCTCCACCTTTCGCAATCGTCGCTATGACTAATTGAAAACCGTGCAATCGTAATTAGAAACGAAAAATCTCCGAAAAGGGCTGGACTAATTTCGACAGGAATTACACTGTAAACGAGATATGCACTTAATATAGGTCTTTATTTCGAGCAGTTAACGGCTTATATTTTTATATCCTCAAAAATTACAAAAAGAGAAGCGTGTAACAAGTAGTCTGTACAGATGGTTATAAACTAGATTAGACTTATTAATTAATTTAATGTAAGTTGATTTTTTTTTAAATTTTAGTATTTAATTTTAAATTATTATTTCAAGTCATCGTTGTTCCATTGAGTCTCGATAATGTACGGTACTATTATAAAAAACAAATTTGTAAGTTTTGACCGCCTCCTTTACCAGATTTGCCAGGTTTACCGGATCCGCCTTCTTCGCCAGATTCATCGGGTTCACCAGATCCACCCTCTTCACCAGATTCAATCGGTTCCTTGTTAGGTTTTCCGGAACCACCTGACTTAGGGGAGCCACCAGATTTCCCAGATTTGGGACCACCAGATTTGCCAGGTTTACCAGATCCACCTTCTTCACCAGATCCGCCCTCTTCACCAGATTCACCAGGCTTTTCAGAATTGCCTTCTTCGTTAGGTTTTCCTGAACCACCTGACTTAGGAGAGCCACCAGATTTCCCGGACTTGGGAGAGCCCCCAGAGTTAGGAGAGCCACTGGACTTCGGTCCTCCACCCCCTTTTCCCGGCTTACCTCCACCACCCTCACCAGATTTACCCGTATGTCCGGAATTTCCTCCCTTAGGTTCTCCAGATCCTCCTGATTTAGGAGATCCTCCAGATTTACCATTACCAGATTTATTACCCGAGCCACTTTTTCTATTTCTTGAGATCGCTGTAACATAATGATAGTTGTTATTAATTTTATTAAATTAAAGAAACTTAGTATGTATATTTTTCAATGACAAAAAAAAACATTAAAATGTATATAAGTCCAAGTAACCAGTGATTAGGAATACAGATTAAGAAATCACCTGCATATATGCGCTGATCATTCATTTAAGAAATACAGCCCATTATAGCAGTAGATTCTTGCCACATAATATGATAATATTTAAATAAGAGTAACAAAACTTTATTAGGTTAAAAAAGGCACTGCAGTCCTATTATATATGTAAAATAATGTATACTTGTAAAATAAACTCTAGACTTAAAACTTAATACAGAACATTTAAATATGAGAATGACATTATACGGGATATACATATATCCTGACCTTGTTATTAAGATATCGCTGGTTGGGTGAGGGGAAAAAGGGGATTCAAGTATTCAAGGGATTTTTTAACAACCCACGGACATAATTGAACAATTATTAAGCTAAAGTAGTACATTGTTAAGGTACGTACTAATTGTGTTTTACATATATTCACAGATCAAGAACAGCTCTGTTACGAGTGATACTTAGCGCCGTTCTTCGTCTACGTGCAGGGTTTGTAGTGAGAAAACAGTGACAAAGTGACTGTGTCGAAAATGTATGAATGTAATGGATTTGTCTGAACAGAACTCACCGTTATTGGTATATATATTTCTATATAACAAGGAGCAAACGAGCAGGCGGTATATAGCTTAAGTGACTATCGACGGACAACAGAAATAATGGACACATGCATCACCAAAAAGCTCGCAGATGTGTTGCCTTTAAAGAGGGGCTTAAGCCACAGGGAAGTCTCACAAAAAGAACGTATCGCGACATGAACGAATTGTACCATCACTTGACGTGATGAGTTCTGATCCCTGACATATATTATACCCATTTCAGATTATATTACATATATTTTATTTATTTTCAAAATGACAATTCTAGTTGTAAAGATTGTTAAGGAAAACATAAAATTTTGCTAGGGTGGGAACGGATTTCAGTCAGAACACTACCGAATATGAAACAAAACACTCAATCACACTATTACTATTCTTGATCTATCTTATTCCTTACTTTGTATTAATTTCAACATTTTGTCATTATTTGCTTACCTCTAGCTATGGCTTCCGCTTCACTAGATCCACTGCCTTCGCTTTTAGCTTAAAATATAATAAGAAATTTATTTGTTATTTTATGTTACAAGCTTTAGATTATACTTTGAGTGCTTTAGACGATATATATGTATATTTTTTCACAAATTTACTGGTGTGTTTTACAATTACTAGAATGTTAAATTTTGCGTCTTCACTTATAAACAGAACAGAGAGCCTAGCACGGACTTTTCGAACCATTTCGAACGAAAATGTTCGTGCTACGTGTGTGTAAGTGTGACACGATGAATGCTTGCCTCCTTTGGGCCTAGCACGAACATTTTCATCCTAAGTAAAGTCGACTCGTCGATTTATGTCCGCGTCGGTTCGAAAAACTCTTGCTAGGCCATAAAATTAAGAAACTTATCGTTTTGGCCGCAATAAACTAAGCAAAGTTGAAGTAGAGACAGAGTAGAACTTGACCTATTAACTATCTAGCTAGGTAACTGAAAAGATTTGAGTTTTTATAAAGTTAAAGCAAAAGGGAAAATGTAGTAATATAGTACAGTATTGTATTTAATTACCAGCTGCCCTGGCGGCCGCATTGCTGGATCCTCCGCCATTTCCCTGACTTTCAGCTGTTAAGGAAAGATAACATAATAATCATTGAATGTTATACCGACTTGTTCATTGTAAAAACATAAAACTTATCTATTTATTGTATTCTCCATCAAGAAACTAATTTTTGCAAAACACTTTCTTGGTCGACTATACAATATAAAACTCAACATGAAATTATATTTCAAAATTAATTTCAAAGTATTCTTTGGTAAGGTATAGATATTTTGTAAATTTAAAAATAGTTCTGCTTTTGAAACATCATACATTATTTTCGCATTTTCTCAAAGTACTGTATAATTGCAGACGTTAACCGCATAATGTATACAAAACCGTACCGTATAAAAACCGTTTAAAAAAAAATACGCTTTGCGATCAAGCGTCTTTTTAACATGCCCTCTAAATTTATTTATATAGGCTGGCTGCTGTAATAAGAACATTATTCACTTACCCATAGCTGCGGCATTCGCCCTGCTCGTTCCACCACCTTTTCCACCATTTTCAGCTTGCGCTACAAGAAGATAGCAAATATATATATATATATATATATATATACGAGATTCGAAATTCATTGTAGTATTGTTTCTTACAACATGGTTGTTTATTTTCATTAATATAATTTTATATTCATGTTACGTCGTCTCTGGATATGACATCATAGTTAACTGTGATTAAAATCAATATAATTCCTATCTACCTAAAGCCGCCGCGTTGGCTGTACTCGAACCTCCATTGCCTTGGGACTCAGCTTAAAAATAAAATAGAAATTGAGTGTGAAATTCCAAATCAGTATAAGAGGTTGTTAAAAAATTTCATGAGGGCCTACCCGAATATGAAATGCAATCACAATGCTACTGCGTTTTAAACGAATTTCCCGGTGGCCTAAACTCGTCATTAAGGGCCGGCAGCGCATCTGCTGGTCTTCTGGTCGTGCAGATGTCCATGGCTTCGCTTAGTGGAATAGGCTGTTTTGTTTTCGTACTCTTCTGACGGTTAACAATCTAACAAAAGAAATAAATACTGTCAACTTACATTGTTTACATTCCAAATATAATAGTAAATAAAAGAAACAACGACAAAGTTCAAAGTAATACAAATTATTAAGAGAGATTCAATATTAATAAATTCAATTGATAGGTCAGATTCTAAAAAGATATTTTAAGACACAAAAAAAAAAGAAAAATTGAGAGTGATTGAATTGAATAGAGAAGATTCACCGATAAAACTCAATGAACCATACTAATATGTAGATGAGAAGAAAAAAATAACTGATTATATGTTTAAGACTGCTAATGATATTGCAAAAACATGTATATTTATATAATATATAAAAGCGAAAGTTCACCCGAGATTTCAAAAAGCGCGCGACCTGTAAAGATGAAATTTAGCAGGGAGATAATTTAACGTTAGTAGACATCCGCTAAGAACGGATTTTGTGTCACGTTCAAATTTACGCAGACAAAGTCGCGGTAAAAAGCTAGTAATTTATAGATGAAAGACCAAAATTAATCACTGAATGATACCAGAAAATGATTCTTAATACTAAGGAAATATTTCATTTTTGTTTTCTATACCTTTATGCTAGTAAATATCTTGACTGTGATAAATAAACGGTTGTTTTATGTTACATCTGTCAATTTTGGCATAATCATAATATTGTTTATATGTGATAAAGTACGAGACGCTGATCGTGCTAAAAATAACTGAAGATATCCGATCACGCTATAAATTTTTGTGAATAAAAATAAAAATACTAAAGCGAAATGTTTTCACATAATAATAGGAAGATTTAACCCTCATTTCCACGAGTGTTTTTTTTTACCGCGCGTTAAAAAAGCGTTCAAATCGATCATCATCATCATTCACAGCCCTTTCTCTCCCACTGATGGGCAAAGCCTCTCTCTGCTTGTACTAAAAACATTCCACAAAGAGAGAGACTTTACTCGTGTAATGAATATCTCAATGCCTTTACTCTAAAAATAAGAAAGTATGACGAGTTTTTCATTTACATAGAGAAAGGCTATTAAATTGTTGTGAACACAAAGTTTTACAATTGTAAGGTATTACAAAAAAAATTGTATCTATACTAATATATAAAGCTGAAGAGTTTGTTTGTTTGCTTGAACGCATGAATCTCAGGAACTAGTGGTTCGATATGAAAAAAATTTTTCAGTGTTAGTTTGCCCATTTATCGATGAAGCCTATAGGCTATATATCATCACTCTATAATAGAAATATAATACTGGCTGGACTCCGCCACACAACGATTTATCTTTCAGATTAGTTATTTATTCAATAATTCTTATTTTCCGTTCCTTTACTAATTCCTCTAATAAACACAATTGACAGTTGACAGATTAAAAGCCCCTCATTCCCGCCATTATTCCATAATGTCCTCTTTTTTTAATCTTTGACGACTGTTTACTTCTTATGTGCCAGTTCTACTAGTTTTTTTCGCGAAAAAGGACGCTAGAAATGTTGGCGACAACATTTTCGTGTTAGATGACCTTTCACTTTTACATATACACAACAAAAATATTTGATACTGTTTTTTTTCCAAAATTCAAACTCATCCTCGTAATAGTTGAACCGATTTAGACGAAACTTTCATTTGAAGATATCTAGTGTTACAATAACAACGAATTATAATTTAATTCTAAATAAATTATATTATTAGTTCCGGACTAAAGGAATAGACGACATTGTAAACGAAAGATAAACAATTTTTTTTTTTTTTTTTCTAAAAAGACATGGTCGCGGTTCAAGAAAAAATCACATTCATTCCACAATTGCCGGCAATGCATCGGCGAGCCTTTTGGTATTGCCGTCGTCCATAGTCGTTCAGAATCGCCTGACAGTTTGACCCTTATTATATTAACAGCATTACACCGATTTTCCCTCGTATTCATTCGCGGATTAAAGCAAAGTAGTTTAGCTTCTCATACATAATATAAATTTTAACAAGCACTTATGAGCCTCATATGTGCAATTATTATTTTTTATGTCATTAATTAATAATTTGATGGTTAAATTTACGATTTAAAATCTCAGTTTACAAGGGTCCTCGCGCCCTGCACTGAAAAGAGCCCGCAATAAATTCAGTCAAGCAATTTTTTTAATCACCATTTCACAATAATTCAGATTAGATTAGAACAATTTATTCGCAAGCGTTACAAATAATCCTTTACATTACAATAGGATAATCAATTTTTAAAAAGCACATATGTTTTCGTTCGAAATTAATAGATTGTAATTTGCATTTTTTTAATAGAATAAATCTTTGATGTTTTATCATAAAATGATTCTGATTAAAAAATTTAAAGAAATACGTTTACAGTCAGTTTTATTAAGTTTTTAATTTTATCAATGAAAGTAATTTATATTGGTTATGATGTTTCCCCCTTCAATTTTTTATATCTTAAACATACATTTAATGTGACGTATTATGTATTGTATTAAAGTATATACATAATTTAAAACTTGAAAGTAATTTGCTACTTACGTGGAAATCTGCAATTATGGCGGGGTTTGAACCGGATGCCTTGTGGATTTCAGCCTATCCCTTCTACCGCTGAGCTATAGAGGTTCATAACAAACAGGTTTAACTTCAACAAATTTTTAATAAGAATAGAAAAGATTTCTTCATAAAAAGTGTTTTTTCTTTTAGCTTCTTTTTAAGATGAGCACAAAAGTGCTAAAAGCTCTTGTTACTGTTCTTTTTCTCTAACAAACTAACGGCATCGGTGAATATAAATAGGTGGTTACTAATTTATAGTTTAATTTAGAGCCTCAATAGCTCAACGGTATAAGGTATGGACTGAAATCCGCAAGGTACCCAGTTCCATTCCGGTGAAATAAAATAAAAAGAATTAAAAACATTCTGTTGTTTAAATTTAACGTTAGCACCCTTGGTTTTATATATAAATTTTCATTGACAAATGTAAATTCTTTTTTTGTGGTATAATAGTTATCTCCTTTGAATAGAGATAAAAAGCTGAAACCAAATTATTTGCTCATTTCTACTTTATGTTGCTATCTAGTTTTGACGTTCACTCGTTAAAATTTTAACTTAATCCAACTACATAGATAGTACTCTGAAGCATTGAAGGTCTGCACAAAAATCGAAACTTCCAACTAAAGAATTTCTGTATAATAGCATTGAAGCATTATGGTGATCATATTGAGTAATGATATTTATATTGGATTATTAACTTGCAGGAAGACACTACCCAAATTCTATGGGCGCTAGGACCTGAGGGATCCGACGGTGAACTACCTCGGCATGTCCACAGCGGTTCAAGACCTCTAAGGTTGCTGCAGCCTCTTGCGAAACCTGATTCAGTTCCATTGATGCATTGGGATGTGAAGATAAGCAATGTGAGTCTTTAAAGCCGGCACCGGATAGTTACAAATGTTTGAACACTTGCTTGATCATGGCACTTTGACACACTCAGTGATCAAACATTTAAAGCTATGTCTGGCGCCTATATAAGATTTATTGAGTCATACAGGTGCACATATAATAAATAACCGATTTTTTTCACCTAACGTTTCTTTAAATTTTATAACTTCATTGGCAGACATTTTTTTAACTTTATAGAGGTCTGAATGCTTATCTTGAAAGTAGCGTTTAAATGTAGCGTTTTTTAAGCGGTGTCTGCTGCTGTTTTTGAACGCTTTTCTGACGCACGGTATAAAAGGTCTCGTGCGAATGGGGCCTAAGACCTTTCATTCTATCTTTGTTTAGTATTTTTATAATCACCAAGGGGTAAATAGAGAGATGGTTCGTAATATGAACCATAAGTAGGTTCATTTTATAAACCATCTTATGATCCGTAATCTATTATGTGGGTTAATTTTATTATAATATTATAATTTATTATAATTATTATAATAATTTATTATTATTATTTATTATAATTATTATAATAATTTATTTATTGTAATAATGCTCTTGGGCCCTTGCAATTTATTTCAAAAAAATTCTGGCCTTTGAGAAACGATTATACTCTTGTCTTCCCAAAGTTGCTTTGCAAATCCCGGCTTTGATAGCTGGTTCCCCCAAAATATTGTGCGAAATAATTTTATCCATTTGACAGCAGGTCTCGATTTATGGTCAGACCTACTCTTTGCGCATAATAATGCGATAATATATGACGGCGGAAATTAAACAAGTTTTCAAGTGGGTACCCGTGTATATTAGATTTATAATCTTCGATAAGTGCAAAGGATAAACTGTTTTACATTACGTACTAAAAAAACTATTTTTAATTATAGCTCGATAATTCGGTAGAAGTTAGGTCGTTGCTCGTTACACCCACTCCCAACACTAGCTTTTAAGCTTACTTAAAGAGCATATATTATGTACTAGCTTTATCCCGCGACTTCAGTAATTTTGAGGGTTCTTATTTTATTGTGCGGAACCCTAATGATATACCTGAAAGCAAATTATATGGCATGCCTTGTAAAATCAGCTATCGACCAGTGAAAGTTCCATCCAAATCGGTCCAGCCGTTTCGGGGATTACGCAGAACAAACAGACTGACAGACAAAAATGTTTTAACTCGAATCTTTGCTACAGGTGTCTAGGTATATATAGTCATATGCAATTCTTTTTTTTTTCTATTATCTTTATTGCACAACTAAAATAAAAATGTCGCACAAAAGGTGAGCTTAATGCTAAAAGCATTTTCTGCCAGCCTACCTTATTCTTCTTCTTCTTCTTAGCGTTATCCCGGTTAAGTACCAGGGTCCGCTTAGATTGCAGAGGATTTGGCTGTGGGGCGATTTAAGATGACCGATTGCCATCTGACGTCATCCCCGGAACCCCCACGGTCTCTACAACCTTACGACTAATATCACAAAGTGACATTAATCGGGTCCCGCTGTTTAACGTGTCTTCCGAAATGTCATATGCAATTAGTAAGAAAAAATAATTTCATCTTTACAAACATACCTTTCAATTACTTACAGTTTACCATCCCGCATGTCATGGCGACGCTGTTTTGGTGCAAAGTCTTCAAGGCACCCGAATTGTCCAAAAAACACCACATCGTAGGCTACGAGCCCCTCATAGACAGTCGACCCATCAGGAATGGGAAACCAGTTTTGGAGAAGAACAGCCTGTCTCCTGTACATCATATGGTGTTGTACGAATGTGCGGAAGACCATGATAAAAGACAGTGGAACGAGTGGTCGGAGAGAGAAGGCTTTTTTGGACCGACGCGGCCTGGGGAACTGGCCACGTGTGTGACACCCATCGCTGCTTGGGCTATGGGTTCAAAAGGTATAAAGATAATAATTTATAAGACACATTTCGATTTCCACGTAAATTGTTGTAACCCCAAATTCCCAACTTCACAGTCAGAGCGTTACAAACATGTAAATTGTTATAAAACCGTCATTACATAACACATTTGTGTATACAATTATATATTCAGTAATCACGATTACATTATTGCATACAATAATATATTAAAAAGTGACTGTTATGTTATAATTTAGTTGTTTGTAACGCTCTACTGTAAAGCTGGGAATTTGGGGTTACAACAACTTACGTTGGAGGTATCGATTTATTACTATACGATATTCGGGTTCAGCCGTTACGGGGGAAGTCAGTTGCCAAGCTGGTCTAATTTGGCGCCTCAATCAGATCATACTCCTTGGATACGATAATATAACAGATATCCCACGCATACTCATAGACTGACGGATTAGGTTTTAGGTCTAAAGTGAGTTAATCATACAGACAGCTTCGTTTCAACGTTCTCTATCAGCCAATCTAAGAATTATTTCCATATATCCATCCAAAGCTTAGATACAGCTATTTTTGTCTTGTTAAAGGTTTTCAGTTAAAAAGTCAGTAAATTTTCTTATTCGACATCGTAACCATTCTGAAAAACAAAATGTATTATAGTCTTATACGAGTCTATAGATATGTATGAACAAAACGCCACCCAGCAGTGAAACGTGTAAAATATTTAAACATTTCACTTTGCGCTGAACATCCTTAACTGCGACATAATTCAGATCACTGTTACTGCCTACACCTTCCAATTTGCGTCTTTAAGCCGGTGTCGTTAGCGTCGAAAATTCTCGGCAAGCTTACGATATACCCGACGATCGATTTTGATCCTTGTATGTAATAGTTAAGGTATAATTTTGTTTGATCAGTTTTTCTGTACCTCGTTTGCAGGTGAATTCTTGCCCGAAAACGTCGGTATTCCGTTAGGCGAGAAAGGTGGAGTCTCTTACTACATGCTGGAAGTTCATTACGACAATCAGGAGCTTCATCAGGGTATGTACCCCGTAATTACCCAAGAGCTCGTAACACATTTTTGAGAAGGTGTTTTAGGTAAGGTTTTTTTTAACTGGCATTAGCTACCGTAACTATTAAAGATAAGATTGAGGAATATATTCTGTAATACCGGAGCCAGACATAGGCTCATTTTCTATAAAACTTTGTGAACACTAATCGCCCGACCGCACTACATGATCATTGAAATGATCATTCAAATGAAGCTATGTCTAGCTCCGTCATAATATTAAGCCAAAAATTTGTACCATAAAGTTGGGAAAAGTAAAAAAGTTGAAATGTGAATTAAGTATATGACTTCATCAGACAAAAGGGAACAGCGGAATTCAATAAAATAAAATTACTTATACATATTACGCGAAATAATTGGCGAATGATGTTTTGCCAGCAAAGTTACACGCGCAAATAAATTGGCCTCTATGTACTTAGCTGTAACTTTTTCTTTGCGGTTAGAAAGCAACGCTGTGTTATTCATGCAACTTCCATAAACTTGAAATTGTGTTTGAGAAGCGAAGGAAGGAAGAGTTATAAATTGAAATATTTGTAATTTTCATCTCTTATTTCATTATTAAATATTATAATTCGAACACAACAATTCTAACGGTTGCCTGTTTTTTTTTTCACACCGACATCCAAAATTAAACAAACAATAAATTTTACAAATTATAGAAGCTAATATAAAATTCCATTACAGTTAAGCTATTAGAGACAATAAGATTGTGTTATTAGACACATTCTTAGAGTCATCAAATAACATATTAGCATTAGTTATAATTAAATTATTCATTAGCTATTAAGCTAGATTGTAATTTTATAAAATAGGTACCTACCTTGTAGTGTACTTAATTTATCAATAAAAATAATAATAATATCTAATGTGAGAGTAACTACGAAAGTACCAGGTAGTAGTGTATTAATTGCAAGCACTATGATGTTACTAAAGTTAACGCATTAACAATTTTGAAGCTAATTAAAAGTTATAATGCCGTCAGTTAACTTGAACTGATAGGAATTATTTTATTGAATGGATTATTATAATAGTTCTTCTTAAGTGATAACAGACTAAAACTAACACATACTTTTACTACTTTCAACATTAAACCCTTACGAGGGCAAAACAATTAATAAAATTCATATGGAAATTTAAATTTTCCACTGGCAAGGTTGCATCGATACATTTAGTAAAACTTATCAAGTTTAGTGAATGCTATAAATGTAAACGTAGCACGTGCATTTTATTTTTGTGGTGCAACAAGTTAACCTTGGAACTTGTACATTCTGTGAACTTTGAACGCGCTTAAGATATTTTAATTTTAGCTTTGCATAAATCACTTAAAGCCTCTACGTAGTATAATCAGATACTCTACATCAGCAAAATTCAAGGTAAGTACATATATTCTGTATATTTAAGTTTTTTTGTTCGTTTATTACACGCGTAGTGGTATTCATAATAATGCCTTCGATGGTTCATTATATACTTCTTTATATTTTTTTTAAATTAGCCTCTAAAGTCCCGCTGCTAGGCGCAGGGCTCCTAATTATACACAATTATTTAACTGGAAATAATAGATTGTAAAATCACAGCTAGAATATTTTATATAATATTACAAATATTATACTTAGGTATATTGAGATTGTCCTAAGTACATTTATTTTTTATTTAGGTTATGAAGAAGACAGTCCGTATTTACACGCTTGCGAGTAACATAGGGTTAAGTGGTTCTTTGGTTAGCGTCTTTATAGTACCCTGCTCAAAAAGTTCATTTAGTCAAAAGCGTTTTTACTGAAACGGGTTTTACTCAAAAATTTTTATTTAACCGTTTTTAGTCCAATTTTTACTTAAGCGTTTTTCTCAGACCACATT
This sequence comes from Charaxes varanes, assembly GCA_024363005.1. Lineage (NCBI taxonomy): Eukaryota > Metazoa > Arthropoda > Insecta > Lepidoptera > Nymphalidae > Charaxes > Charaxes varanes. Next base: position 27,680,626 of record JANCMC010033613.1, on the reverse strand, counting down.
TCATCACACTTTTTACTTATAGGCCGCTATAAATATTTCGATAAATCGTTGCGACAAAACTGTACGGCACATAAAGTAAGAGTAAACAAAGCTATTTTTATTTATTTTTATTAGAAAAAGACGAATTCGAACTCTAAAGGCGAAAGAAAGAGGCAAGTTACTTTAATTTAATATTCAGCTTCTTTATCATAAAACTAACAATAATGTTTTCACCATTGTGTATATAAATTATCCTGCTTAATTTATTATTATTATTATTATTATTTATTTATTTAATATTTTAACGTAAAAAATATTACAATCATTCTGATCAAGGTGAAACCACCGAGGTTTGTCTCCATACTGTGGGAGATGTCGGCAACAAGTCGCATACATTAGTTTAAAAACAATAATAAAAATATAAATATCTATTTAGGATTACAGTATTCCAAAAGTTTAATAACATCTATTTTTTACTGTTACTAAGGATGCACTGATGAATAAAGGGTATGACGTTATTTTTCAATTCCAACTCCGTAACATCACTAGAATGAATACTCATCATACTCTTATTCAAATTATTTATTGGCTAGCGTCTATGCACTATATTGGCTGTCAAACATTAAGCTATTAAACCTCAAGCTACAAATTATCAAGTGTTATACATTTCACCTACATTATACCATCCATATTAGCTGTGAATTTTAAAAGAAGATGTCAGCAAAGTGACGGTCATTATGAAATGTCATAGAACCGTTTTCGATTTCTTGTTTCGAACCATTTATCGAGGCTATCTATACTCACGCTAAAATTGAATATATTTTATTTACTTAATTCTACGTGGACAAAGTCGCAGGCACAGCTTGTACTCCATACATTACGACCTTCATTCTTTGTCTTAAAAAAAATCTACTTTAAAATTTAATCATTTATTGTCAGTAAAATAACTGAATATTGTAATGTAATCAATTAAAAATAGCATAATGGCATTGACAGGTGACATATGCCTCCACGTGATACCTTACAAATCCATAACGGTCATAACCGCCTGTCAATGTGTCGCAGCTAGCTCACAAAGTGCAAGCGTTAACTCAGCCGGACACAAAGGATTTTTCAAATCTGTCCAGTAGTTTCTGAGTTTAGCGCGTTCAAACAAACAAACAAACTCTTCAGCTTAATATATTAGTATAAACATAGACATACTTAAAGGGCTTTTTTCTTTAAAAAAAGCCTCTCAGAATGTTTCATTTGATTCTATCGTGTGTAAATACATCATACCTTTCTCATCAGATTTAGAAAAAGTGTTCGCTCAATTTTTTTTTCTAGTATGTATATATATATATGTATATATTTTTCATTCCAGTATGTTATGTATAATATTAAAATTAAGTTAAAATAGAAGTTTACTTCAACTTTGCATTCTATCGATCCTTTAGTATAAAGAGTTTTTAGCAAGAGGTGCCAGAAAAGTTACCACAGGGATAACCCGAATATTAGTTCGGCAGCTCAGCCGGAGAAAGGGTGGGCTGGTATCGGCAAGGACTCTATTTCTGATCTAGCTTAATAATAGGCTAGTTGACTATTTTCGGGATACTAATTTATATGATACCTTATAGTCAACTAAACCTAAAATGTAAATATTTCAGCTAAAAATAACCTTTTACTAACCTTAATATAGCCTTTTGCCAAAGCGTTGAGAACTATCATGGCGTCTTGTATGACGTAACCTCTTGCCATACGAACAGCTGTACTTGAGCGTGATTGGATAATAATAATACCGATAACTATTTGTTTGGAAATAGATGCATTTTGCGAATAGTAGACGTACATGACGTTCTCATGAAGAGACCCTAGTTCAGCAGTGGATTGAATAGGAATTGAAGATGAAGATGATAATTTGTTTGGCAAGATGTGACGTCATGCGTTCTGATTGCTGTGCGGTGCCACGTGATTTGTCTTTAATTTATTTATATTTTTAAAGTATTTACCAATCTGACGTATTCTAGTAATTCCCCTTGATTTATGTAATATTAAAACTTTAACCCAGAGTAAAAATTTATTAGGATCTATTTGGCAACTACCCTATTGTCATCGACCGCAAGGATATCACACTCGAATGGATCTCATTATACGCACTGAGCTAATGTAGAGTCACGACAACCTGACACTATACAACCGCAGGGGGCCCGTACCTTGAGCGTGACGTTCTTCACGTACTCCGTGTTGTGCGCGTGCTGCGCGGACGCCCGCACGCGGCGCAGCTCGGCCTTCAGCAGGTCGCTCAGCTGCCCCAACCGCGCGCCCTCGCGCTCCGACTCGGCCAGCAGCACCGTCACGTGCTTCACCCTGCATTCGCCACACGCCCATATTAACGTGAAATCACACCGTATACGCTCTAGCGCACCACACGCCACTTCCTTCTTATCGATTCAATGACAAAAATTAGTATTTATACAGTAGTGGCCACATGGCTCTATCTCGTACATCCATGAAATCCTCCCGTGTGCAGGTGGTAGGGCACGCATGGCACGACATGGTGCCACACGCCACTGGTGTGACACAGGAGTCAGCTTGCACCCGTTCACATTATCAGAGCACCGTTTACATAAAAAAGATTTGATTTCGCCTTTACACTGATGTTTGCAGTGAGTCTGCTCGCAGTCGGCGGCCGACTATCGGTTCATACAATAACAAACAGCTAAAAGGAAATAACATTAACAAAGCAAAATAATAAAACCCTATCGCAACTTAATTTTCTGAGCCAAATTGTGAATTTAAACCTAGAGACTCATTCAAATGTTCCTATAACAAATCAAGACATTACACCAGCCGTTTAAACGGACCTCTTTAAGACGTACAAAGAAAATCTATGAATAAATGTCAATATACGTATATATGAAAGCGTACCTCTGCTGCTGAGCTTGTACTTTCCTCCTGAGGTCGGCGATCTCCTGTTCCGGCGTGAGGCCGAGGGACATGGCGTCGAGGGCGTCGTCGTCCGGCACTCCTTCTTCGAGGAGTCTCTCCAGCGGCACGGGCGACCTCCTGCCTCCACTTGTTATCAGCGACTTGGACAGGGGCGGCGATGGGGCTGACTCAGAACCCTAAGATAAAAAGAGTTTAACTATAACCTTTTGGGATAATATGTCCATATTGGTCAAAAACCCGTAAATATATACATAAATTAAAAAAAATATATTACAACCTTTTTTTTTAATGATAAGAGTTCTTTTACTTTGATTTCTAAAAATTTTGACACAATTACAGTGTTTTGCAGTTTTCCCCAAGAATTGATTTAAATTTTTAAGACTGGGATATGAGGAATACAATTAAAGTTACGCGTTACGTTAGGTGTTACTCCAGTCGTGCGTCGGAACTGACGCATATACTTTGTTTTTTTTTTTATCTCTATATAGCCGGTCAAAATATTTAGAGAGTTAATAAGTAAATGGTGTGGAGTCTACAAAATAATAGCAAACAATAGAATATAGCAAAGTGCGAGCCAGATAAACGAACTAGAAGTTCACCTTATTTTAAGTGACTATCAACACCTGTCGGAAAAAAGCATAATCCGTCCTCAAGGATGACAGATGATACCGTAAAATAGGGGACCTCATTCTTAGGGCAGGCCGGTTCCAAGCCTACGGCCATAAAATTTCCAACGATATCCTGTAGTCCAATAGATTCAAGAGCTGTTGCAAGTCGAGATATGCAGATAACAGTTCATAGTAACACTGCTTTGAAGTGGATTTATTAGATTAAGATATGACGCAACTCTCTCTAAACTTTACACAATACGCGTTGAATGTAGATTGTTGTTAAATTTGTCGTTTCACCTCCGATTCTTTGGTTAACTCTGATATTTATTTTAGTAAGCCATGCTAGCTACATTTGCGCGGTAAGCAGTTTACTTTATCCGTATAACACCTATAATATGTTTAATAACCTATCTAATTTATGTACGTATTATCTAAGTTATGCATTTTGATCCGCATAAGACCCATAATATGCTAATGCATAATGCTAATTTGTTTAAAGTTTTGTGCAAAATTTTCTATTTATATATTAATAGCGGACGCGGCAGACGTTGTCCTAGCCGAACGTCAATTACTCGCACTATTTAATATCAAAACATAGCGTCATCTACTGGTCACTACCCCTTCAACTGTCTGCGCCGGCGACTCCTATGATATTTAAAATGCCCCCGTTTTAAATCTCTCATATATTTTAAGATATTCATTTTAATGATATTCCGTAAAGGGTAATTTTGATTTACATAATATGTACAACGTACTTAGCGTATTTAATTGAATAAAGATTAATAAAGTATTCTTTAAAATAGTTTCGTAAATAGTCCACTATTTTTGCACCATGTAAAAGATAAAAATAGTTATATTTAGGAGATAGATATGTGCTATCGCTGACTTTTTTGTATATCTTTTTATGATATACGATTCCGCATACCTAATTTTGATCTATCTCGTAAGGCACGCACGCACGCCAGCACACGCAACGTAAGCACAAAAATACGTTTTTTTACGACATCATGTTACGAATCTTTGAAATTCTGGGCTTTTATCTACTATAAAATACATGTGTTATACAGACAAACCTTCCAAACGTTTGTTTGGTTTCTGTAATAGCCGCGTGTGGCGCTGTACAGTTGCTATATAAGACTGTTTTGTCTTTGCCCGCTCTCTCCCCTCATCTTGTAATGTGAAGTTTACTTTGTTTAACTAATCCGGAATATGCCAATAAATCTGTAAAGCTTCCATTGTCTTTTAATAGCCTGCTAACAATTACCAAGGGTTATTTGCAAGCCTCTTTTGGATACGGAGATTCCTTATAGATAACCCCGTCAAGCATGAGGTTCTCATGGCATTTTATACAGGGGAATTTGCCTTAATTAAAACTAAACACCAGCGAGCAACGCCGTAATAAAAAATCAGATCGATATCCTAACTGGAGTATTTCGCTTTTGTGAGATAAAGCCATTTTCACTATAACTATATTTATTTAAGACTTGGGTCAAAGCGCGATCGGGTAGACACCCCGTTACAACAGATAAAACTTTTTGGAAACGTAGGGAAAATTATAAACAAGGTTCGATCGCGATATTACCCGAATAATAATAGTTATAGTAAAAATAATCGAAGTTTAAAATGTGTTAAAACCATTTTGAATACGAGCCTTATAATAAGAAAGACCGAACTGCTTTCCAAAACTCAAAACTTTACATAAGAGTAATTCTTTGATTTGCTTTCGGGTTGCAGCATTACACCGATTTTCCCTCGTATTCATTCGCGGATTAAAGCAAAGTAGTTTAGTTTTTCTTACAATTCATGGATTTCCGCCAAGTAACTCCTGATTTTATCAGATATAGTTCAAATGACAAAAATAGTAGTATCTCAATGTTGGATGGAGATATTAAAATAATTCTTATATTGACTGATTGACGTTGAAAGGGAGATGGCCATAAACTCACTTTCCTTCCGTAAGCGGCCAGTTTATGGTAAAGCGTGCGATTATGTATATAACATTTTAGGCTTTTGTCAAATTTACGTACGAATGTGTTTATATCCCAGATCAGAGCTAGTTTCATAAACAAACTATTGAATTTATTGTACTAATTAGAGATACTGAGCATTCGGTTTGTACATCTATATAATTTTTATTGACGGTCCGGTTGTTCGGTTTTCTTAAGACGATCAAATTAACTCGCTCCCAAATTGTTTTATACAAATATAATTACACGAAACTTTGAAGTATTTGACGTTGAAGGTTTACCTTACATTGGGCTACAATTAATTCATAAAATCTATACATATATAAGCAATAGGTCACCTAACGCAAAATCTCGAGAACCGCAAGACGAACAATTATAAATTTTATTTAACCTAGATCTGTTACATATTTTATATTTGTTATATTGGTACATTAATTGTAAATAAAATAAATAATCTTTTCTTCTAAGATTCTTAAAACTCACTTTATACTCCTATTATAATTTATAAGTATCACGGCAACTCATAATGCCCGGAAAAATATAGAAACCCAAAGGCAATGCTTTTAAAGTTTCTAAAATAAATGACAAAAAAATAAATGAAAAAAACCAGAAAATTTAATATATTAAATTTACCTATATCAAAACTAAAATTGCACAGTGAGAGCCCTTATGTTAAATCTATTAAAGTTTATAATCGCCTGCCAGAATATATACGAGGTAGCCTTGATAAATGGGCTATCTAACACTGTAAGAATTTTTCAAACCGATAGTTCCTGAGATACAAAACTCAAGTAAAAAAACAAAGTTCAAGAAAAAAAAACAATATATGAAAAAAAAAACAATATATAGAGTGAATCGCAAAATGTGTTGGTAAGCGCATAACTTAACAACGGCCTGGACCAATTTAAACAATTCTTTTTTTTTAAAGTTACTTGAAGTCCAAGGACGGTTTTTACGGCGAGAAAAAAACCGAATAATTGCCGGGAAAACCCTAAAAACAGCCCTTTTCTTTTTCCCATACAAACGTTTTATATCTAAAATTTTATACCAAAAGCCAATTATTATTAATATAAATTCGGGTGCAATGAAATCGCACATGAGTATATTCTTTTTTTTTGCATTTTTATTCTTTTTTTCTTAAAAAATATATATTGTTTTTTTAATATGCGATTAAAGGTCATTTCAATATCTATACGGCCAACGATCTATAATTTCATATTTATATAAATAAAAATCAAAAAATTTTTACAAAATAATACCCTAATGTGCGATTTCATTACATTCGAATATATAAGTAATAAATTACAAATAAAATCACAAAAACTTGATGCTTATTAACCGTACCTGCCTTATGTTATTCATTTGTTGCTCAACCGTAGACGATTTACCCTAATCTACAACTCTCAATGTAAATAGTTTTGTATACTACTAGCTTTTGCATATGACTTGCGTTAATGAATGTATTTAATTAAATTAATAACTAGCTGTGTCGCGCCTTCGTCCGCGAAATTTATAAAATAAGGTAAATAAAATTACATTCAACTTTAGCGTGATGATATATGCCCATAGCCTTCGGTGATAAATGGTCTATCTAACTCTGAAATATATTTTCAAATCGGACCAGTACTTCCTGATAATAGCGCGTTTAAGCAAACAAAGAAACTCTCCAGCTTTATTTATTAGTATTATGTATTATAATAATAGTTAATGAAGTGATTAATGATATTGTAATGTTATTTTAATGATATTTTATTATTTTTTAGCCTTTTTAATTGTCTACCTAAAACAATTATTTTAGCCAACAAGACGAACATAGCTGTATCTTAGTATTGGGTGGAGATATCGAAATTATGCTTTGATTGACAGATAAAGGGCATTAAAATAACGCTTCCTATATCATTAACTTACTTTAGAACTGAAACGTAATCGGTCAGTTTAATATTATATAAAAACGTGCTATATATTCCTTTAAAAGAAGACGAATCTTGTCGTAATAGTCCGTCCCAACTAAAAAAAAAATTTTAATATTCATACCTATCAAATTTCTCTTATTAATTTTTCATTATTAGATGTCAAAATGCGAAGAGGAATGTGGGTAGTAGAAAAAAACTAACACCGAATTCGTTTTTAGTACCCGAAAATACATAAGAGTTTTTCCTGATTTTTTTCAAACTGCATTTTTGTTAGCTTGTGATATACATAATTAGCTAAAATGATCACAAACCAATTCACAAACGGTCAACACATCGAAGCAAATACAAGAACTCGCCTTTTTTACAAGTCGATTAAGCCATTAGGAATGTTTACCAGAGCCGGCGATGTTGAACACGGAAACAACTATCGGAACAATAATTGTTGAGACCGCATTCCACATGGCGGTAATCTCACTGGCAACATCTAAATATTTAGTTAATTTTTCTTTTCAATATGATATCATTATTATTAGATGGGTTAACTGATGCTCAACTAATTACAGAATATTACAGCATGCAACATTACAAAAGAAAAAAATATATAAATTAATACATACAAAATTTTAAACCGACTTTATAAATTAACAATTAATAAGTTTATTAATTAATTATTATTTAATTAAAAATTGACTGACGTGACGCGCCAAACAACTAATATTTCATTCGGCTATTATAACATTTTATGGAAAAAGACGAAGGAGATTGGTTAATAATTGGCTACTACGAGGCGAGCGTAAATTCGGGCAAGACATCGTCCGTCGGGTCCGCTAGTTTTGTAAAAAAATGTATGTTATCTTATTCTTTAAAAGCAGACATTTTTGTTCCTAAATAAAACCATATGAAGAAATTCCCAATACACACAGTAGTTGTTGTGTGCACGTCACAGATTTGTGTCGGCATAATGCAGCGATGTTTAAAGGCCGTTTGTCGTCAAAGCACGTTGACACTCGACCACCACGACTGGGCGCGGCGACAAACGGAATCGCATAACGCCTCGAGCCGCCGATGCGACGAGATATCTCGACCTCGCCGTCGAGTGCCGACACTCGCCCGCCCGCGTATAATTACTACCCTTTGACGAGCTACTCTTTGTTCTGCGCCATATGGAAATGGTTACACTAAAAAGAAGTAGATGTATTACATAGTGTACAATATTTAGGGCAACTGAGATTATTAATATCTCTTACCTAATTTTCCTTTTAAGGGCGGATATTTTGGTACAAAATAAAAATATATATACAGATAAATTTGTCTAATGCGCATGGATTTGTTTTCGTGTGAGTCTAATAAACACGGAATCGTTGCGGTATGTAAGATCGTTTGTCGTTAGACCACGTTGGCACGCGCCGAACACGATCAGGTGTACTGATTAACTGATGCGGCAGTTACGAGATATCTCGATCTTGTCCTCGAGTACCGACACTTGCTCGCCCGCGTATAATAAGTATCCTCTGACGATCTGCTCTTTGTTCCGTGCCATATGGAAACGCTTCCACTCGATGATGTTTACGCGCTTACAAGAAATAGATTTGTAACGTACTGCAAAATATTTAGGTCAACTGAGAATAAAAATATCGTCTGACCTAATTTTTCCTTCAAGGACGGATATTTTGTTACTACATAATACTAATTTACTTTCCTTACAATTAAAATTGCGTATCGCATAAGATTAATATAGATGTCTAATTGCTTTTAAACAAGATTTAGGATAACAAAAGCCGAAATCCTATCAATCAAGGCCGTATACATATTTACCCTTTCTCTCTAACACTATGTAAAACTTTTGATTATTATTTAAGGATGGTTTCACCGAGGTTGGTCCATTAAGCCCTGTTGTTACTGTGATCGGTAAGATAATTTTGTGAATATGAAACCTTTTAATCCCGTATTGTTAGCTTAACGAGTAAAAAAGAAGGTCATGTCAAATAATGAGGACGTATTAGCATTCTAAGTAAGAAATGTCGAAGTTTCTCGATTAGATTTAACGGCGTCGGTGAAGCAAGAACAACGTTAATTGCCACACAAAGCATTTCACTACGGTCAGTAATGCGGAGCGCGTAACATGCATACAAAAGCCGAACAGTCCGCTCTTACAATACCATCCTCACGTCGGGGTGTGAGCAACAACCGCCGGGCCGCAATTAGCCGACCGCAAAGTTCAGCGTGAGAGCGCGTTCACATTCAATCGGACCGATACGTTTGTCCTTTCTCGTATGTCTACTATACAATTTAGATGCTCGTAAATAACACAAAAGAAAAAATACGCGGTGACTAGGTTAGACGATGACTTTTCGTCACAATATGTCATTATGGAATTAGATCTTGAACACAACTGGTGTTTAAATAGAATAGAATAGAAGCACTTTATACAGACATAAGACAACACGACATCTAAAAACTCAAGTGTCTACTTCACAAAAATGTAATTTTATGTTCAATTTACAGCAATTTTATTACTAATCCCTACTCATTTTAACAATGTTGCCACGGCTACAGACTCTGACCTAGTAAAGAGGGCACTCGTTTTCCTTAAGAAAATCATTTGTCAATAATTTTTGGTGTCCATCATAATTTTTGCCATATTTTGCTTTAGTTTTGGTATACTTTAGTCATATATGTATAAAGTTGCGTAATGACGACATATTTTGTCATTATCGTGTCGTCTCCTATCAATGAAAAAACGCTCTAATGCTAAGTACGAACACGACCGTACATGGCGTGATTCCCACACCGCACCTAATTCGCTTTAAGCCCGAACAATTTGCATTACTTGGGGCATGTTTTACCGTTCGCCGGTATACGTTACGAGGGTAGGGAAACGATATCTTAAGGCATTTGTCGTATTAGTTGTTTTATGTCACTATAGGCATACGCTCAGCGATAGAATTATACCTTGTAGAAAGCTAAAATACATAAGAATTTTCCTAGAAAATGCCTCTTTAACAACCCTGCTGCGTCTCCGGGGCTACCTTTAGGACGACATCTAAAGGCCAACTACATACTGGGTAGTTACGAATACTCTAGTAACCAGGTTGGACAAGGAGGTTTTCTTCCGCGCCCGTATTTCTAAGTAACCTAGGCTCCTGAGATACAAATGACAGTCATCAATTCTAAGATTGGATGCGGACTATAAAATCACACTCTCTCTCTTTTTCATCCAGATGTTGGTGAGGTCAGCCTTCCAAATTTTATCTGTGCTCTTCGCCTTGTCTTTACATCAGTTTCTGGTAGCTAACACTTCCTCATACCCTTTAAGAAAGATGTAAATATTTTCAACTTGTTTTGGGCATGCCCTTGAGTTTTCACCCAAGGATGGAAAGTTGCAGTGGTAAGGTGCTTATCAAAAACCATGATAAAAAAGCAATTTGTATAATAGTCTGTAATTGTATGCGATAGAAGGCTTAAACCGATTCCCCGTTGGTGATTCATCTGTATTACAAGGGAGACGGATTTCGTTTGAGTTTGCGGTTTTAGGATTAATTGCCCGATTCCTTACCGTCGAGAGAGTAATACTTAAATATCGCCTTTGAACGCTTAGCGTAATGGACTGCTGCCTTGGAAACTCATAGTGGTTGCGTATAAATATGTAACTACATATATTTTCAAACTGTAATTCTAATTTTAGTTTGGTATCAAGGAAAAGATATATCGCCATTTTTGGCGTTCTGTAGTCCTACAGGAATCCTTACAGTATAGTATTGAACACCTATTAATTAATCAAAAATACTAAAAATATTAAGTCCATAATATTTTTTTTTATTATTATGTGTAAAAAGTTCCCAAAAACTCAATAATACTTAAAAAGATAGGTACAAAAAACGTTTATTTTCACATCTACCCGCAGTAGGTACACTTTGACAATGGCGCATCATTTACACTTTACGAGCTGGCACTTTAGTTTGTACACTTTGTGGAGCTCTAAAGCCAAAACTACCAAAACCTCAAACCAATTATTAAAAAAGGTTTAATCCATATACTAAACACTTAAGTTATAAAAACATTTATAAAAAAAGAAATTATATTATAACTATAAATAAAGAAGCTGTTTCCATAAAATTCATCTATCCTTAACAAGTTTCAAATAATTATTGAAATTAAATTTTCTATGAACTCCCGTGATACTATTCATAACATCTGAAATCAATACTGTTCTCGAAAATATAGCTGAGTGAGTTTACTACTGGACACTGTTGGGCCATGTTAAGAACGTCTAAGGATTCCCGTAATTCTTCTAGAACGAGTACGTTAATAAAATAAATTCCTATTTCCCTCAGTCACGCCATAACTTGAGAATGGTTGGAACAATTTGAACATTTTTTTAAAATTCCCTGAAGTTCGAAGAAGGTTCAATATAGCACGCCTTAAGGAGAAGAAAAGAATAATGGCTCTTCACAAAACATTATAAACCATCGAAATTCCAACACGGGCGTAGTCGAGGTTTTGTTTAATATTTATTAGAGCTCTGAACGTGTCCTCTTAGCAACGGCTTAATTGAGGTCAGAATTTTGCTGAGTCTGTAAGTTCATAAAAAGGTAAAGGTGTTCCTTTTTTCTTTTGCTATACTGGTAACAGCTTAAATCGGAACGCGGTCCATTATACTGACATCCCCATTCAATTTTTACATTTTTACTTTTTCAATTTTATAAAGCCACGATTTATCTCCACCCACGAATTTTTAATAATATAATATTGTTTAATTGTTAAATTTACTGTTCAATTTTATAACAAGAGCAGCTTTGTTTTGATTGATCACGTGACTTAAGTACTGAGACTGAGAGCACTGAAGCTCGAAAGTGCCGGTGCTGACACTACAAAAATATTTACATAGGGTACAGCATGACCTATCAGTATGGAAAATTTCAAGTCTCTACTTTTAGAAGTATTAATAGTTTATAAATATATTATAGAACTATTAGCAGTTTAGAAATCTCAAGGGGACCACCTTACGGACAGACGTACGGACGGACAGAGCGAAACTTTAGTCCTTGGAAGACTGCGTGACCGTAAAATATGAGAATACAATTTTTTTTGTCAAAAAATCATTAAAAAAAATGCTTTAATCAATTATGGGAAAACCCAATAAATCACGAAAACTTAAGGTACCATTTTACGAAAATGGCGCGGACGGAGGAGTATAAAATTTGGCACAATTAGCGTTTTATTGGGGACTAGGTTTTATTACATTCGTGGCTAGACTAGGTGTCGCTCGCCACTTCGTGCCTCCAGTTCTGTGTATAACTTTTAAATTTTTACATTTTCAGTAGAACACATTGTGCTATCAAATATTTACTGTTATTTAATTTTTACGTTAATCTTAAATATTTCCGAACTAAAGAGAAATTTTGCTTAGATTTAAAAAAAGAATACTCTTTCAAATAGCCCATATAAACTTTATCATCTTCAAGTCACTGTTCAGTAGAGTCAAAAATACCGTTCCAAACATAAACCGGACAATCAGAGAGACGGAAATTGATTATGAATTTAATTAACGTTTTGTACATTTGTTTTGTGGATTGCACTACAGAGATATAACTTGACATTATTATATGTAATATTGGTTATTTGACATTACTTGTATAATTAACATTTTTTTTTACTCTCCACATTATTTTTTATGTTAAATACTTGATATGATTTGCAAATTTGACATTATTAGAATAACTTTGATATTTGAAAACCGAAGTTATTTTATCCAAATTTTCATAGCTATATGATATGAATATGACGAAATGTTAAAGTTTTTGATATCGACATATGATTCCTCCCATTCCGTAGATAGCATATAGATGTAAAGAGTATTTAACATAGATGTAGCCCAGAAATAGTTAGAATTAAATACATTGTTAAATACCTAAGTTTTAATAATTATTAATTGGTTCTTTTCAGTTATAAGTGTCGTGTAAAAATATATGCACTTAAAAGTCATAGCAAACCTCAAAATAATTTCACTCGTAGTTTCGTTTGACACTAATATATTTAATTTACTTGTAATATCAAAAATCATCCTTTATTATTAGTTGGATGGTCTATTGTAGATTGAAACACAAAACCATAAATTGCCCTAGAATTTCTTACCAGCTTCTAGTTGGTTCGCAAAATTAAAAGCTCGTTCTATGCATATACGATAAATATTTTTTTAAATATTTAGTTTATACAATATTTATTTACTCTTACACATAAGCAAGCATAAAACATATTGATAAACAAGACGTATTAAGACAGCAGCGGAAAGAATCCTGTATGTATGTATGCTTGCTAAAATGGTCTTATTGCTATATAATTGCGTGCTGTCTTTGCTAAATCAATGTAAATATATAAAAGCAAAAGGTCACGTAACATGAAATCTAAAAAACCACGGAACTTATAATAATTAAATTTGGTACGGTGATAGTTTATAGTTAGAATACATCCGCTAAGAAAGGTTTTTTAGATAGGACCAGATTAAGAATATAGAGTTCTTGAAGTTAATAAGCAATGTTTATCTATTATTCTCTTTTCCCATTGTCGGGAACTGCAAAAGAAGGCCACATTATCTGCAATTTAAGCAGACCTTGATCTAGACCGGGATAACGCTAGGAAGCAGAACACCATTAAAACTAAAGGAATAGTATTATGGATTAGTCAATTTACTTTAACATAAATGTACTGTAAAAAAATTCTAATTCAAATCTTTCTTATCCATAGTTTACTGTTGACTTAACTCTTTATAAGTGTATTGAATCTTGTGTATTATATCTTTTCAATACAATTAAGTATCCTACAAATATCACTATAAAGAGCGAGCTCTTAAACCTGCGCCTGGATCACAAGTCCCGGGCACTGCTATGGTTCATTCCTCTGCAACGCGATGGACCCGGCACCCGTACGGTGAATCTATGGAATGCTAAGAAATTCGTCTCTCTATGTGTTTATTGAAATGAAATAGTTTATTATTCTTCAGCAAAATTACAAATTTTTTAGTGTTAACAAGGTTGGGTCCTTCTAGTGAGTCTACAGAAAAAAACTAGTGTCAGAAAGACCCGCTCTTCCACAATTTACTTATTAGTAGGTACATTTATCCGAAATAAAAACATTATGCGTGTTAGTATGTAAACGCATGTATTTATGTTTGTGTGTAAGTGTGCATGTTGTGTATGCGTGCTTGGGTGTGTGTGTGTTTGCGTGTGTGCGTGCGTGCGTGTGTGTGTTCCTGTGAGAAAAACAAAAGAACTAACTTTTTGTATTCCAAAACTAGTTCTGTCTGATCATAGTTATTGGTTTTTAACCATTCAGTCAAACATTTCTTACAATCCTTGTATTTCATAGGATAAATGTGTTTCAATTGAAAAATGTATACATTGTAGGCTACTTGGAAACTATCCCAATACGTACGCTTACACTAAGTCAGCAGGTGAAAACATAATTCAGAAGTATTCAAAAGGTCTTCCAGTGGCGGTGTTCAGGCCTTCTATAGGTAAACACATTCTGCATATATACTAAATCGCATATGATTGAGCAGCTTGAAGATTGGTTCTCTATTGTTATATTATTTAATTGTTATTTTTTGTCTATCTTACTTTGACAATTCAGCAATCTACATATTAAAGAACCTAGTAAAGAAGTGAAAAAATTGCGATTTCATTTTTTGGCAAGAAAATGTTTTATTGTATTCTATTAAATTCTTATTACAATTTATACATTGAAATAACATGTTTTAGTGATCTCGACAGCAAGGGAACCTCTTCCAGGATGGATAGATAATATATACGGACCTACAGGAGTAAGTAGTAAAATTATACTTGGCTGATAAGCTCGAACTTGGCTGATCCGCTCCCGCGGGTCCTGATTTACATATAAGACCCGAATACTTAAGTAAATTTAACAACCACCAGCAGACTTTCACTTTCCCCTTACTAGGACATTCTTCTAACATTATAAACGCGAATGTATGGATGTATAGGTATCTGGATGTACGTTTGACGTTCATTCACAGAAAAACTACTGAATGGATTTGAATAAAACTTTACAATATTGTAGTTTATACATCAGAATAACGTATAGGCTATAAATTATAAAGATATTGCATGAATTATTCAAAATATAAAGATGTCAAGCAGGAGAAAATTCGCCATCTTCAAGCTATTCTGGCGTGCGTAATAAAAGAAACGTTTATCTTAAATAGTTCTACAAAAAAGCCCGCGATAGCATATCTTTCATGTTTAAGCCATTAACGCCAAAATAGTGAACCTTTATGGAACGGGAACGGAAAAGAAAACAGACAATATTATAGGATAATAGAATGTAGTAAATAGTAAGTAACCCAACATTCGGGCGGGACAGCGTCTGCCAGATCCTCCAGTTGCTTAATAAATTCCTTCTACTCTAATTAACACTCAACACAAGAAGAAGAATGTCATAAGTTTGACGTGTTTGTTTGTCTGTCTGTGGCGCCATAGCGCACACAAATGTGCTGATTAAGACTATATAGTTTTTATGCTTAAAAATTGACGTGATAGAGATAGGTCTATAATTTTTGAAGAATCGTTCCAGCGTGGCTCTTGTTTGTAGCTGTGGTGAAGTTAAAAAGTCAATAGAGAAATTAGCCTGTTTGAAGTACCGTAGTCCTACTAGAAACCCTTATTGTTTCTCTGTCCGTCCGTCCATCTGTCCTGAAATGAATGAAAAAATGTGAAAGGTGTCTGGCCCTATAGAAAAATCCTTTCCTAGCGGATGTCTACTAACTAAAAACTACCTGCCTGACGGATTTCATCTTTGTACGTCTCACAGTTTTCGAGATTCCATGTTAGGTGATCTTTTGCTTTTATTTATAGATAAATTAACTGATTCCAGGTGGTTGTCGGCGTGTGGGTCGGGCTCATACACGCTTTCTGTTGCAATGTCAACAGAATTGTAGATTTAGTCCCCGCAGACATGGTTGTGAACGGCTGCATTGCTGCTGCCTGGAAGACTGCCAAGGATTGTCCTGGAAACTACGACGAAGCGCCCATGGATCAGATGCTAACGGTTTACAACTACGTTTCGTCTGAACAGGCACCACTTTATTGGCGTAGGTTTTTTTTTATATATATATAACAAGGGGCAAACGAGCAAGCGGTACTCTTAAGTGACTATCGACGCCCATGGACAACTGCAACACCAGGGGGGTCGCAGATGCGTTGCCGGCACTTGAGAAATGAGTATGCTCTTTTCTTGAAGATCCCTAAGTCATATCCGTTCGGAAATACAAACGCTGGTAATTGATTCCACAGAGGAATTATGCGAGGTATGAAGTTTCTTGAAAGGTTATTTGATATTCCTTCTTTAATTTCTTCTTAGTGATTGTCTTTTTATTCTTAATTGCAAATCTGCTACTAAGGTGTCATTGAATGGAAATCATCGATCTTAAATTTGAATCTTCTCAGTTAAAGTTTTCAGATACCTTGATTCTATGTACGTTTTTAGCTTGTATACGGTTCCATGTTATAAGAAATCTTGTAAGAAACTTTACAATTTGACCGATGATATAAAATACTATTTCATAAAAAAATATTTAAACGGGAACATATGAGTCTTTCTGGTCTTCCTAATCGTTCCCTCACTGCTGAGGATCAAGACTCCAGGGTTTCTGGGTAAGATACTTCTATCAGTCACGATTCGTCGCTTGATTGAGTGCAGCGCTGACAGGTATTTATGGATATTCTGAAATTTGGTCCGGCCACCTTCTGGGACTTGGGCCTCTGGACCCTTTGTTGCCCTTTTTCCAGTCACTATCAGGAATTCAAGGTCGTCCATAGTCACTGAGCGACAAGACCAAAGAACGTCAATATGCGCTGCGAACTGATTTAGGATAAGTGCTGAGCATTTTCAATTTTAAGATCTTTGAGTATAGAGAAGTTCGTGCGTTGGGCCGTCTTATGACCCTTTAGCGGGCCTAAAAACGTCAACTTTTAGCAAGTAAAAAATACACGACTGCTCTTTCATAGAGGTTCAGTTGATAATATAACAGTTCTTATAATCAATTTTCTTAATAGTAACTATTTTACCTCTCCTCAGTAAAATCAATGTAATGGCAACATTTTAAGTCACTTGTTATTTGAGCATTGCTAAATACAATAAACTCTTTAAAGTGAAAAGTTATGAGCAATTGAACTTAATCTTTATAAACGTTTGTCACTTTATGTGAATGAAGAGATTTTATTCTAATTTGGACTAACATTTTTGAATGTAATTTTTTGTGCAATATTTATCACATATTTGTAATAATTGTATACATAGTCCAATTAAATCAATAGCAGCCATTTTAACGGCCTTTGAGAAATGAGTATACTCTTTTCTTGAAGGTCCCTAAGTCGTATCCGTTCGGAAATACCGAAGCTGGCAACTGGTTCCACAGAGAAATTGTGCGAGGCAAAAAGAAAAGAAGAACTGTATACATGTTGTGTTAGCCTTTAAGTGGAACATACAATGTAGCATGTTACCGTTGTACGTAACGTAAGCTTTCCTTTTTTAATAATATAAAATAAAACTAACCCTGCCAGCATAAGCGCAGATTTTTGCTAGTTATATCAGACAATTTAATTAGAGGTAGCGCCATGCTTGTAGCCGAATTGGTCCGGCGCGTCCGGGCTGATCAACTATAGGTTTCCTTAAGATTTGCCTTCCTTTAAAATCAACATCATTTTATTTAACTTTAAAGAATAGAAAAAAGAAAGCATTGAGTTTGCTTATTGGAAATAATTAAAAAATAAATAAAGTAAAGTGGCCATGAAACGCTAATTAGTAAGGAAGAGATTGCATTAAACCGCGTTAATTGTCATAACTGAAGCGAACAATATAGGGTTAACATATTTTAAATGTACCAACATTTAAACTTTAAATAGATTTAAATATCAACTATTGGTGCTTTAATGTTGCTTACAAGTATATACTATACTATATAGACCTACATTTTATCGTATAATTTAATAAAAAATGTCACGTTATATTTTAAATTTTTGTCCAAGTGATTCCTGTTTTAAATTGTTTTAAGGTACAGTTTTGTTATTTTTTTTTTATCTATACGAATAGAAAATAATTGATTAAAATATGATATTCCAAAATTTGGACCGCCTATTCAGCTTCTTCAGGAGGTTCTCAATTCGACTGTATTTTTTTTACCTCAGAACTTTCGACTGGGTGTCGTTATTTATTTATAACACACAAACAGAATATGACAGCACTTAAACGAACATAAAAAATATCAAGCTTGTGGATATGCCATATTCCATAAAATTATTTCAATTAACTTTCGCTCAATTAATATGCACTAGAATATACGACCGTCGCAAGCGACACACGAGAGAGGAGTCAAAATATTTATTGCGTCTATGATATTCTCTGTCGAATAAACTGGTTTCGAAATTTTAACTTTTAGAAAAACTCAATCTCTATAATAAAACGAAGTACTACAGGTAAACGGAATAAAATGTTTTATATTATATTGAATTTTTTGCTAGCTTTCGTTCCTGAAATCGAGTTATATATTTGATGCGAGTCGAGTAGTCAGCTATGTGATTGAATGGATGCCGTATCTTTGATTCTGTTTCAAACATACATGTACGCCTTCCTCTTAAACCATTATGTTTGTTAGTGAAAGCACCATTAAAATCTGTTGTGTACTTTAAAAGATATGCACATATAAGGACGGAAAGTTACTTTGTTTTATATACTTTGTAATTTTTTTGTATTTCTTGACAATTTAATGAATTGATACTGGTTTTTTGATTTAAAGTAATAGATAGTTGTTTACATTGAGAACATAAAGTAGGTAGTAAAAATAATGTTAAATTAAAAAAAAAATTAACACTTTATTTTTCAGACGACATCACAGTCACAGCAGATGGCATTGACACATATCACTTAGTGAAAGAGGCTGCAAAAATGTGACATTGGGTGACAACGGGCAGGGAGTTGTCAAAAGCTTTGTGTGCTAAAATGAATCAATTCAAACCTACTTATAAAATCGTGACATTCGTGTGACGTGATTTATGAATGACCGCTAATTGCTTACAACGATGTCAATCGATTACCAAATAAACGTAAATAGAAATAAATATTTTTTTGCTTCAACCCATTTTGCTTACTTACATTTAATATATACTCTATACTTAATGCATAAAACTAAAGAGTTTGTTTACTTGAACGCGCTAATCTCAGGAACTACTAGTCCGATTTGAAAAATTCTTTCAGTGTTAGACTAAACCGACCAGTAATCCTAAATAAACTCCCATTTACGGCTTACGAAAAAAATGTTCAATAGATGGTAGTTCAGGAACGAAAGAGAATTTTGCAATTTTTGTATGATGTATAATATTTTGCGCAACATTTTTAATATTATTACTAATATGTAATTAGATACAGTTGTTTATTTTTTTGTGAAAATAAAAATCGTCATCGTATAAGCCAAATTCTAAAAATTGTTCTTTTTGTGCCTGCTATTAAAACGAAAGGAACTTAAAAAGGCAGAAGTTCAAAATATTACAGTCATACTTGCTTATATCTTTTTATAATAATGAAAAATTACCTCCAATGGTCGGTACCTACTTGTTTATTTTATATGACTTTATTTCATTTGCTTCAATTATAAGAGCTTAAGTACACTTCTTACATATTTGTAAGATTCTTTTATTGCTTCTTATAAAATCTAATTCTCTTATTTTACTGCAATTAAAACGACTTAGTAAATAACATTTATGTTTAATAATTTCTTGCATAGCCGTCTTATTTAAGTTTCCGTTTACGAGCATCGTCTCACAATTTATATATTTTTTCTATTTATTTTCGCATTTTATATCGGAATAAGTGCTTAAGTTTGTGTTACTGGAGTCGTTTTTATTTTATTACTAGTAACACCACATCCAACAAAACGAGACAGAGAAGTACTACTAATATAGCTATACCGATTAGGGCACCAGCTGAAAACGATTTTTCTTCTTCCGCTATAAGAAAAAAGTGATACAAATCAAATGATAATTTATTCAAATACACTTTTGAATCGACAACTATTTTTAAACCTACCACTGATTCGGAAAAGTTCAACTACGAAAAGAACCAGCAAGAAACTCGTTAGCTTTTCTTTTAAAAATAGTCTTTAAAAAAAGAGTTTAATACATTTCCATGTCAACTATAAAGTACGAAGCTGGAGCGACTCAACTCCACATAGTTGTTGACTGTTTAGTGTTTATGTTGGATTCCAACATATTCATTTAGTACCTACTAGCTTTCTCTAGGAAACGTCGGACCTTCTATTAGTTACTACTGCTGAAGAGAGCTGTATCGGGTGTTTGATCTATGTTGATGCAGTTGATGTGAATTTTAGATGTCCTCATGATAAGTGATGGGTTTGTTGACTGTTTAGTGTTTATGTTGAATTCCAACATATTCATTTAGTACCTACTAGCTTTTTCTAGGAAACGTCGGATCTTCTATTACTTACTATTGCTGAAGAGGGCTGTATCGGGCGTTTGATCTATGTTGATGCAGTTGATGTGAATTTTAGATGTCCCCATGATAAGTGATGGGTTTGTTGACTGTTTAGTGTTTATGTTGGATTCCAACATATTCATTTAGTACCTACTAGCTTTCTCTAGGAAACGTCGGATCTTCTATTAGTTACTACTGCTGAAGAGGGCTGTATCGGGTGTTTGATCTATGTCGATGCGGTTGATGCGAATTTTAGATGTCCCCATGATAAGTAATGGCTTTGTTGACTGTTTAGTGTTTATGTTGGATTACACCATATTCATTTAGTGTCTATTAGCTTTCTCTAGGAAACGTCCGATTTCTCAATAGTTATTATTGCTGGAGCAGACTATATCGTGTGTTTGATCCATGTTGATGCAGTTGATGTGGTTTCGAAGGCGTATAAAATAGTGGATCCCGATTAGGGCACTGATTAATATTAATCGTGAGATTGTGGAGATTCCGGGGATGCTGTCAGGCGGTGGTCGGTCCTCTTAACTTGCCACACAGCCACATCCTCTAAAATTTAAGTGGAGCCTGGTATAAGGCGGATTTAATAATGCAGCCTAGATTTTCGTAATTCTATGATTACAGATCTAAAATCCGAAGTATAAAAACAAGGTAACCAGGTAAGAACTAGAGTGCATAATGGCGACAATCCACTAACTTATTCAATAAAAAATGTCTACAAATAGCTATACATAATGCTGAAGAAATCTCGCTGTTTAGCGTCCATAAATAAGATATAAACTGCAGTACTAAACAGCAAATGGTGATACCTTCGCCGTATGGTAATGGAGTCTCAGTTACCTTTATGGGTGTTTTACGATTTCGCCACGTGAAACCCTTTGGATTGCAGGTGTGGTTATTTTCTCTTATGGCTTTTGTTTAAGAAAATTTTTAGTCGCTCGCCCACAATTTATAGACCCAACTGGCTTCAAACCATGACTTCATTCGGGATGTTTTCTCACACTTCTTCATACAACCACCATTTCTCTATTATAGAGAACAATTTCTAAATATACCCGCAAAACTTGAAAATACGTCTGACAAAAAATCTTCATATTACGCCATTGATCAAAAAATATTTAAATTTGAAAACGAAACCCAAATTGTTAATAAATAGTTGTGCCCGCGACTTCGCTAGCGTAAAATGAGGTAAAAAAAAGTAGATTCAATTTTAACGTGATGATATATAGCCTATAGCCTTCCTCGATAAATGGGCTATGTAACACTGAAAAAAATTTTCAAATCAGACCAGTAGTTCCTGAGATCAGCGCGTTGAAGCAAACAAACAAACTTTTCAGTTTTATAAATTGGTATAGATATCGACAAAATGCAAACACATATATACTTTTATTAATATAGCAAGGGACAAACGGGCAGGCAGTTCAACTGAGTGACTACCAACGCCCATGGACAAGTGCAACACCCGAAGGCTCGTAGATGCGTTGCAGATTTTTGAGGAATGAGTAAGCTATTTTCTTTTTTAATAAAGTCTATGACAAAAAAAACGATCTTTCAAACTTAAATCTAAGCCCAACAGAAAATAAAGTATGTGACGGAAGATTCATTGCTTGCGTTTGATTGCAGGTACACAAGACAATAAACCTTGACAAAGTCAAACATAAGGGAATCGTTTCTTGTTTGTCTTTGGTTATTAGAACTTCCACAAGCTTCTTATGTTTATTTACTCACTTTTTATAGACATGCTTAAATAGAAATGGACAGAAACGTACGGTCAGAATACATACGATTTCGTCAGCTTAAAAATAGGTAAAAAAAAATTGATTATATTTTGGCGTGATGATAACTAGTCTATACTCTTCATTGATAACTGGAATGGAAAACAACTCAGTTCTCAAAGGCTGGCAAGGCATCTGCGAGCCCTCCGAAGTTGCAGTTGTCCATGGGCGTCGTTATTCACTTAGGTGACTGCCGGCTGCTCGTTTGCCCTTTATTATATATATATTTAAAAAATGGGCTATCTAACACTGAAATAATTTTTCAAATCAGACCAGTACTTCCTGAGATTAGCGCGTTCAAGCAAACAAACAAACTCTTCAGCTTTATATATAAGTGTACATACAGATAATTTTGTTTATAAATTAAATCTAAATTAAACTAGAATACACGTATAAATTAAATCGTCAGTTACTAAAATACTAACTGAAACAGATTAATAATAATTAGGCGACTAAAAAAGCATCACTGGCTGAAATCCAAAATTCTGTTACAAATATAAAATTTACGAGCAAATAGTTTGCAGAAGAAAATTTGAAATTATGTACATAGTACGTACATACGTCAGGAATGACAGTATTTTTTATATATGTACATAAAAATACGTCTTTACGTCTAATAGTTTGGAAATACTAAGGTGGGACAACCTTACGGGCAGACGGACAGACAAAGGGAAATTATAAGGGTTCCTTGTACTACTACGGAACGCTAAAACCACAATATTACAATAATAACGAATAAAATTAAAACCCTTTTAATATTCCGCATAATTTAAAGAGAATTTAAATATGTAACACTTAATACGACGGCTTACAAATTACAAAATGGTTATTGAAATTAAAGAGGCTTATCAAACTGATCCCAAGCTCCATGGATAAACAGCGGATACGAATGCAGAGAGCGATTTCATTGCGTGCGACCATTGGACTTTGATTTGCAACCTAACAGCACTTAAGGTACTCTTTCTATAGCTGTGACACTCGCGTCTGTCGATATGTTAAAGACAGAACGCAACAAAATCGCAAATTAACACAATCCAACTCAAAGTACAAAAACCGAGCCGAGCCTAATTTGGAAGAGAGGAAAATTTTCTTATCATATTTTTGGTTACATACTGAATATTCTATACATACAAACATATTTCAATTTCACCATTTCAAGTGGTGTCATTTATAATTGCAGTGGCATTTATAATGTAAATTTAATTTAAGTTTCTATTTGTTTAGTATTTAATGTACTCTGTATTAATGACCTAATAAATAAATTAAAAAAACAAAATTTAGTACAATACTTATGCAACGAAAAGAGACCACAATAATCTCTTTTATGTGAATATTTAGATCCAGTTGCACAGACCTAGATCACGGCGGAACCACGATTCACACAATAAAATCAATCATCGTGACGCATGTAGCGTACCTCAAACCAAGAAAACGTAAATTTAAATTCAGAACTAAATTTTGAGAGAAGCCGATCTGGATTCTAATGGATCTGCAACTATTTGATAATACTTTTTATCATTAAATTAGAGATTTACATCATCATCATCATCATATTCACAAAGAATAGAACTTGGTTACCTCTACACTATTTATAATTTTTATAACTTTGCTTTAAAATTTAAATGTAAGGCTCTATTTTATGACTTTAATAATTAAATGCAAGGCTGGAGTCGTCAGAATCGGCGTTTCTTTTTATTGAAATGCAATTGAATAGATCTTTTGCTGTAGTCACTGACTTGTATTTTAAAACATGTCTCAGCATGGCAGGATCGATCGATTACACCAAAGTCCCAAATCTAACACTAAAAGAACTTTTTAAATCGTACCAGTAGTTCCTGAGATTATCGCGCACAAGCAAACAAATAAACAAACTCTTCAGCTTTATATATTAAGTATAGAGTGTACATATTAACTTGTTTCATAGAGTTATTTTTTTATATTTCTTGTATGTTTATTATTTCTGTCCATGCATTAAATTTTCAACCGACTTAACAGATTCCTAAATGTGAGTTTTATATTATTTATTGTGTGTTATTTCCCAAAGCGAGGCCAAGACCTCCAATGCCATCTTATCAGGTATCTATGTCCGTAGCTAGCAATTGATAGCCTTTTTTATCAAGAATGCGGTACAAATGATGTTATATAGTAATTCATTCCAATACTTTCAACTATAATTTTAGTGTGCAAATAGACCAAGAAATTTAAAATTAAATCATTTATCATTCATTGATATTATATATAAACTATAACATTAAAAAATTTAGATACAAAAAATAAAATTAATAGAATATTAATAATAATAATAATAAAATGTCACGTCCCAAATTTCAGCCCGACCTTCTAATTTTAAACTAAAAAGGGCTCATTTATTCTATTATTGTATACTAGCTCTAAACATCGACTTCGTACGCATTCTGTATTTTATTTTGGGGGCAAAATCACATGTAATGAGTTTGTTAAGGATTTTTTTAGCCCAACTTGTTAAAGGGGACATGCGATTAAATAAGATCTTTCGGTCCTTTAACTGAGAAGAAAATCGAGAGCGAAAACGGTTTTTTGGTTGAATGTTTAATTTTATTAAAAATAATTGAGTTATTTAAGCTTCAGTGCGTAAAGTTAGTCACAATATAGTGTAAAAATGTGACTCACCCAATGTTTATCATTTTTGCCTACTTTACAAAGGAATTCTTATTTTGTTTTGCCTATGACTAAATACTTTCTCGGGTTATTGACTAAATTTGTGATTACGTTTCTTTGGAAAAGTATTTGAGGTCATATTCCAATTCTAATACATTTTTAATAGTTTCGTGATTTGGTTTTGATTGTATGTTATATTATTTTTTATCCAGTACGATGACATCATCGTAAAGGAGATTTGAAACTTTATGCAAACCTTCGTTATTTACGGCTTACGTAGCATCGTATTTTATTAAAAATAAACTTTTATACGTTACTCACGGCTTATAAATACGAAAAATTAAAAATTTTTTCTCAAAGACTTCTTATCTTTAAAAATCTTTTAAAATTCCGCACTAGAAAATCGTAAATTCCGACCAGAAAAACAATATTTCACTTCGAATACGCGACGGCCTCTTCGCAATTATGTAAGGTTAAAGTGACCTTGCTGTATGATCTTTCGGGACTTTCATCTTAAATTAACTTAATTTTGGTAAGAATTTATACGTATTGAATAAGTGATTAGTGCCGGCTACTGATCTCCGGATCTTCTGGTAGTGCAGAGCAAGTTCAATCTCCTGTTTATATGTCGTTTGTACCTTGTTATATAATTGTTTTATATATAAAAAGAATGTATCTTTTACTCTATATTAATACATAAATAAATATGATAAATATATACAGGACTATATGACACACGGACGTCTGTTCCTAAGGTAGACAACTTAACGACTGAACTTTACGTTTCGTAATGAACATTATATTTGCAAAGAACAGATTAACGTTAAACTGTACATTGAAATTACCTGCGAATAAATACAAGTGAAAAACCAGCTTAACGACTTAGTAAATAAAAGCGTTGCCACTGAAATCGCGTTAAACAACACACTCTGACACTCTATCTCTGATTACTCACGACTCAAAGACTCCACTTGCTAGCAGAAAGCAATCGTCGTGTTAAATCTTTCTGAGCCATTTGATCAACGCCTCTCTTGAAACACTAGGCTTTGAAAGCGAATTACTGAAGCGAAAATTCTAAAACAGATAGATTTATAAAGTGCTAGCATTTCCTTAATAAAGACTGATATATTAATTTTATAATATAATATAGAGATTGAAATATTATAAAGGGATAAAAAGCTGTTTACGTAGACAAAAGTGATTTAAGATTGATCATTTATGCTATACTATAAATTTTATAGGAGTTAGCAGTTACAATAGCTTATAAGCAATTTGTTTTCACGATAGTTATTTTAATGCATGTAAGGATGAATCAAATAAACATACATTTATACTTCATTCTTATTTGCACTCATATATCACTCCATATGTAGATGCCTACATTATATATTAATTAAGGAAAAGTTCTAAGATTGACGAGTTGTGTTTTTTTTTTTTTTAAATAAAAGTTTGAAAGCCTCCAGAGATGTTGATTTGAAATCGTGTCTGCAAAAAATATCTATAATTTATATTGATTTTATTATTGTCTAAAAACAAACCTACTTGAAGTAAAATATTTCATTAATAATTCACTAGTGTATTACTATTTATAGTGTTTGTAGAACTTACAGTTCCATGGGAGACCAACATCCCCAAATACCACCTGATAAAAACGAACAGTTCATTACTAGAAAGGACATCTAAAGCCGCACTAGTAGGATCATACCAGATTTGGCTAGGCAGGGGAGGGAACACAAACTTTATGAAAAACTTTACTGAACGGAGCAAATGTTTAGAAATTTATTTTTATGAAAGTCTCCTTCTAAAAAAAAAGGGGGAGCTATTTATTACGGTCGGGCTTACTCGGTTTGTGTGAATATTAAATCTCACTATTCGTCAACTCACTTTGATGGTAATTTTTCTTAAAGAAAATCAGGCGTTTTCAGAAATATAAGACTAATGTTCTTCCTTGTCATATATTCACAAGGCTGTCCGTGTCAATACTTGTCCGTGTTATTTTTTACTCTTTATAAGGGCCTTCTTAAGGCTCTTTAGACTTAAGACTTTTTAATCAGTGTTAGTTTTAAAAGATAGTCTAATGAAAAACAGTCTTTAAGATAAGAAGACAGTTTTGATCCTCAAATATTTTATCCTAATTTAACGCCTTATTCCTCATATTTGCATTCTAGCTTCATTGTCTTTTGATAACCATGGTCAACCATTTGGTTATATTTAAAAGAGAAGTAAAATGTAAAAGTAAAACTAATTGTATTACAGCTTCCCATAATTTCTTAAAAAAATTCAATGATTATTCCAGATACAATTTGCTTATAATCTTGATCTAGAAGTGTACGAGACAATAGCCAATAAGGTTCAATTTTAGCAATTTTTGGACTTGATTTTAATTATAATATAATTGTATAGTACACAAAAATGTGGAACAATTTACTTATACAGAAAAATATATATATATATTATATATCATGATTTTTTTTATTTAAATTTCCTTTACTTAATGATAATTGGGTACCAGCCTTCACAATCTTTTATTTATTTAAAAAAAAAAACGAAATTGCATTCATAAGGTTTGTAGAATTATGAGTCAAGGCTATAAAGATTCTGTGCTTAGTGAATTGATTAAATATAAAATATTATTCTGAACAAAAAATGAAAAATATAAATTTCATATTTGGCACATATATAAGACTTCGGATTTATTCCAAGACAAGGCAATGACCCCACTCGTATATAGATTTTCAATGTCAGCTTGCCTTTACAACACCTAGGAAATGATTAAGTATCGTACAAACGGTTTAACAACGAAAAGTAAATTAGAATGGATATATAGTAAAATTAAATTAGAGGCCAAATTGTGGTTTACTCGTAATACATTTTAGAACTATTTAGAGTCTTCAATAATAAATTACTGATTAAAAAAAAAAAAAAATCAGATTGATGCTCATAATGAGTAAGCACCATACGAAATGAAATTAGTCCACCACCAGAAGAACTATTGAGACTTAGTGAAGTTAGCGTGTTTAAATAAGTTTAGATGTAGTAAACATATCAAAAAAATTACGACGATTTAGATAAAATTCAGCACTTTCCAGTATTTGTTTATTGAAGTAAGAATTCTGTTTAATTGATTAAAATTATTGATTTGATACGAATTGTTTTTAGTAGCAATTGGCATCTGGCGTTTCAAACGAATTAAAGGTTATTTTTTACAATAATGTTCACACAAATCGTAGTCTGTATTAAGCTGCTCTGACTAAACTCCCCGTAGTTTTGCCTTTTCTTTGTATATACAATCAGTATTTCTTTATCAACAAGAACAAGAACAGCCCCTGCGATTATTATAACCGAAAGGGAAAGCGAAAGGGAAAGCGAAAGGGAAAGCGAAAGGGAAAGCGAAAGGGAAAGCGAAAGGGAAAGCGAAAGGGAAAGCGAAAGCGAAAGCGAAAGCGAAAGCGAAAGGGAAAGGGAAAGCGAAAGGGAAAGCGAACGGGAAAGCGAAAGGGAAAGCGAAAGGGAAAGCGAACGGGAAAGCGAAAGGAAAAGGAAAAGAAAAAGATAAAGATAAATATTAAGAAAACAATGGTAGTGTACAAGTAATGAGTCCCTGTCTCCTGAACTAACTTAAACTGTGTTTCAGGAGCCAGTGCCCTCCCTTAAACTAAAAACTAGAACTAGGTATGCATTTTGTTTAGGTATTTTTTTCATTCCCCTTAATGCAAATTGTAGGTTGCAAATTAATGTCAAATTGTGTGAATTCCATCGTTTATTCATGTTTAATTATTATTTGTTTAAAAATATAACTGACCGCTTTCTACTGTCCCTTTTTTTGTGTTCCGTTAATTCTGCCGGTGTGTTTATTAAATGAACTTTACTAATTTTTACGTCTGTTTTTTAATTATCTATGTTGTTAATACAAAGTTAAATTTTAATAATTAATACAAACTGTAATGTAGCTTAATATCATTGTATTAATCGTTTTATTATCGTAATCGAGAATCTTAATTTAAATATGTTTATGTAATTTCAATTAACAGTTGATAGATTATTCGATACAAATTTTGATACTTTATTCTTTTAATGTCTTAAATCTTTTTTGATTATAGTTTATGTTGAACAATATTAAAGAATTTAAGAATTAAATAGGGTTATTAATTACTAGCTGTATCCGCGACTTCGTCCGTTTAAAATTACGTAAATAAAATAGATTCCATGTTAGCTTTATGACATATAGTATGT
This sequence comes from Charaxes varanes, assembly GCA_024363005.1. Classification (NCBI taxonomy): domain Eukaryota; kingdom Metazoa; phylum Arthropoda; class Insecta; order Lepidoptera; family Nymphalidae; genus Charaxes; species Charaxes varanes. The sequence continues at coordinate 27,651,074 of JANCMC010033613.1, read as the reverse complement.
AGCCTTCGTCGATAAATGGGCTATTTGTTTTTTTATAACATTTCCATCCCGTAATTATCGGGTTGGTCTGGTTGGTATTAAAGATGGATTTGTAATTGTGCTTGGAGGTTTAAAAGTTTTACAATGACCATAGTTTACATAAAATATGATATTTTTCAATTGTTACTGTGAACAACCATTACAGAAAATTTTTGTTTCATAATTTACTGCAATAAACTTGTAATCGCTATAATCGTAAAATATATTTTTTTCTTTTTTTTTCATATATTTCCTTGTCCTAAAGGTTGTGTTGAAGAAATCGCTTTTCAGCGATAACACCGGCTTTTGTACTTCTTTTCTTGCTGTATCTTACTGTCTTATCTGCTAATTTCTTTTGTGGTGTGCAATAAAGCGTATAATTCAATGGTTAAAAGACGGACTGTAGTCTATCTCGTACACGCTTAATACCCCGATAATCCTGTTATCGTCGATTATCAATAAGACATAGGAATAATAAATAGTATGCCTAGATTTCTTTGAAGAACATTAAAAGATTAAAAGAGTTGCTGCATATTTAATACTAGCTGTGCCTACGACTTTGTCGGCCTAAAATTAGGTAAAAAAAAAAGATTCAATTTCAGCGTGATGATTTGTAGTACATAGCATTCCTCGATAAATGGGCTATTTAACACTGAAAGAATTTTTCAAATCGGACCAGTAGTTCCTGAGATTAGCACGTTCACTATGCCGGGATAACGCCTAGGAAGAAGAAGAAGATTAAAGCTTTTTATGTGTTAGAAATCACAAACGAAGTATCAAGCAACACTTGGTCACTTATAAAAAATTCATAATCTAACCGTTTGCTTCTAACCATATGAAAAAAAACATACGGACTCTCGATACGTATTTATGAAGAATAAAATACTTAATATTATGTCCCAGAAACATTGTTGGTGAATTGATAGTTTATCAGCAAAGGCCATAAATGCACCATAAGAATGTAGTACAAACACCATAAAATCCAACCCTACATGCCAGCATAAATAAAAATGAAGACGCCATGGTTTTTTTTTATAGCTTTCGTGTATTGTTAAACATAAGTGCCCTTGCCTCGTGAAAATCAAAACCATCAAGAACATCGCACAAGATCATATCCACACACATGCCATTTCATGTCCCGGTTGTGAAGTACCCTTACGCCCATAATAGAAGGGGTCCCGTGCGAATGATAATACTTCTCATACAACCCCATTAATTTTCCCCTGGAATAAAAAGTAATAGCTGTCATAGTGTTCTGACTAGTGATGTGGTTCTCGGATCTAATAAAACTGGACTATTTGAATTTGCTCATTTAAATTTTAAACAATAGATACTGTTAGGGAAGTGCGTCCGCGATACAGAAGACCACAGCCAAATTTCATCACTGGTAATAATCTGATAAAGAAATTCCTTCATCTATGCCTATTAAATAGACATCCAGACTACTTGTACTATGCAAAAATAAATAGTAATGATATTGACTTTAATTATAAATCATCAATGGCCGCTTGACCTCATTAATGTTAACACTGAGTTACTTAGTTACTTGTTCTCCAGTCCACAGTTGTAATGAGACTAACCCCGTCGACATGAGAATCATTGTATTTATACTCTTATGAACAACTACCCTACCTTACCTATACACTACGTACTATTCTTTTTTTTCCATTCCATTTTGACGTAAATGATTCATTTACGTATCGTCATGGCTCTTTATAATTCTAATATATGAGTAAAGATAAATCTGCTTCCAATGATGCTATCTTTTATTTGTGATGAACTATAATTTCCGACTAGTTAGGGGATTAAAATGATCACTTAAAACATCCACCTTACACTGTGTTGTGGCATCTAATCCACAGGCATAACTGTTACTAAGTTACCACGTTTTGGCTACCTCAAAATAATACATTAAGGTTAAACATGTAAAAATGACTTTGCGATAAATAATAATTCATTTTGAGTTAATAGATAATAATGTAAATAAAAGTTTCTACGTGATGACCGCGACCGGTCTACCAAGGGTGCTTCGAAGAAGAAAAAGGATGTAGATAAATTATCATGGAGGGTTACTTAACCGGCTGTCATTCCTTGGCTAGAGGTTGGCCCAAGCGGACGTTTAATACTTACAAAAGAAACATTATTAATTAATTGGTTTGTTATCTAGGGTCATCTTTTCATTTACGCTTTTTGGTAATACTACGTTAATGCGCAATTTAGACTATTTTATTACTACAGAATAATATATAATGTATTAGAATTGTTTAACCAATCAAGGCAAGAATGTAATGATTTTTTTTATTCTAATTATGACATTGTAGTTTTAGTATTGTGGATGTTAACGGAAAAGTTGGGGTCAAACATTGGTCACATCGTCTTTGATCCGAGGATCTGGGCCATTTGCATACAATTTACTTTGTTATGCATGTTATTAAATCTACAATGCCAAAGCGTTACCTTGCGCAATATATAACCGAATTCGTCACAATCAACCTAATTGAAATAAACTACTGCATTCGTGTCTAATAATACTAAGTTATTTATGACTGTCGTTTTATATTCATGGTACTGCAACGTGCAAATAGCTGAAGATGTGATTGATAGATGATCTGCGAAGCACTTAATGCCTAACCTGTGCTAGTGATCTTTCCTGATACAAGGCCACTAGTACAATGTGATGTCCATATTGACTATAGTAAATTAAAGTAAGATTAAAACGACCTGCTTACGTTCTTTTCTAGGTAAAATCTTCTCTCTTCCAAAGGATTTGGAGCTAATTTTGCTATGCAAGCTGGCGAATTAGACATTTTCAAAAATCTGGAATATGCACTTACTTAAAACTAAGAACGTCGTTATTTTTATATAAAGACATAGATACTGAGTTGAATTAAGTATATATATTTCAAGGATTAATATTGAATTTATGTATAGGTCAATAAATTCTGAACTGTGCAATCGTTATTGTAGGTGAATGTTTGTTAAATTTGATAACATCTGACATAAATTGGAGGTTATGTTGAGGCCCTACCTGATACATTTTACAGGTAAATTGTGATGACTTGTGGTGATGACGAATTGTACCGTTATAGTTTTAATTTCGTCTTATTCATAGTAGTTTTGATCTTCATTTGTCTTCATTTTGCGATGAATCAGTCTTTAACTGAATCAAGGTTTAAGGAGACAATTCAGTATTATTCAAGATACGTGTTGTTTTATGTCTTTTACTGATTATTATTATCTACTAGTTTCTGCAACAAAGTGTTGAATGTACGTGTACACTTGATTTTATCTAGTATAATTTATAATGAACTATAGATAATTTTATTAATTTTGGGCAAATGTTTGTGCAATTTTACATTACTTTTTAGAAACTTGGATCACCTCATATTAGTTTTGTTCTATTTGATCGGTAAATATTTATTCTATGGGAGTCGGTATTGCAACAAAACCTTTTACCATCTAAAGACGATTCTTATCAGAATCGAAGGAAATAAAATCAATTACACAGTAGTATGTGCGTCCACGTGACTATAGTGCGCACGCCGACGCTGTTAAGGAATCCAAATCTAGTGTGCAAAACGATAAGAACTAATTTGTTACGCACCGAGACTTGATGGTATTCGATTGCGCAATCTGAAGGAATAACTACAATTTACACCTAATATTGTGTTTGATTTTGTTCGATAAAACGTTTATATACCTACTCTTAAGGGACTGGAAATTTCGAATATTATATATAGGCCCAACGTTAGAGGAGGCCGTGACCTAATCAGTGATCGGCATTTGAGTCGATCGATAAATTAAGTTGCTCTTAATGCGATAGATGGGTGACCCTTTCTAGCACTGGTTTATATTTGATATCCGACCTCCTCCGTGTTTCGGAAGGCACGTAAAAGACCGCATCGTTGTTTGCCGCTTAACTTATTACAAGGTATTTAAATTTCCCACTCGGAAAACAGGATTTAAAAATGGTAACATTCAACGTTGTGTTTTAATCTCTCCTCTGCGTAACAATAGGCGTTTGTGTAAACTGGGTTTTAACGTGTCTGGCTAGAAATTAGATTATGGAGAACGTTGCATTTTTATTGGAATACTTTTGCTGAATAATTTTATCACAGTTTTTACCACAGTGATTTGGACATAATTGAACACTTTGTATATAACAACTTTTCACGCTCGTCGTTGTCTTTGTCCGCTCTTTATGGGATTTTTCGTCCAGAGAGTATTAGTTGAATAACGAATCTTTATTTTGCTAAATGTCTCAACTTTGCTAGCCAAATTGTTATTTTTTTTTGCTATTTTTATAAGTAAATAATAAATTTATAGCTCGTGCTACCAGGCTGCGGGAAAATCAATAAATCATTTAGGGGCACTTGTCGCATGTTTTACAAACAAACTCCCGTGAGATGAACCGAAATAAATTCAAATATTTATTGAACTTCGGCTTTAAGTAAAATTCTATAATAATGAAGACGATTATTTAAATGATTAGAAGAATATGAAATGAGTTGCTCTACTAACATTACTTGTTATAACATTTGGCCGGTTTAAATGCTCGAATAACCTACTAAATATCATCAGATTTCCATGACCCTAATATGTATTTAAAAGGAGTACCTATACTAATGCATAAAGCTGAAGAGTTTGTTTGTTTGCTTGAACGCGCTAATCTCAGGAACTACTGGTCCGATTTAAAAAACTCTTTCAGTGTTAGATAGCCCACTTATCGAGAAAGGCTATAACAACAGTTTTCCTATTTGTCTTTTCGGGACCAAATAAAGATTCATAAAGTCCTTAAAGCTAAACCTATTCAATACAATGAATTGTTTATTGACTTTAATAGCCGATACAAACGTTTCGAAATCTCAAAGGAAAACTTATTAATATTAATAAAATTTTAAGAAAGAACATAATGTTTCAATGTTTTTTTAAAACCCCCTAATTGCTTGTTAGCGTAAAACCTGCGCAAAAAAAGGTAAAAAAAACATTAGAGAATACGCTCTGTTAAATTATAAAGAGGATAACGATTGCTTATTGGAAATAAGAATAGCTCAAAAAAACTCAATTTTCATCAGATGAAAGTACTTATTTTTATCTTTATATATATAACCAAGGATAAAGGAGCAAGCGGAATTTAATTAGAGGTAGCGCCACGCTTGCATTCGTGCAAATGTCCATGGGCGCATCGCATCCTTAACTATGAATAAAATACATAATTTGTTACTATAATGTCTTTTTTAGCGAATTATAAGCGGAAAATGTCGTAAATAATAAAACGTTTTATCCGATTTCTCAAAAATTCGTTTTTTTGAGTTAGGTCAGTTTACGATTAAACATGCGATGTGTTGATGATGCACATATATACATACATAAAATGCATCATAATCCACTGTTATTACACATTTAGTAGCTTTCAGTGCGTCTCCCGTGTCCCATGGGGATCAGCATAAAGGTCGCCATTAAAAATCCATTTAAGTAATGCGTAAACCATGTTTATGTTGTCAAGAGGACCTGTAAGTAATGACCTATGTAAGTTGTCACGGATTAAAATAAAACATATTTCCAGACTTGTAAAAAAAATATAACTAAAAAATCATTTTATATAGTAGATAAATAATTAGTAAATTAGAGAAATACTTAGTAAATGTACAATTAGTAAAATTATAATTAACTGTTTTTGAGGGTATGGAGGTCTCATCAAATAGATTATTTACCGAAACAAAGTTATTTCAAACACGACCTTTTTTTTGAACTCACTTGTGAATAATAGCAATGAAAAAGTCATTATGTGCCTTATTGCGATGAAATTAGACCCACTTTATGAGCATCAAAAGGGACTGACTGTAAATAAAAAGCACATCGATTTCGTTAAAGAAGGTTCAAATATGAAATCGAGAGCAAAGCTGGTTTCCATCTTAGATACTGCACCCGATTGGGCTCTTTCGATGGATACGTATAAAAAACATTACAAAATCCCAGAGGATATTGTTGTCTCGTTGTCCAGGCCGGACATATTCCTTTACTCAAAGACACTAAGCGAGTAGTACTTGTAGAACTTACAGTTCCATGGGATACCAACATCCCCAAAGACCATCTGTTAAAAACGAACAAGTACTTTGACCTAACCAATGAGCTCACTAAAAACGGTTTTTTATATGACTAGAGTCAAACAAAGCAAAAATTAAAGCTCGTTGGCTACTTCATAATAAATAACAACAGTAAAGTAAGTATAATTTTAACTAGGTCGAAATTCGGTCACAAATCTTTATATTTTCGTACCATATTTAAAACTAAATACTATTTTTTTTACAACGACATTTTTGTATTTGATAATTAATATGGATAAGGTCGTTATGACTACATCTTGTCACATCTTATAGTAAAATGTATACATATTAGGAAGCGCTGCCGCAGCTCATTCAGGACCGTCGCGTGGTTGCCGTGGTTATACTTTCTGTGGAAATCTTCGATGACTTATGGAATATATACTTTTGCATGCTACCCCAGATGAAAGACAATTCTGAAGATAAGTATGAAAAAGATAAAATTAAGGTATGTTTTGGAATTTACGATGCGAGTACATAAAGCATTATGTAGTTCACTTTTTATTTTGTCTATAAAAGACAAACAATTATAAAAAGGCCATATGCTAATGGTAACCATTAATGCTGCTTAAAGTACCTGTTTGATTTTAGAAAAATCTTAACCTTATATATTTGTGTTTTAAGAGCGATATTCAGAGGCTAATGCAAAATGAAGTTTTGTAAGTGTTTCAGTATTAGTAATATATATATGAGTCACCAGAAATTTAAAATGCAATACAAATTTGTATTATTTATAATTAGTTCGAGTGATATATTAATTTGTGACTAGTAATAGGGAGTTTTTGGTATGATGAATTAACAAAAACACACTAGTAATAAGGAAATCAGTCAATATTGTTTATTAACAGTACTCTTAAATCAACCAACGACAATCTTATGTCAATTATATCTTTTTTATTCATATTTAATAAAATATATAAAATAAACGAACCTTCGTTCTAAACAAAAACAATTAAAAGGAAAATGCACATTAAATTCAATCAAGTCATTAAATTCAGTCAATTTCCCTATTATATACAATTATATGAAAAATAATGACATGTTAATTGATATGAAATCGTCATTATATAACATATTTGTATATACAAATATATATAAAATAATGACCAAAATAATGACCAAAAATCGTCATTATATAACATATTTGTATATACAATTATATGAAAAATAATGACATGTTAATTGATATGAAATCGTCATTATATAACATATTTGTATATACAATTATATACAATTATATATATAATAATGATGAATGATATATTATTGTATATAATAATATTTTAAAAAGATACTTTTACATTACAATTTAGTTGTTTGTAACGCTCTACTGTAAAGCTGGGAATTTGGGATTACAACAACGAACGTGGGAGGACTGCTTAAAAACCTTTTCAATGTTAATTTAACATTGAAATGGTTTTTAAACAGTCACTATGCTTGGCATTTATTCTTATCAGAGCGATGTTATAGGTTAAATAAAACATAATATATGTGTCCATAAAAAACATATGTTATAACTAAACTTAACGGAATTCTTAATAAGAGAACTGTGTACTCTACACAGTTCTCTTATTAAGAATTCCTTTTGTTTACGAAGAAAGTGTAAATAAGTGGTCAGCTAAAAACGAAACAACTACAAATACTTTCTTATCAATTAAACCACAAATAGTGAAATCGCGGAAGCCTTAACTGCTATGAAAATGTTTAATAAATTGCGTTGAAAGCAACTCGGATGATACTCAGCCAAGTGAACCAATAAAATGGAGGGCAGTCAGCCAAAAACACTCCAGGTAATTCCAGACGAGAACGAAACTTAACTTTCGTGTTTAAAATTTAGGTCAGCAATACACTTGTATCGCATTGCATAATCACTGTTTCATTTTTTTTTCTCTTGATATTTCTGAGATAGCATGAAATATTATTAAGTTGATATAAAGAATGAAAAACTAAATAAAATATGAGAAAATAATGATGCAAGCGGAGTGACCATAAATGTAGCATACATTTTTTTTTGTACAAACTTTTTCACCTATTTATAATGTTGCCAGCTTGCGATGGCTATTTAAGTTATTAAAAAAATGTATCGCGACGTGCTTCTTATCAAATTCGTAAGCTAAGAAATGAAGGTACCATTAAGGAGGAAGGGTTGCTTGATTTCATCATAGGCGCCGGAAATACGAGTGCCAACGTGCGTGGTATTTGATTATTCATTTAATCCTGACAGTCGGTTGAGTAGTTAATGTGTGAAAGCTTTACATTACATTGAATTCACGTACTATTGTTTAGGTTCAGGATAATAATTAGCAGTTGTTAAAACTAAATCGGAACTACCTATACTTGTGTCGGTGCCTGATCAAATGGCGCCACATGCGATACTCCCAACTTGATTTGCGGTGTCAGTGGTCTAGCGGTTAGCCGGGGCAGGTCTCCGTAGAGCTGGCAAGACTGGTTTGACAGTTATATAGTTGCCAGACTATTTCAGCTAGTTATAATGTTGCCAGTTTAGAAATTGCTAGCTAGCTGAAGTTTGAAATTTCACCCCTGTGACTTAAGACAATTTTTTTAGGTTTTAGTTAATATTATAACGTAACTCCGATAGAAAAAATTAAAATTAGGTAATTCGGTTCACTTTTTATTGGTATGTAACCACAATGAATAACTAGTAATCGTTACTTACGGGTTACGTGTATACAAAAGTGATTAAAAAGTTACCTACATTTAGTACATTTTACATAAATATACTAAAATATAAGTTAAAATGAGCCATGTAAAGAGCAGGTCATAGTATCCAACGGTAACATACACATTTAATATATCACAGCATTATATTACCCGGGATTAAGGCCTGGTCTGACATAAAGCCAGGTTGAGACTAGGCTTGGGCGAATGCCAGCCGATAAGACTTGTCCAACATTAGATTAGTCGAGTCTTAGAAACTTTAAGAATGGTGCCAATCATGTGGATTTACTGGGTCGTTCGCATTAGGCAATTTTAAAACTTATCACTGTGGACGTGAGTTTCTTTTCGATTAATGGATGTTTCGTAAGTTATGCAGAATCGACAGAAAGAAACAACATTTATTCGACTATGAAAAATCCAGCTACAAAATAAACAAAATTTTGTTAAAGAAAATATATTTTAAAGTTAATAAATGAAATAAAATGTATATAAAAATTAATGCATAAATAATAATATAGAGTAAGGATTTAAGTGGGCATGGCAATTTTTTGGCAAAATTTTGGATTTATGGAAATAATATTTTCCGCTACGCCTAATTTAGGCGTCCTAAATCTGTCAACAATTCAAAAGTTCATTCCGTAAAATGATAAATTACACCCAACTTTAATAATAATATTGCTTACAAAGTCATTTTTCCTGTCAAATTTTCTCCGCTCTTTGTATTCAGACTTGTTCTTTTATAGAGGAGGTTGTAGCTATCGAGTCGAGCTAGGAGTCGATCGCTATATTCAGCAGTTCTTACCGCGGACGGGTGATTGATGGGTTCGGGATAGTTCTTGCAGGATCTCGTGAGAGTTTGCCTATTGGTTCGATTGTCAGTACTTGAACCACCGTTGCATGTTCATTATATATATTACTCACAATACGAAGTGAATGTAAAGTTTTATGTTTTCTGTGGTAATATTTATTTATTAATTATCTAACAATAGGTTAAGTTTCTTCTAACTACTAACAAAATTAACCAATGCGTTGAAATAAAATGGTTTATTATTAATATTTAAATTGTGAATGAATGGAGATGCTAAAAATTTATTTGGAAAATTATTTTGAGCGAAATCGGACGACAATTTATGAAGTTATTTAACTGATAGTTTATTAGAAACGGAACCCATATTAGCCTGCCTTGAGACGCTCTTGACCACTTTATATTTCAAATATTTCATATAAATGTAAGATTTTTCGTTAACACTCACAAACTTAACTTGTTAACGTTAACAATCACTATCTAAGTTTGCAAATGACAGCATTTAGTTGTTAGCTACCAACTACTTTTGCATATGAAATTATTTCAAACACTTTTGCCGAGCCTAACATTATAGTGTTTCTGAGCGAAACTCAAAAAGTTAAACAGATATAAATAATAAATAAATATAAACGGGACTATTTGACACACGGACGTCTGTTCCTAAGGTGGACAACTTAATGCCTGTGTTATAGGTAACAGACGCCTGTTATACACAATTTTCTCTTCATCATCAACGTATCAGCCACTATAAATCCACTGCTTATTCATAAATATTCAACATATCTATTTTTTATAAAGTGAATATCTCTCCTGAAATCGTTGAATAACATCGTTATAAAATATTTGTTAGTATAAAAAGTTTTTCGTTATTTTTTTAAAATTTATTAGAGTGTAGAAAATTTCTAATTCATTTAAAAAATTACGATGAGATGTAGTTTTTAGAAGAGTAAATAATCTAAAATGAGCGAATATTTACGATTCTTTATAATTGCTTCTTTAGAAAATTTTGTGAAAGATAATAATTCCTAATGGAGAATCCTATACTATAATTTATTCCGTTATAGACAGTTACCAAAATGATTCAATATTTTATGCTATGGCCCAATATTTTTATCACTTATTTAACATGACATTAAACCAAAATTGTCCCGTCTTTTTATATTCCAGATGCTGATACTGATATCAGCATCTGAAATTGATATCCGTAAATTATATTGAAGTCCTAAAACTTTGTCTCAAACAAAGTTAATCCAGAATTTTCGGATCCCACATTCTTCGTATGTAAGTGATTGTCAACTTTATAGAACTCTTTTTTAATGTATAGAAACACACCTTATAGAAACATACTTTTATTTTTACCAATACCATTGTGAAACAGATCTTTAATTCGTAACCGTAACACTTTTGTTAAAATGTTACAAATTTCAAAGTCTAATAAAGACTATATCGTAACGGTAAGGAAAATAGATTTAAATTTACTTATACAGAATACACGAAAAAAAAAAAATTATTTTAATAGCAAGATCTTTTAAAAATCAGCTATAATAAGAGAAATAAATAGTCACAAGTCACAAGCACAGTGTAAAGCGTATAAAATGTCTATTAATACCTAAATAATAAATTGACGTATTCATACAAATTCCCTATTCAACTGGTTGCGAGACGAAATGTGAACAGAGTCAGTGGTACAAAGTTTTGTAGTACTTTGTGGACTTCAAGGACAAAAATGTACAAACACTTTGAGCTATGTCTGACTCCGGTATTAAACGTACATCAACCTTTTTTTTTATAGATATTCTATGTTCTTTTCTGTAACACTCACCACGTTTGTAAAACTGATCAGTTTGTAAAATTGACATCGTTACAAACATTTCTGATTATTGATCTCAAAGAATGTATGTATAAGAGAGGCATAGCGTGACGGACTGACATGGATCATATGTAATGGGAATTGCCTGACTGTAACGTCGAGATTGTACATGGTATTTGCAAGTCTATAAGGCTAGTCAATGCATTTACTTTTATTATTATTATTTATGTCAAAGTTGAGGCGCGGAGTGTACGAATTTGCCAACAATTTTATGATTTCGCTTTATTTTTATCGTTTCAGAATTCGTTTCAAATGATTGGTTCAGTTCCGCAGACTCGCCCTTCCTATTTTTTTAAACTTTAACTAAAAATGTATGCAAAAGACTAACCGTCAATATTACTTTTATTTAAAAAAAAAGTACTTTTTAGTACAGAATGTTTACACTAGTTAAAATTTTCTTATACTTTAGATATTCTTTTAATTACAGTCTAGCTTTACTGGAGAATTTCTTAAAATATTTCTATTAAAAATAATTAAGATTAAGAAGCTATTTTCGAATATATTTTATATTTATAGGTAAAGCGAAAACTTTTGGTACCGTTTTACGAAAATTATGAAATTTGGCAGAATTATAATTTATATAGAGGAGGGTGTGCGAATGCTAATATTTTTATAAGATCACATATCTTATAAAAATATATTTACCTAGATTTATTATTATATAAAAATAGTTATCATAAAACGGCAAGGCAAATAGGATGATAGAGAAGAACAGGACTTGATAGATAAAAATAGAACAATCATAAAGTCCTTTAACCGTAACAGCTGCAAAATATTACAAAGAAATATAAATGATAAGTTTTAGGAAGTTGATATTTTGGTAACGTCAAATGAAATTGTACCTAATAATTATTTACAATGATATTTAGCATTGCGTTTAAATAATTCCACGCGAAAGGATTTTTTTTTTCTTTTTTTTTTAATTAAAAAGAAAATGTCTCTGATGTGAAGGTCAGAGACTTTGTTCTGCGTATTTATTTTTACTAGGCCGAGAATAAATTGTTCATCCCGGACATAACAACATTGTTTTATCATAATTGACTTTTTTACTATTTATATTTATATCACCTACTCTAAAAGCGAAAGGGTTAAGGTATTGTCGAAATAATAGCTGAAGTATAATGAGGAGATCGTAGCCTAATCAATGATCGGTATTTGAGCCGATCGCTAGGTTAAGTAGCTATTTCTGCGATCGGGTGATAGATGGGTGACCTGTTCTAACACTGGTTTATATTTCATATCTGACCTTCTCCGTGATTTGGAAAGCACGTAAAACAGTGGAACACGATTAATGTTACTGAATGATATTAGTCGTGAGGTTGTAAAGGTCGTGGGGTATCCGAGGATGACGTCAGATGGCAATCGGTCATCTTAACTCGCCCCATAGCCACATCCTCTGCAATCTAAGCGGACCCTGGTACTAGACGTAAGGGGCATTGAACTTGACTGGATTTGTCACGAAACCATTTTTTTGCTAATGAGATTGCGTAGGCGCACCAAGATTATATTCTTGCTCCTTTATATGGACACTCGTACAAATTGGACTTAAACTGTTTTTATAAGCTTATCTAATCTTTATGCTTCCTAAGTAGTATGTATAAAAGTTATATAAGGCGGTATTTTGTTTTTAAACAAAAGTTAAATTCTTTATGGACTTATTCGACAAAATAAGAATACCTCAGAATTTCATAGCGTCCGCGTCTGTCTGCTAAATTACATAGGCAACTTGCCCCATGCAAATTATATCTCTATATTATGGACACTTATTTATACATTAATCTCCTCAATACCTTAAGTTCATGTAAATTTGAATAAGCAATTAAAGAAGTTATGATAATTAATTTGATAATCATTAAAAAAGCTTGTATAATGTATTTTATTTTTTCTGTATAATCGTTTTGAGTAGAAGTAAGTGTTGAAATTTTATGTGTGTATAATGTATATATACTGTGTACATAATGTGTATAATAAGCGTGTTTTTTATGGATTCCTTGTTTGGTATCGATTGGTCATTTTGGTTTTCGTCATATATTAGTTATACAAATTAATAAAAAAATTGCTTTTGGTATCCTTTGAGAATAATAACAGGGGCTAGGTGTTTGTATTCGCAATCATTGTAGAATCTTTTATTCCTAGTGAATACGTAAGATGTAACTTGTATACAAAATAGAATTAAACGTAACTGACTGTTCTTAATTTCGCAATAAAATTCTACTAAATGAATTTGACTTAACGTACAGTACCCAAAATAAAAATTAACATCTTTTTCTATTTTTGTCTGTTTGTTTGTTAGGGGCTTGACCACGGACTGTCACTGACAGTTATCCTATATATAACTAGATTCTTACTTACACATTATTCGTTATATTATAATTATGAACAAAAAATTACTATATTATAATTCGGAGCGAAAAACTGCTATATTATAATTCTGAGCAAAAAATACTATTCTTATAATTCTGAGCAAAATATTGCAATATTATAATTCTGAGCAAAAAAGCTATATTATAATTCTGAGCAAAAAATTGCTATATTATAATTCTGAGCAAAAATTACCTTATTATAATTCTGAGCAAAAAAAATCTATATTATAACTCTGAGCAAAAAGACATCAAAACCAGCAATTGATTCAAATCGTCTCGTAAGTCCTACTTTCTCTAGTCTAGAACTAGGGTCTGTTTAAATTGCAGAGGATGTAGCTGTGGGGCGAGTTAAGGTGACCAACTGCCGTCTGACGTCATCCCCGGAAGCCCCACAAATTGACGACTAGTATCGCAATAACATTAACAATAACATTAATCGGGACCCACTGCCTAAAACAAGGAGAAAGTCGGATGTTAGAAAACCAGTGTTAGAATTTCTCACACATTTATCATTCGGCCACGGTAAGCATTGCTTAATATAGCGATCGCCTTAAATGCCGACCATTGATGAAGCTACGACTTCCTTATCCTGGAACTCTTGGTGCTGAACAAATAAAAAAAAGAGGGATACACTACTTAAAAGTACTAGTGATTCAATAAAGTTCCAACAATTGGGCAATCGGTTAAAAATAATTGGTACACAAACTAACACAAAGTTTGATCTGATTGGAACGGTTACCTACATAGCTATAAATAGACTTAGCGAGGAAGTAAATTCTCATTAAAACAATGTAAATGTATTTCCAAGTGTAAAACATTGTGGTTGATCATTTTAACAATGTTCAAACTAGTGATGGAGATAGTTTTCGAATATAATCGGAGAATTCTTGCCAAATTTGTTTTCTCTATTTCAGTTTACAATTATTAAATTAAGTATATTAAATAACAATATGATTGGACGACATATAGAGGGTTGCAAGAGGTAGCTGTAAGCGACTGGCAAGTTACAGAAGAGAGAGGTATAAAACAAGGGAGATCTATGCCCTGCAATGGGGGATTAAGGGCTGGTAAAGAAAGAAAAAGAATGATTTTTACTGAATATTTTGGATCTTACTATATAGACATTATTAAAACATTCATTTTTGAGCTTAAAGTTATCCTTTATGTTTAATTGGGCCTTGTTTAAGTTCATATAAAATCACACTTTTTCTTGATCTGCGTTAAGTACCACACAGAACGTTCGGCAAAGTACCACACAGAATGTTACTAAAAATTCTAATTGCTTTATCCTAGGTAAGATAGGTAAGCATAACATCCTGAAAATGAAAATTTTGTTAGACATCTAATACTAGTTTATAAAAAAAAGGTTTCCGAAAGCAAATGACTGAAACAAGACATTTCGACACTTTAATTAAAGCATGTTTTACATGATTATAATTCAAATCGGCACTAAAGTTGTTGTGTTAAAAAATTGTATACGTAAAATTTTCTCAACGCTTAATTTACTTTTATATTGAAATTAATAATCAATTACATATGTTGATGATGATGTTTGGACGTGACCTTTTGACAGATGCGCCATGTAAAATTTCATAAAACATTCGGCACGTGTCACGTGTAATGAAAACACATAAAAGAGATTGGTTAACTGTCTTATAGTAGACTAGCCGAAATTCGGGCAAGACCACGTCTGCCGGGTCCGCTAGTAAATCACATCGACACCTCCCACGTAAGTTGTTGTAACTCCAAATTCCCAGTTTTACAGTAGAGCGTTACAAACAAGTAAATCGAAATACAACAGTCACTTTTTAATATATTATTGTATACAATAATATCGTCGTCATTATTGAATATATAATTGTATACACAAATGTGTTACATAATGGGGTTTTTGTTTCAATTTACATGCTTGTAATGCCCTACTGTGAAGTTGGGAATTCGGGGTTAGAACAATTTACGTGGGAGGTATCGATATTTTTATTTTTTTATTTAAAAAGGGGCAAACGAGCAGCCGGCTTTCACCCAAGTTACCACCGACGCCCATGGACAATTGCAACACCAGAGGGACCGCAGATGCGCTGACGGCCTTTGAGAAATGAGTATGCTCTTTTCTTTCAAGAAAAGATATATAATTATTAGGATATTAGACTATAATTGTCAGATATAATTAAATACTGTTACGATATAAATAAACCACCATCACTAGTCCGACCCGAGTGGGCGTAGGTACGGCCTCCGATCTCCGATACAGCAACCTTTCGTGATCCGTATTCATTCAATTAAATTAATTCAATATAATAAACCACGACTACCGAAGCTTGAATAATTCTAGATAACATTCAGCGAATGAAAATTAAACCCTTCAAGTCAAAAGGCTGAATGGGAAATTAGTTATTACAATTTTATACGCATTTATGTTTCATTCAACGTATTTTCATATTAATTTGTTAAATGTATCAATGTTTAGCAAGCTATTTTTTATGCATTAAGCACGAACTTCTTTAATATACTTTACTAGCTGTTTCCCGCAACTTTACCCCCATAAAATAGCAAGAGTCCTTTCCTATTGAAATCGTTCTTAGCTCCTTAGCAAATTTCTTCTTTGTACGTCCCGCCGTTTTCGAAATTTCGTAATAGGTGATCTTTCGCTTATATATATACCCTATATCATCAGATCAATTGTGTAATTAGAAAGTTATCAAACAGTTTTTCACTTTTATATACTTCCATACTGTTAAAGATAAACGTGCCTCAATAGCTCAACGGTGTAAGGTATGGACTGAAATCCGCAATGTACCCGGTTCAAACCGTTCGAACCCCACCGCCGTTGGGGTATTGTCGCACCCACTCCTAATACAAGCTTTTAAATTAAGCTTAGGTCCCCGGTGGTTTTCATTTCCTGGGATCGATCTATTATCACTGACAGGTGTATTGTAGCCAATAAACCTGATATAGTGTTGGTAGATCGATAAGCGCGCCGGGCAACGATTGTTGATACAACTGTTCCACATGACGATAATCTCATTAGGGCTGAAAAGGAAAAATTAACTTAATTTTTAGACCTTGCTCATAAGATTACTGCCATGTGGAATGTTGAATCAGCAGACATTGTCCCGATCGTTTTCTCAGTCAACGGTCTTATAGGGAAGAGCTTTAATAAACACCTTAAAAAGCTCTCGCTTGATTGTTGGGTCAAGAGTCGGATACAGAAGGCGGTATTGCAAGGCTGGCAACGCATCTGCAAGCCTTCTGATGATGCAGAGGTTTATGGGCTTCGGTAGTTACTTTAGTGAACCACCTGATGGTAAACGAAACGATTAAAATGCTTGGTTCAATCTGCACGACCGGTGCTTGCAAATAATGTGATATAAAGGAAAAAAAATAATATAAAGGAAAATAGAACAGATAGCTTTTAAATGACAACAATAACAAAAAATAAAACTCTAAAAATGTATTCCGCAGTTTGATTATAAACAATGTGACCCAATGAGCCGCTATTTTGGCAATTTGAAGAGATTTTTTTAAATTAATTTAAAAGTTTATAATTAATAAGTTAGTTAAAATTGCCTTAATGTTTCAGTGTCCTATTTTAAGCACTATCAGATGGACATCCTACCGCTCAATTGTCTATGAATCCATAACCCATCATTGAAACAATCTATTCAGTTTAAAGAATATCAATTAATATTATAATACACAAAACTATAAAACACTCAAATATCATATCAATAAAATAACGAATTGTTAACAAATTAATAAAGCCGGCATCCAATAACAAGTACAAATTCTATAAGTGATTTAAAACGTTTAGCTTCGTCACATTTGCCAAATAAACCCAGTTGTTTCTAGTAATTTATACTGAAACCTTTTTCACAATCCCCTAGTTTTCGTAAGCGCTAATGCAAAATATACCTTTACATTACGAATATATTTATTAAATCTTTTTTTATAACGAATGCAGAATATAGAGAGAAAGCATTAAATTACTTCAATTTTAAGAATTTTTAAACCTATAAACTTGCATGACGTGTCCTATCAATGATTTCCACTTAATGGTTCAAGATTTACTTAAGTTACGTAAGTACGTTTGCCTTATTAAAAGGAATCGTAGTCCAATCTAACCTCTTTATAACAAACCTCGTTGTAACAAATTACGCGATATAACTAGTATTTTAGATCCTATGCGGTTTTTAGTAGCGACTTTTATATACCGTGTAGAGTCAGATGGCACTATGTTTGTGATGGTGTAAGCAACCTTTTATGTCTTTTTTTAATCCTATATTTTAGGTATCAGTTTAATTTTCAAATAAAGGTTTCCTTTCTAAAATTATATTTGTAATGACATGTGCGATATTAACAGCCAAAGCCACCAGTTTATATCTCATACTTTATTCATAAATGTTTTTAGTCTTTTACGATCCCTCTTATTCTCCATTCCATTCGTCTCTCACATTTTATACTTTTATTTCTATCTAGCGGATCCGGCAGACGTTGTCCTGCCCGAACTTTGGATTTTGGCTTTGAAATTCTCTATTATTTGGAAATTATTTCTTATAGTTCGCTAATACCTTTGCTAGCTAGCCTCTTGTTTAGTGCAGGTAGTTAGCAGGTATCGGTAAACCTTTATTATAAGGTCATCCTACCTGTCTTAGATTCCTATTATTCCTAATTCAATCAATCTTGTATTTTAAATCAATTTTGACTTATGATTTTTACTGCTAACCTTATTAAAGATGAAAAAGAGAATGTTATTTAGGATTGGTTTACATTTTTAATATCTTTCACTTTCCTTGAAGAGAAATTAAATTTCATTTCGAAGTTAATAAAAGCTGATAGGAGCGGAGCACCAATGAAGAATGCTTCAAAATCGTGGGTTCTTTTTCCCATTTGAGAGCTTCCGCTGAGTGCGTTGCGTAAATGGTTAAAGTTTCGCAAAAGTCATGTACAACAAAATTGCTCCCCTTTAAAAGTTCTAAATTAAAGTCCGCGACAGCGTATGTCTATCTTTTAAGGTTGGCTTAGTATATAACCTTTTTTATGCTAATCAAATTTATTCTAAAATAATGCATTATTAGTAAAGGTCTTTTTATAAACATAATATGAATCCCCATTCAAAAACTATTTTTAAACCTCTAAGTGATAAGAGTGGCTCACGCCTCACTGATATAAATATACAAAACATGGTTAAGATGCGAATGAGAGGCTAATGATATTTGGGGCAACATAATAAATGGACTTTGAACTAAATTGTTATTATTATAGATTTAATTATTTATTAATAATATTATTGAAAATATAAATTTGTAATAAGTTAAGCGTCTTTAAGGGTAAACCGGTAAATTACTGTTAAGATAACTGTGTATAGGAGTTTGTTTAAAAACCTTTTTATAGAAGCATTCTTTTTTAAATAATAAATAATAGTTCTATATGGACAATTTTAGCTTTTCTTGCCATACACTTTTATATACGGCATAAACAAAGTGTGGCTTTAACGACCGTATATAAATAAAACAATAACGTTGTACAAATAATTAAAATTTTGTTATAAAACTTCAAATAAGCGTATATATATATGGCGAAATTAAACGAAAATAATAAAAAAATAAATCTCAAGTACACAAATCTGAATTTTTGTGAGATTTGTGGGCGAATTTCGTCCAGCCGGCGATTTCTAGCTAATTTTATTTATTGAAAATTATGATTTTTTCTACCAAATTACAAACACTCTAAAATTAGTACAATCAATCAATAAAACATTTATTTTTATTTAGCGATTCATAACTTCCGAGGGGTTCAGATTTACTTCACCTCTCTACCTGTTTGTTTATCTTTCTGTTTTAGCTGTAAGTTTTCCTTGTGAAATAAAATAAAATAATAAATAAAATAAAATATTATTATAAATGAATAATAAAAAAAAGTGTCTCATTCAACAATACTTCTATGATATAAACCTATTTAAATAAACATAATACGTTGACATCCTGTTCCAAATAATTTATATATATTTTCACTGCAAAATTGCTTTAACCAATTTGTTAAAACCTAAGAATTATGATGAAACTGAGGAACTTCTGCAAAACAAATACAATATTTGATATTTGATCGCACACACACGCACACCAAATATTTTTTGAATAACTACAATCGTATCGTTCGACATTATTTCCAGAAATAAATACATTTATCTAATATAAATATCATAAGAATTTCAAATTAGCAACATGCATGGTAATACATATTTGTAAGAATAAGCATTGTCAATTTTTATACATTATATATATACATACATAGCTATATATTATAATGTAATATTATTTATATTATACAATTAGCAGTCATTGAAATGAAGTTCCATTATTAAAAATTTTTTTTTTTCAAACTTATAACTAAATACTTCTTTAAAAAAAACTGTAAAAACAGAAATATGTCATCAATAAAAAAAGTATGACAAGGTCTGCCGGGTCCGCTAGTTCAATATAAGAAATAGAATTATAAATACGTACAATACAATTATACAATAGTGATAATAAAAAATTTGTTCTGAGATTAATAGAGATAATCCATACATATATTAAAATCAATCTTTGTTCGTTATTCCCGCTAGAAATCAAAAAACTGCTAAACCATTTTAAAATATGTTTCTTTTGTTTTATTCTCCTTATTTCCAGGAAGATTTAAAAGAAAAGGAAGGAAGCAAAGTGAAAAGGTTATTTATAAATACTAATGAATACGGACTTGTTTGATAGCACACAATACTTCAAATAAACTAGTCTTTCCCTTTTACCGCTGAGGTATTGAGGATCTGAAAGTAATATTTTCAAAGAAAGAGAGTGGCCTCAATAATAACTGTAACGTATTATTAAGCTTAGATTTAGAATAGATTGTGACTTAGTACACTAAACGGGATATTTTATCGTTTTCCCTCCTACTAAGTTTAAATTAAAACCTTTTGTTAAGAGTGGGAGCGACAATACCCAGCGGCGTGGGGGTTTAAGCTTGATACCTTGCGAACTAGTCTTTCCCTTTTACCGCTGAGGTATTGAGGATCTGAAAGTAATATTTTCAAAGAAAGAGAGTGGCCTCAATGAGATTTGATAGTATATATTCTTTATTACAGTACTCCTACTTCGAAATTCGATAGTAGATATACTTTGTTACAGTATTATAAGTACGAGATTTGATAATATATATTATTTATTACAGTACTTGCAGTACGAGAATTTTAATTTTTTTTTAAGAAGAAATCTATTCTTTTCTTTAAAAGATATACCTATATCGATGTAAAGAAAGACAGTAATTGTTAATAATTCAATTTAATTTTTTTATATCGTCTACCGGAAAACATTAAAACCTATTAAGCTATTTACAGCGTTTTGTTTGCCACCAATAGACATCAATTATAGTACAAAACCCCAAGTCTTAGCTTTTTATCTTTTGCATACAAAATAAGTAAATATTATTTTATTCTCGTCTTTGTTAATTTGGAAAAGGTAATGTACGCAGTGAAAAATATTACAAATATTAAAAAGGAAATACGAAATAAAGATTTTTTTATTTAAAAAATTTCATCCGGCGGCTGACGAGTATTAGTGCGATTTACGAGCAACGATTGATTTTTATATGTAATTGTTACATTTTTAATATGATTTTTTTAAATTTCGTTACGTCAAATATTATGGTTTGCAAGCTCTGGCCTCATAGTATAATACAAGAATTAAAATGTTTGCGTTTTACTGCGTTCAAGTAAACAAATAAATAAACTCTTCAACTTTATATGTTAATAGCAGTGCCTGCGACTGTGTCCGTGCAAAATCTGTTTAAAAAATGATATATAGCCTATAGCCTTCCTCGATAAATGGGCTTTATAACACTGAGAGAATTTTTCAAATAGGACCAGTAGATCTTGAGTTAAGAGCATACAGGCAAACAAACAAACTCTTTAGCTTTATATATCAGTATCGATATAGAATATATAGGTATATAGATAAGCAAGGAATATTAAATTATTATGTACAAATCTGTGAGTAGAGAAAATCGTAACAATATTGTAAATGGCCGGTTTAAATGCTCGAATAACCTACTAAATATCATCAGATTTCCATGACCCTAATATGTATTTAAAAGGAGTAACTATACTAATACATAAAGCTTAAGAGTTTGTTTGTTTGCTTGAACGCGCTAATCTCAGGAACTACTGGTCCGATTTAAAAAACTCTTTCAATGTTAGATAGCCCACTTATCGAGAAAGGCTATAACAACAGTTTTCCTATTTGTTTTTTCGGGACCAAATAAAGATACATAAAGTCCTTAAAGCTAAACCTATTCAATACAATGAATTGTTTATTGACTTTAATAGCCGATACAAACGTTTCGACCCGGCAATGATGCCGGTTTGTTGTTTTGATACATTTATTTATTTTTATATTCAAGTCAGAATCATCTTTATTTGTGACATAATTTATCATTTCTATTTTTGTAATCAAGTAGGTTTTATAGTTGAATACCATATCTTATATAAACAAGGAAAACGTTCCTGTGTATTTATTTTTAACGTTAATTTTACGTGGCTATTCGATTTTTAAAAAAAATAAAGTTGCCTATGAAGCAATGAATGACTAGTATTATTAATTCTAAATAGCGCGCGCAAAACATGAATGGGCGCGGTCCGATATGAAATTTAAACTAGCTCACACATGTTGTGATATAGGTACTTTTGTAAGACTTAAAAGTCAATAATATTCTATTTTATTTACCCGAATTTCTATATTTCTCCCCTTTTTCATTTAGTTTACTACATTCACTCAATTACTATTTGTATTACAATGACAATTTTTGGTATTTTCGTATTAGTCAATCTTTTCTACAATTGTACAACAATTGTTTGTTTTCTTCATAATAATCACTTAATCTCTTCTGTAAGATTATAATCAATTTCATTTGGCCAGATACAATCCTTTCAAACTTTCTCCAAACTCAGGGCTTTTATCTTCAGTATTTTTATATTTACCTACCAATAGGAGTATATATTTTGTATTAATTTGCAGGAAAAATATGACAGAAAAATTGCCTAAAAACTGCTTTTAATCTGAAGATTGTCTGAAGTTTCTCACGTGAACTCTTATGCATCGGGCAACACTTTATTGCAAAGTATATTTTCTTTAACTGTATTTTAAGTAATATATTTTTATCTTTATGTGAATATCAAAAATAAAGCAAACTCCAATAATTATTACTCCGATGATATACTACTAAATGCACATTCAGCATCGCTTAAAATTAAACAATTTTAAAAGAAGCAGCCACATTCAAAAAGCAGCAAAATATAATCAAGTATTTTCACGGCGCGGGGGCGAAGAGGAGTGAGGAGGGGGGGGCGGGGGGGGGGGCACCTTACGGGCAGACGGATGGACGGACAGAGCGGAATTATAAGGGTTCCTTGTAATTTTCTAAAAAGGCTTCAAATTGTTATAATTGGATCTAATGGAAATAGACGACACTGGGAGCAGCAGCTTCAAATAAAAAAGAATCATTAAAGTCGGTCCAGCCAGTCCAAATTTCTGAGGTACCAAAACCAAAAAAAAACAAAAAAAAAATTTAGGCGAATTGAGAATCTCCTCCTTTTTTGACGTTAGATGAAGACTGTGAGGTCTCAACCCTGGTAGTAATAGATTGAAAAAAAAAACAAAACTTAATTTTGTCTTTCAAATATTTTGTTCTATTTTTTTTTTTTGCCATTACGGACCTTCGTCATGGATTGTCAATCAACCGTAAAAGGTAACCCATAACAATGAAATCGTTGTCGAGCAACAATTGACAAATTAACGATAGCCTAATTAAACTCAAGCCGTCTTTCGGTCAAATTGGGTAAACGTTTTGTGTGAAATATAATGCCGGCGACAGACGTAGCTCAAAGTGATTAGGCCACGACCTCCTCCTGACTCCCTCCTAATAACTTCTATTAAATTAAATATCCTTTTCCAGGTTTTATCATCATAACGGGTGTCTTAATACTGGCACGTTTGTTGGGCGAGTCGGCAGGATGGAAGACGTCTCTGGCATTTTCTGTCATTGGAGCCATACTATTTATCGCTTCCGCCAGTGTGATTTTCTATGGTAAGTGGCATTCAACTTATACATTACTTATTAACTGATAAGTAAAAAGTTTCTATTCATGTACTGACAAAATTCAAGTTTATATAGAATGTAACAGGCTTATATTGTTAGTTTCCGTTTATTGGGAGTTTCCGCGGGCCTAAACCTCTCTTTAAGGGGTGTGGAGAGGTGTGGAGAGAGAGAGAGGAACTTTAAAAAAAAAGGTTTTGTTTGCTTCTTCATTCTGAGCATTTCAGAGCGTTTATTTTTTCCAATTCTTTTATTAGCAATGTTGGAAAGTATAGAATTCTTGAGTGTTCTGTGTTATGCTGGAGTCAGACATAGTTCAAAGTGTATGTACATTTTTGTTCTTGAAGACTACAAAGTATTACAAAACTTTGTGTAGCTACACAAAGTCCCCAGCCACACTACACTATCATTGTAATAATCATTCAAATGAAGATATGACTGACGCCGGCATAACCGAAACATACATGACTAAGCAAGTCATGAATACCACAGGTTAAATAAAATTAAATATAAAAAAATCGTGTGATCTTTGTACTGAGCTTGAGAAATATTATAACTAAGTTTGTCAATTTTAAGAATGATATCGCTCCTAAATAATCCACTTATTTCAACCTGCAGCTAATAATAGTGCAATTAAGTATGACTAAGGCTATTTACGCCGCTGTTTGATACATTTAAAATTATACATAATTGAATACAGTTACGTACGGACATAACTACATACTACTTACAATTACATGAGAAAAACGGGTCAACTACGTAGATCATGATAAAAATATGTCTTCTAAACAGCAAATAATTACATCAGATGAATAAATGAATAGCATTAATGTAATCTACTTTGTTTATAGTTTTATTGTCGTAAGCTGTGTTTATTTATCATTTGTCTCTTTGGCCGGTCCCATTCAACCTATATATGGAGATTAGAACATAAGGAGGACCATTTCAATGTATTAGAGTGTCCGTCGAAATCCGTAAATAAGTGGGACGCCACATTAGAATGAGGAAAAATTTTGAAGATTATATTATTTGTCAATTTATTCTACACAAGCGCCATTTTGGTGAATCTTCGAAAGATAATTTGCTATTTACAATGGCCATTTTTTCAACTAGCCCCTCACAGAAGATTTATATAGTATAATTTACATATACAGCAAGTGCTGTCCTGGTGAGTCTGTGCTAAAAATATTTAAATAGTAGCTTTTCACAAGACTCAAGCGCATCATTACTATAATCTGTGAAGAAAAAAAAATAAAACTTCTTGGAGTTGAGTCGTTTCAGCTTTGTACTTTATAGTTAACATGGAGATGTATTAAATTCATTTTTTATGAACTATTTTTAAAAGAGTGGCTCACGAGTTTCTTCTCTCGTGGCACGACTTATCCGAATAAGTGGTAACTTTTAAAATACAGAGTGTGGCACAGGAATTATGTGCGAATAATCATACATATATGTGAATACAGGATTTTTTTTGATCAGCATTAATACAATACTTCTGAATTATTATTCATGATCAATGGATGAACGTTATGGACTGCCTGGACGTTTAAATATAGACTGCGTCAATGGGGATTTGGCTTTATGACTTCCGTTTCTAATTGACTACAGTTATGTTCCATCGTGTAGACTACGCTGTGTAGTCGGAGGTCGTGAACAAAATACTTTTTAATTAGATTTTTCAATATGACACATTACCTACAGTAAAATCGTATGTTGCTATTGCATTATTTCTCGTAACTTTATGAAATAGGTTTCAGCAGGTAATCATTGTTGTATGTAATCTTTTATTTTTATTTTTTACAGATTGGCACCGGTCTTATTACGCTAATGTTCGTCCGAGCAAAGAGGTCTACAACCTTATTCTATCTTCCGGAGTTTTCGCTATTATCGACGCCGCCGTATTTCTTATCCACGCCTTCTTTACTTTTAGGAAAGAAGCCGATTATTAATGCAACAACTTAAATTGTAACAGTTATAGGTATGATTATTTATTTAAAAATATATTTTTTAAAGGTTTAATGTAACATTTATCATTTTTATTTACTCCAGTGTTAAGTATTAGATGTAATTAGACGTAATCGGATACTTGTCCGTAATATGTAAGTTGTCCTGGAGAGTAGCTTTTTTTTTTAAATCTATTTCAATATTATAAGACAAAGTTGTCCATGATGCAGCTGTTTCCTTACATAAGAATATACGTAATATAATATCATTGCTTTCGGCCGAGACAGTGCAAGTTAAATATTTTTTTTCTATCTAGGATAATATTATTTTAATCTAACTAACGATAACAATATGGTATGAGTTTTAGTAGCATTATTTGTTATCTTTGTCATTTCGATTGGCAGTTTTAGTTTAAGACTTATTTAGATATATATTCCGATTGTTTGTGTTATAATGGTGGAGATTAGTTTTTTTATTTGTACTTTGACTCTGTATAAATTGTCATAAGAATTTTTGTAACAAATATTAGACTGTTTTGACTGTTCGTTTCCCTAATAAAATAAAATAAATACAAAATAAAAGAGAGATTTTATTGTCTCTGAATTCCACCCAAAGTCTTGGACCGATTTTAACGATGTTTTAAGTCCTTGTTATTAATAATTGATTGTTATCCTTTGTTAAGGTTTAAGCACGAGTACGTTTGCCGTGTCGCAGATTTTTATAAGTGATCTGATCAGAGACAACCCTAGAATTATAATTTAATGTATACTTAAAAAAAATTACACTTCCCTCATTAAGAGCGAAAAAATAAAAATAACGACTTTTAAACAACTTAGCTACAAACTCATAAAATGGCTTGAGACCAATTCGGATAATCGCAGTGAAATAAAGTCCAATCTAATTAAATAAGGTAAAATCGCGTTATGATATTTTGGACTAACCAGACCTGAACTTGGAACACTTAAAACACGTTTTATTATAACCTCATTTAGAGGAAAAAAGTAAAAATAATGTATTTTTTAACATCTCGGTCAACAGATTCAGAAAAGAGCACTTGAGTCCAACTCGGATAATCACAGTGAAATAAAATCCTATCTAATTAAATAAGTTAATCACTTCATCATCATCATTATTCTTACCGTCGTCATGACTACGCTTTGATACAATGTTATACTAAAATGTTTATATATGGCACTTTATAGACTTCAAGGTCAAAAATGTACAAGGACTTTGAGCTATGTCTGGCTCCGTTATTATACATTTCGTAATAATCGTAGTAAAGATAATATAGTTAGGTAAGAGTTATATCCCTCAAGTTTATCCTTAAAGAATGAAATAAAAGAAACGCTGCAGGATTTTCAAATCTATTTATTGCATAAAAACAATTAATTAAAATAATTTATAAATCCAAAAATGTTGTCAAACAAAACACGTTCAATCTGTCATTCTTTTTAATTTAAATAAACATAGAAAACTACTTATACTACCAAAGAGTTTGTATTCTAAAATATCCAAATATCTCGCAAAATATATTTTAAAATATCCCACATCTACTTGTTATATGTGTATATAATAAAAATGAATCCCTATTTTCCTTGAATGAAGGCATCACGCGTGAACGACTGGACCCATTTCGGTAATTCTTTTCTAAGTTTCTAGAAAAATTATTAAAATTGCGCAGGAAATTAGTAACTTTAAGAATAACCACCATGTTAAATTATTACTCATATAAACCTTAACGGGAACCTGAATAATCAATTGGTTATCAATTTTGTTAAATCACAATTGTTTTTAAATAAAATTGTAACAAAAATTTTAATTTAACAAAAGTTCAAATAAAATTTGACCGCACCTTTTCCATTATCCTGCAAGATTTTTATAGCAATTTTAAATCATTACTTTTTGATTATTAAAGCGGAAACTCCCAAAGCGGAGTACATGAATTGACCTGGCAAAATCTTATAAATCCATGAACGCCGGCTGCTCACATGAAAAAGCAGGACCCATTATCAAGTTCCACCTGAGCTATATGTGCAAGCAAGCGCAAAACATACTGTAGGGACACAATGGCCTAAGCAACTTCACAAATGATTTATGTTTTCGTTCCGATCCATTTTAAATTATATTATATGAATAAAGCAAAGTGCCTTTGCTGCGATGAGCTACCGGACACTTTTAAAGGTATGCTACATTGTATAGCCATAACTTAAATATTATTTATTTATTTAATATTTTATTTCAACATTTTTATTTAACTAAAAAGAACAACACATAAAATATCTCAAGTGCAAAAACGCAGTAGGTTAAAAGATTTGATTAATAAATAAATATATACAGGACTATTTGACACACGGAGTTCTGTTCCTAAGGTACACAACTTAATGCCTGTGTTATAGGTAATAAATGATTACGTTGCAACCTTAACGTATCGTTCACTGAACAAAGAGCTTAAATTTTCTGCTTAAAAATTGCACCATAATATTTAAAAACCAATATAATTTATTTCCTTGCTTACTTTGTAAAATTTAAAAGATTTTGTATATTACGACTATATTCTAGGAGTGGATAGTGTTAAAGAAAACAACGTTACGGTTATAAATGCATGATTCGGAATACAGTATTTTTCAATTTTTGTGTTTTACATTTTTTTTTGTTACAAGGCGCAAACAAGCAGGCTGCAGGCAGCTAAGTGCCTACTGACGCCCATGGACATCTGCACGAGATAGAACATGCTAAAAACTAATTAGGAAAATTATTCTGAACGAAATCGGACAACAACTCTTTAAGTTATTTAACAATACGTTTATAGCTTATCAGATACGGAACCCTTCTTTATAAGAAGAAGAAGAAAAAGAAATAGTTTTTTTGGCATAAAAAATGATGCACAAAAAATGGCCATAAGCGTGTCTTGGCACGCTTTTGGCCATTTTTTGTGTTCTGTAAGTTTTTTTGAGTATCGTAGAATTTTATAGTCTATTATTTATCGATACTCCAATTTATAGTCCTCATTTATACCTTTTTTACAACTTTTCCACTTGAGTATCTTCAGTTTTATATATTAAGTATAAATATAGATAAATCGATTTTGAACGATACCATATACGAGATATACTGTAGTAAGCAAACTCTTCTTTTGTGATAGATTAGCTAAACCTTTATATAATGATGGAAGCTCTCATAATAAGGACCTAGACATATTTAACAGTAAATTTAATTTATTTTTAAAGACAATTTCGATTGGGCCCCTTTGACAAGTTTAAATAATAAGTTGTTTTTATTTTATTGTTTAAAAAAAATGTTTTTAATTTAATAGAATTATATAAATTACTGTAAGCACGCTTAACATAAAGATGTAGTACACACTTTCACAATCTTTCTACAGTTTACAATCTCTTGTGATAGATTACATTCTAACGGTTTATACAGTTTAACGATGACATGTTTAGAAATACTTGATATTCCTGTCTATTGTTTTTCAAAGTTCATAGTATTTTTAAACGTTAATACCCAAAAAAAATTAAATTTTTGTCCGACTGCCGGTCTGTTTATTTATCCATGGTTCTTTTTTATTTATTCATAAATAGATTCTTCCTTGAATAAGAAAAAAAAGACTTAATTATTGCATCGTAGATTTAAAAATTCTCTCGTGGACATGGAAAAATCGTCCAAATCTAGATTTGCAATCTGTAAACTCGTCATTAAGGGCCGGCAGCGTATCTGCTGGCCTTCTGGTCGTGCAGATGTCCATGGGCGTCGGTAGGCACCTAGGTGCCTGCTGCTTGCTCGTCTGCTCCCTTGTAACATAAAAAAAACATACAAATGATAAAAATGCATATTACATTTATATAGTATAACTTGCGGACCAGACAGACGTTGTCTTGTTCGATTTACCTTAGAATTTTGATGATCGGTCAGTCAGTGAGTGACAAAAATAAGAAACTTTGATCAGTTATAATTCTTAAAGGACTGGTTCAAATTGACTGAAACGTCAAATATAACATGTTTATACAATGTCTGTTGGGTTACTAAAAATTCAGGCTTCTAGTATAATCCACAATGAAGTTATAGGGTGTCGAATATAACCTGAACTGCCTCGAGAAATGTATGGTACGGCCGTGGTGCTTTTTTTGTTCGACAGAATTAAAAAATATAACCTTAGGCATAGATAAAATAAAGTGGTGAAACCATAAACAGTTTACTGCAGCGTAAACAGTAAAATATTATGATAAATAGTTAAAAATTACCAACGTTTGTGCTTAAACACAAAGATAAGGGACTCAGTTTTTCGCTTATCAGGATCGGTAAATTTATGTAGGTCCTTCCTTTGTATGTTTTGACTTGACGTAAAGTATGGCCGTTTAATCCTAAACAGGTTTTTGTTGTTTATGTTGTCTCTGTTACATTTATGTGTTTCGCTCATTTTCTATATGACATTCAAGTTATAGAATTTAAGGAATACTTTGTGATATAATCAACATAGGAGGTTTTATGCTATTCAATAACTTATATATTAAAGTTATAAGTTTCAGTTTCTCATATAAGTGTCACATACTTATTCCAGGGAATATATACTAGAATATGTTAGGAATAATCACTAATGGATTATTATTGCTGTTCAATAAAGTTCACATATCATTCCTTATTTCTAATATTACGGAAACGGGGACGGGAAAGGGAACGGGAACGGGAACAGGAACGGGAATGATATAGGATAATAGAAGGAAATAATAAGTAGACCAACGTTCGGGCAGGACATCGTCTGCTGGGTCCGCTAGTTACAAATAAAGTTGTAGAAATGAGTCGCTCGGAAAAGTATTTACGCAAAAGAGACATGGAAATTTGGGACGTCATCCGGAGCGCCATCTTGTTGGAACTACAAATTTCCCTCGGCAAATTTAAAAAATTCTTTTACCATCTTGACGTAGCTCCTAGAAGTGACTGTAAACGCTTTGTCCAAAACCCTTGGATGAATAAAAGAATAAAATTCGTCTTACTATCGCTTACTATTATGCCGGAGCCAGACATAGCTTCATTTGTGATCATTTCAATGATCATGTAGTGTGGCCGGGGAATTTGAGTAACTGCGCAAAGTTTTGTGGAACTTTGTAGTCTTAAAGGACAAAAATGTACAAACACTTTGATCTATGTCTGGCTCCGGCATAAGAGAGAGAGAGAGAGAGAGTTGAGTTTGCTTTAGTCCACTATAAGAACATTCTACGGAAATGTTGTTAAAGTGGACTAAGCCCAACTCAACTTTTCGAACCTCTTAGTGTATTGATCTATCAAAGAATAATAATTTAAACCTTCCACCAATGCTTTTGATTTGATCATTGTTTGAAATAAGGAAGTTCCCGTGTACTATGTGTGAGGTATGTGTTATTGGGTGCGATGATAGCCTAACAGAATAGGGGATTGATGCAGATTACGGATTATAGCCCAACCTTTTCCCTATTAAGCTATTTAGGCTCGTCGGTGGACAAGGTTATGTTTCATTACTCTTAATTTTCGCTATATCGACCAAAAAGATATTTTTCAAATTACCAAACTTTTTAAAATTACTCCGAAAATTCATGTTCTGCAGTGCCTTGGCTGACGTTCAATCTTTTTTTGTTCTGTGCTGACACGTAGTCTTTGTAGGGAAACTAAAGTGAAATGTGAAAATGAAAAATACCTTTCCATGCAGTGGCTACATTTTACAATGAGTCTACTAGTGCATACCTGCATTATGGAGAATGTGGCATTTGCTCCAGTTTCGCTATTTTTAGCCTACTTTGAAAACCGTAGAAAGTAAACAATATAATAAGTATTAATATTTTTATTGTATGGTTTTTAGTTTTTTCTTTTGTTACAAGACTGTAATGATCAATTATTATCAATGACTATCTAGTGCCCGTAACTTCACTTGTTGTAATGTAGATTTAGTCACCCGAATGAAGTAGGTATATATTAGATTCTGTAACCTTGAATCTATGTAAGCCATTTTTATTACAAATTCATCTGTTTCAAATTACCGCTTGTAAATTAAAAAAGCCTAATGAAAGATAAAATCTGTCGCGTTCTCAAGGTAAATATTTTCTCATTAGAGCCGTCTACTTGCTCTGGAGAAATAAATTTTTACATCTTAATTATGGAACTGGAAGTTTTTGCCGGCGCGGTTCTTGTACTAGGTAGCCTTTTCAATTAAAAGTAATGAGTGAGATCACTGAAAATGCCATCTTTGTTTCAATGTATTACCAGATGTTATTTCTCGAACTTGAACCAGATGCTATTTATTTTTGGAAGATAGGAAATGTCTAAAATGGTTTTTTTTAGATATGCTTGTTTTGTTAAAGAGTACTATTAATATTATTGATGAGGAGGTTCTAGCTTACTTAGTGGCTGGCATTAGAGTCCAGCGCTAGGTAAAGCATTTGTTACAGCTGGGTGATAGACGGGTGACCCATTTTCATACTGGTTCTTCAAATATCCGACCTTATTCGTATTTCGGAAGGCATGTAAAACAGTGGATGATGATGTCTGTCACAGTGATATTGTTAGCAGCTTATTGAAAAGACAATGGAAGCTGTACAGATTTATTGACATGTTCCGGATTAGGTTAACAAAGTAAAACTACATATTACAAGATCAGAGGGAGCAATGACACAACAGTCCCTTATATAGCCACTGTACAGCGCCACACGCGGCCACCACGGAAACCAAACAATCGTTCGGAAAACTTTATGTTTAATATTCCAATACAACACATATATAAAGATTACTCACTTACTTACTGGAGCGGCTAAGCGACCCAAAATGAGTTTTGGCCTCCGACAGGATTACGCGCCACTTTTGACTGTCTTGCGCTGTCTCTTGCCAGTTTGCAGCTCGAAGATCACGCAAGTGTTTAATAATTCCCACAGAATCAAATGAAATGGGACAAAAAGCACTAAAACTAATAAGGTATATTGTTTTCTATGCTGATTTGATTGATTTTAGTCCCATTTAACTATATTCTATGGGAATTTTTGATAAGGCTTGTTTGAGAAAACCCATGGTTAGTCTGTAAAGGCAATATAACAATTAACAATGTTTATTTAGGCGTTAAAATGCGTATTTTTGAAATCAAGTCAGTCATGTACGCACTAATACATATGTACTGGTTCTACTTTTTTGCTAGTTATAGATATTTGAACTTTTTTTGCTAACAATAAATGTGCGACAACGGTATGACCTAGATAAGTTTGTTAATTAGACCTGTATCCAAAGCGAGGCTTGTTTGTCGTAAGCTAGTTGTTTTTTTTCTGTATTTGCCTTATATTTTTGTTGGTATTCTGTTATTTGCTACTGGTTAAGAAAATAGAAGGCCAGTATGAAGGAGTTATTATTTACTTCCTGTTCTTCTTTCTAGCGTTATCCCGGTTAACTAACAGGGTTCGCTTCGATTGCAGAGGATGTGGCTGTGGAGCGGGTTAAGATGACCGATTGCCATCTGACGTCATCCTCGGAACCCCCACGATCTCTACAACCTTACGACTAATATCACTCGAAAAAGTTTTAGAAGGAAAAGTTTATGAGTGAGAATATATTTTATCCTAGTACCTACTTTATTTTAAAACGTAAAGAGTAAACTCTTTGTACACTCTTACGCTATTTCGGTTATGTTTTAGTGTAAAATTGAGCCCAATATTTTCTTGAATGAATACAAAATTATAATTTAGGGTAAAAAAACGTCGTTATTAATACATGTCTATTACAGAAATTAAAACCTAATTTAGACAGGGAGGGAGACAAATTTCTTTGTATTTAATGGATTCACCGTGTTGCAGAGGAATGGATCATATCAGCACACGGGACTTGTGATGCAGTTTTTCTTCATATTAAAGATATCAACGCGCTCAAAATCTTTGCTTAGGTAAATTTTGTAAGTGTTATTTTACAATAACTTAATTATTTCAGTATAAAGACAGACTATTTGATTTGAAAAGTTTAGAAAGGTAACATTTCAATATTATTTTCATAATTGTAATTAAAGCGTTGTGTTTCTTCAAGTACTCAAGTATTTCTTGGTTACTGAGTTTTGTAGCAATATAAAGCTTGGTAACTTTAGGAGTAAAAAAAAATACAAAAATCGTATACTATTTTTATTAAACTTTTTACATAATAATGAATACAGGTCTATAATATCTACTTACATATACTATTTGTTTTGCTTCAGTCAAGTCAGCTGAAAACCGCGAAGCTTGGGCGAACTTGGAGGAGGCCTTTAACCTTGAAGGGGGTTCTCAAATCACTTAATAAGTATATAAATAAAATTGAATAAACTAATATAAACAAGAATGGCACAGTGATAAACAATGAAACATTTTTTAAATTATAATTTATAGTAAAAATTCATTAAATATTATTGGTATTGTTAGCTGATTAAAAAATTTACATTTTTGTAATATAGAGAAATAAAAGGCTTTTATTATTATGACTATCATTTATTTAATATATCTTACTTTAACATACTGGGAGATTACCGGGACGCGGCAATTTATCCTAGAGTTAGTTATGATAAGTTATTTCGGGGCAATATTAATTTGAAATGCGAATTGTTCTAGACGACTAAGAAATAAAACTATCATTGAGATAGAAATTGTTTTTAAAGTCACGACTTTTTTACTATAGTTAGTGTCATTTTATTAAAGAATGCCCGTAAAATGAAAATATATGTTTTTAAAAAAGCTTTATGCCTAGGTACGTGACTCCCAGTGATTATCAATTGAACGACTTTGGGAGAGTACCGGGACGCGGCAATTTATCCTAGAGTTATAAGTTATTTCGGGGCAATGCGTCTGTTACCTATAACACAGGCATTAAGTTGTCTACCTTAGGAACAGACGTCCGTGTGTCATATAGTAGTGTATATATGTATTTATTATTTATTAATAATATTTTAAAATATAAAAAATACTAATTCAATACATAACACAGTCACAATAAAATTTAATGTTAAAGTTAAAACATCTCAATAGAATTATAAAATAAAATAAACGTTACGATAAAATTGAAAATTACCACTAAAGTAGGTAATCCTCAACGCTGTATAAGGATTTTTTCCATCAAGACTTTTTTAATTTTTGTTCAAATGAAATTAATTCACGCGTTGCTATCACAAACCGAATGAAATGCGACAACAATATTATACTTGACGTGACAGCATTGCTGCCGTTTCACACCGATCTTATGTGAGAAAGAGGTAATAAAACTGTATATATTATACCAGTAACGAAAACGTAAATTATAACATGTATGTAAGTCTGTCTGTCTATCTGTTTGTTCCGGGTAATCACTGAAACGTCTAGGCCGTTTCCAACGCGACTTCCACTGACAGATAGCTGATGTTACAAGGAGTAATATAAGTTACACCTTGTAATTATGTTACTAATTACTTTTCTGAAAGTAAAGTATTCATTTAAAAAAAATAATTAGGGTTATAGTTAATTTTACGTGGACGAAGACGCGGGCATAGCTAGTCTTTAATATATAGGAGTTAGTATATATAATAATGGTGCAGGACGGTAGTTTGTAAAAATAGCATTAAAATAATTATGACACGTAAAAGTTACATAAATTGTTGACTACAGAAAGCCGTTACTAAACAGATAATAAATTCTTTATTTTGATATACGCGTGTCGCTCAAAGATTAAAACTTAGATTATTAGGCCTTTAAAAAGTTATTATCAATATTAGAGCCTCAATAGCTCAACGGTATAAGTATGGACTGAAATCCGCAAGTTACCCGGTTCAAACCCCTTTTATTTAAATTGCCAGCTCGTTTTAGTGACGTATTGTTAAGTAAAGTAAAGTTTCCTTATCATAAAGTCAAAATTACACTTACTTTTGCCTGAAAAATTAAACTACTTAAATCTACGAATGAAACATTCTTTCGCGGATTGGCGATGAATTGGATTTGAAATCAAAGTAGTTAATTATTTCATGCATGTCATAAATTTCCGCAAAGTAACGCTTGATTCTATCAACAGTTATTTTTGCTTATATCCCTCTGTATTAGTTCATATTAAGTCTCTATGGATACATGTTGTTTATAGTCACCTATAAAGACAGCGTCATTTGTTTCTATTTTACCCACACACACGCACACACACACACACACACACACACACACACACACACACACACACACACACACACACACACACATTCACTCACATATACACATTACACATTTTACTTATTCCTTTAAGGAGATTGTGTTTCTGGAACCTTGTTTACTTACAGTAATTTTAATATTTATTCTTAAATAATACTAGATTTACATCCTGGAGATGATAGCGAAATCTCTGAGATACAGGTTTTTATCTACATCAGAGGTCTCCTTGTTAACATCTTATGTATCAATTTAATTGTCTAATTAAATTGAATTGTCTAATGAAAATTATCTAATTTTCTTTGTTTAAGACGTATTATATTATGTGTATGAGAATTAGTTTGGTGCTAAAATTAATAAAATTGAATACAGTAATCACGGGGTTATATCTAAATAAAAATAAATTTAATCTGAAAATGTCAATGATTGTTCAAATGTTTATTCAAATTTCTATCTTTCTTCTAATTTGTTTTTTTTTTTAATCAAAAAATAAACATTTTGCGATTGTAGCGTTTCAGATAGAGTCAACAGTTGTTATAAATCTGCCTGTCTCAAGCATTAAGCGCGCCGATTTCTAACTTGCGTGAAAAATCTCCCCAACTTCGACCGTTAAGTGCTGAGATTACCGCAACTTGCTCCTACATCACTCTTATTAATGTACTGGGTCTTAAACTGATTTATTTATTGTCTTCTCAGCAACATAAAGCGTAGAAATAAATAAATATAGGACTACTAGCTGCTTCCCACGACCTTACCCGCGTAAAAATATACTTGCCCGTTATTACTATTCTCCCAGGGGATGGACCTCCCTTTGTCTGCCCGATAGCTGGTCAGATACGAGTACGCGACCCCGGAGCACCCTAGCTGCCATTAACACTCGACCTATACCGTCCTTGTCAGTAGTATCCGCATCATTTTTCTCCTTCCCGTCTACCTTTATATCCTTTTGCTCCATCCCTTTCCCTCACTTCTGTCTTTCTAATTAGAGGTAGCGCCGTGCTTGTAGCCGAATATGGCCGACGCGTCCGGGTATCAGTACCTCTTCTTACACAAGCTCGGCGTGATGTGGCGGCGTTGCTGCCACGTCAAGTGATGGTATTGTTGTCACGTTTCGTTCGGTTTCTGAGAATTCCCGGTGACATAAACTCATCATTAAGGCCGACAACGCATCTGTTTGTCTCTTGGTCGTGCAGATGTCCATGAGCGTCAGTAGGCACTTAGCTGCCTGCTGCCTGCTCGTTTGCCTAACAAAAAAAAACAATGCGAGACGATTCCTTCATATGTCCCTTTAAAAAATCCGTGCTTAGCGGATATCTTCTGACTAAAAACTACTTCTTTATCCATTTTTGCACATCTCACGGTTTTCGAGATTTATAGAATAGGTGTAAGTCACCTTACCGTTTATATGTAGATAGATTTGACACATGGACGTCTGTTCCTAAGGCAGACAGCTTAACGTCCGTGTTATAGGTAACAGCCGCTTGTTAAATACTAATTCTTTTATTGCATAAATATATAAATACACACATATAGGTAATACACACACTTTCAATGGAGGAATTTGACCCATAACCCCGGGTGGTAGGTAAGGTTATTGACAAACACACCAACGGGATAGTCCAATTACACATACCTAAACAGTCACAGATATAAATAGTTACCATTATTTATTTATATTTGATATCATCTAAAATTTAAATACAGCCGAGGTATTCCGAAAAAGCTTTTGCCGTAGAGAAGTGAATATAAAAATTGTAGAGCGCCCGCAGCTGAGTTTGCTCTACGAAAACACATTTCGAGAGTATCAAAATAAGCGCTGGCGGTGAACTGGAAACAAGGTTTTTCACGGCGGTTTCAGTTAACACCCGGCTTTTAACTAGAAACCTACACTGCAGCATTCG
The DNA here is from genome assembly GCA_024363005.1 of Charaxes varanes. Taxonomy (NCBI): domain Eukaryota; kingdom Metazoa; phylum Arthropoda; class Insecta; order Lepidoptera; family Nymphalidae; genus Charaxes; species Charaxes varanes. Next base: position 27,613,135 of record JANCMC010033613.1, on the reverse strand, counting down.
CGAGCCGCTACGTGGGACTTACGTCAGGGCGTATCAACGCGTCTAGAGTTGTGTTTGGACCAAACGAACATAGAGCTAGAGCCAGAACAAAAACATTATGACTAATATGGCTTCATGCTATGTAGAGTCAGACAGTAAACAAATCAAATGACATTTTATTCAAATAGACTTTTGCAAGCTCTTTTGATTCTTCAAGTATTTTAAAAGCTACCACTGATTCAGAAGAGTCGAGTCACGAGAAGAATCAGCAAGAAACTCCTTAGTCATTCTTTTAAAAATAGTTCTTACAGAAATTAGTTTTACACATTTTTGCATGTTAACTATCAAGGACAAAGCTGGAGCGACTCAGCTCCAAGCAGTTTTATCTTTAATATAGTCTTCGACAGTATAATACGCTTTACGAATATTAATTAAACTAAATATAACTATCCTGTTTACGATAGGCCTGCAAGTCGATGTCGCTTTATCCGATTGTTTATTTATTTGCCTTGTGTTTGAAATAGTAAGCACTATTTTAAATAAATAAACCTATTAAAAAATATCGCTCCATACAATGTAGAGTTGGAAAGCAAACAATTAAACTCAAATGTATCTGTCATATTTACATCAGAACTCCACTTTATAGTCTAACCTCAAGACAAAGGGAGTATTAACTTTTAGATGATGATTGTAGTCATAAACATAATGAATAAACTTTAAAATATCGCTCTACCCAATGCTCTATCTACTCGCGCCATACAATGTAGAGTTGGAAAGTAAACAATTAAACTCAAATTTATCTGTCATGTTTACGACAAACAACTTGTTACCCTCACTGGCACCCTGTACATATGTTCAAAATACACTCGACAACTTAGTTCCGAAACTTATGTGGATAGACTTTCACGCGACGTGACGTTATGAGAATGTTATTATGTTTACATACTTTTAACTGATTTAGATGAAGTTGTTTAAACTTCCTTTTGTGTGTTTAGCTAAACTTCAATTTGTTATAACTAGGAAAACAAAAGAAAGAAAAAAAATGTGCGGTCAGGGAACTCCCGCTAGGAATGAAATTTCTTATTTGTTCAACTCGGAATGTAATAATAATGATGCCTTTACGTATGCCGTAATATAATACCTTTCGCCCACCTTCCGTCCACCTTTAGCCCTCCTGTCGCTAACATGTCACCAACCTTTCGCCTTCTTCCTAGCGTTATCCTGGTCTAGTACCAAAGTCCGCTTAGATTCTGGAGGATGTTGCTGTGAGGCGAGTTAAGAGTAGGTATGTGTGCATTGAAGACTCAATGCTCAATCCATATTGTTACAATTAACAATATGGATTTATCTATACAAGAGATTGCACGAACAAAATTCGGCCACAAATATTTACATTTTTATACTATATGATTATTTAAAGTTATATTCAAAACTTTAATTCTTTGCTTTTACTTTTTTAATTGTTTGCTTTGCTTTCTTTAAGCGCTTTACTATCTTGGATGACAGCTAGTAGTATAAGAAAATTTTGCTAAGGGTTATTGTTACAAATTAGTGTAATGCATAACAAGTTATAATAAGCCTTTTAATGAATTGACGTGCAAATAATAGAATATAAATAACATTATTTCAGATAGTAAAAATAATGCACTTTTCTTTAAGTGTTTGGTCTGAATTGAATTATTTTTTTTTTCTACAATAGAAAACCGGCGGTAAAGTTGTCATAATATGAGATTTCGAGAATGTTTGACATAGTTTTCTTTTTAATTTTAAATTAATGCATTAAATTTTTTAATAATGTAAAAGAAAATAATTATAACATGGTCTTTTTAGTTAATTTATACTTGTTCTTCCAGTTCCTCCGCGAGGAATTGCAGTATGACAGCGGGTACGAGAAGAGGCAGCGTGCCTTCCATCACAACGATGACTAATATATAACTCGGACGAATAAATAAATAAACGTCGCGGGAACAGCTAGTATGAAATAATGTTGTGGTCCACTGTGTAAGTGTAAGAGCTCAAGACCAATATTAGGAATTCTTAAAGTTTACGTACTTTGACATATAATTCATTTTGTAATAGAAATTCATTTTTTAATCTATAATTTAATGTTAATCAAGCGCCGATTTATTGACGGCTTTGAGCTGTGCTTGAGTGAATGTGTTTAAGATGACGTTAGATATAAGTTTTATTTACTCAAAATTGACCCAAAACTTTACTCAACAGTTATTTCTTTGCATGAGAAACTAAACTGATTAATCAGTTAAATTAAGCGCATATAAAATAATAATTAAAAGTACTTTAGTCGCAGTTATTCTACCATAGAAATGATTTGAAAATGTTCCTTACAAATCTCTCTGTCGTATCCGATTTTTTTTATAATAAATGTAGGTGGAGGTCGTAGCCTATTCAGTGGTCGTCATTTGACTCGATCGCTAGGTTAAGTTGCTGATGCTGCGGTCAGATGATAGTTGGGTGCTGTATTCTAAAAATATTTTATATTTGATATCCGACCTCCTCCGTGTTTCGGAAGACACGTAAAACAGTGGGACTCGATTAATGTCACTTTGTTTTTAAAGCCGGCGACGCATCTGCGACCCTAGCTAACTGCTGGCCTTTTTTGTTGTTGAAATGAATACGGTATGAATTAGTTCTTATATAAAAAAATACAATGTACAGACTTCAAGTTTTTCAAAAATCTTTAAAATAAAGTAAAACAAAGTTGCTTTCCGTTCCTGTACGCTTAGATATTTAAAACTACGCAACTGATTTTAATGAAATTTTTACAAATAAATTGAGTGATTAAAGAGAAAAGTTTATCTCTATAATACATGCAGCAAATCTACCCATGAGAAGCCGGCGCGGGTTGCAAGTTTTTAATAAAATACGTACAAGAAACACTGGCCTTAAATTACTTTAATGGCCATAAAAAAAACTACCCTGCGTTGTATTTGTTTACTTAGGCTTTGTAAGGTAAATAAATGTTTATTATTATTATTTTATTATTAAACACACAAATTTGCGAGAACATACCCTCATTCGGTACTATTACTATTATATAAAAAAAGCTTGGATATACGACAACTATCTTACAGCTCGTCTGAATTGGCCTTTCCTTGTCTACGACATTACCAAAATTCTCCTGACAAAGCTAGACACAAGCGTTACAAGAATTCTGAAGTCATGGCTCGGACTGGCTCGTCCTGCAGATCCATCATACACACACATAAACGCTCGCGCACGCACCCACATACAAACACACTAACACGGACAATTACACAAACTCATATTTTGTACGTCTTAATTTGTACTTTTTCTTTTGCTTCCTATTGCGTATTCTTTCTTTACTCTGTTAATCTATTTCTTAAATTTATTAATGTAATCAGTTTTGGCCTTATTTACCTGTTATCGTCTATATGCTAATGTTTTCTGTAACACTGTCGATTACTAATAAATAAACAAAAAAAGAAACAATCAATATGTGTTGGACGATGTCAAAGTGTAATCGTGACAATGTTATATTAATTGTCAAATTTTGCTGTCTTGGCTATATAGTAAGAATATATACATATAATCTGAAGAACAGAAATGACCTACGCGCAGTGCATAACAATACTAAGACCACTTACAGTAGCCCATAGAAGTAAAATTACTAGTTATTAATCTATACAAACGATAAGAACGTAGAAATTTGAAATCTGTACATTAAAGATTTTTATAAAATAAAAACTGTAGGACATTAAAAACGAGCAATAGAGAGCAAAAATACAATTTTCGAAATGATTTTCTGTTTGTCTGTAACTTATTTATCTGTTAGCTAATAACTTAAAAACTACTCGCTAAATTTAAAATGTAACTAATTTTCAAATCGGACCAGTAGTTCGTGAGATTAGCGCGTTCAATTAACAAACAAACAAACTCTTCAGCTTTATATATTAGTACAATATTCAAGTAATGAAGGCACTCACCTATTATTAAACAGATAGTTGTCGCAGAATTCACGAAAAACATTTTTCGTTAATTTTACTGATAATAATTTAAAAAAAAATATCTACCAGGTCTACGATTAATAGAATACGGAGACTAAATGAGAATCCAATCTAATATTACTTATAACGACTTGATTGGCTAATGTCTTTTCATATTAAATATTTGGGCGTCGACACGATTATTAGTGTTTGATGGAATGTACAAAATAAAATCTACTAGAAAAACATGATATTGGCAACTTGGAATTTTAATTATTTTAAGAAAAAAAATTGAGAGAGAGATATTTGAAAAGGATTTCTTTCTTTCTTTCTTAATTATTTTCTTTTTAAGGGTATACATACAGGCTAGTCTTAAACAAGCCAGACTGGTTTGTCGTCGCCTTGAATGTTTAATATATGCGAAAAATATACTTTAGCCATCCAAAAAAAAATTGCACCGACCGATTTCGATAAAATTTATATGGGTTCACTTCTACTGAAGCTGAACTGAAAATTGAAAACAGTAAACTTAAAAGTTTGTACATTTTTGTCCTTGAAGACTACATAGTTCTACAAAACGTTGCGCAGCTACACAGGCTCCGGCCACACTACCCCCCCTTAACGGATGACGTAATTTATGGATGACCCCCTAATATTCAGTAATATTTTAATACCAATTAAGTGTTCTTATAAAATTATACGACTGAATTTTCTCAACATTTGTCATCCTTAGTGAAAGATCACTTGTCTGCCGGTGATATACGCGACTATTATTATACATAGCGTTGAGCCTACGCAGTTTCCCGTTTCTCGACAAAAATAAATCCCTGCAGTGACATAACTACAACATTCGGGCGGAATCGGGAAATGCTTTACACTTTAATATCGTTCGATGATATTGGAGGCTCCTCTAAATGTCCGGATTGCCGCAAATGGGTTGGGTAAAAGTGTCAGTGGTCTCAACTATGCACTAAAATAACCTTCTTCGTGTTTACACAAATGCGTGGCAAGCTTTAGTTTGCCACTAGTGAAATGGTTTTTGACTATAAAGTAATTGTCTCTTTGGGTTGCAAGAGAAACGGACATTTAAATTTGATCTCTTCAATTGGATTGAATGTAGAAGTACTTCTAAAAAATAACATGCAGGACTACAATACGTTCCGGAAAAGAACGTCTTTACGACTTCAAAAAATTCCCAGCGCAGCATTGGAGACTCTTCGATGCAAGGGTGATATTATGCACTCAACTCTTAATGATGTTTGACGTTGTTCGAAAGTTTTCAATTTAAATACAGTATACTTTTATCATATTAATATTGCGACCTTCCGCGCCAGCCTGTCAAAAGAGTTAACATTAAAATTTGACCCCTTTCACAGAGATTGGTGATGACGTAAATTTAGCGTAAAAGTTCAGGCTGAGCCTACCGCCCACATAACTATCCAGTGACGAAGGCATATTGGAATAATTTCTGTATGACGTAATATGTATATCAGCACTGTTGCTGTCTACACAGAACGTGCGATTTATCTTGTAAAATATGTCAATGTATATCAGTTTTTAACAAAGTAGAATGTGGGTCCTGCCTTTATAGCCTGTGCAGTGCATACACAACATTATTTGATATAAACATTAATATTGCTCCATTATTTTATTTACAACACATGGAAAAATGCATAATCATGACCAATTTCTCATAATTTGCTAAGCCCTAGCATTCCTACTACTTTTTAATTAAAAAAAATTAAAAAAGTATATTATGTCCATAACCATAAAATATATTCCATATTGTTACAGTAAAATATAATGAAAAGATTTATTAATAATTTTGAGTACACAAAATTTATATGAAGGCATATAAATTTTGTATAGATTTTATGTTTAATAGAAAGGTATACTTATAGCTATTGTTGATAAAAACTCCACCTAGCTGGTCGTTTTTACAGATAGCTGAACATACAGTTACCATTAAAATTATTATTATTTCCTAATGATAATCAACATACACAATTACAATATGAAGGAAAATATCCTCATTTTCAAAATAAAGTATTTAAAGCATTTCACACAGTAGCCCAAAGCAACATATAGTAATTTGATTCCATTTTGATTCCAAAGTCATGTTTCAGAATATTTAAAGGTATGAAAACCGGGTTGAGATGTTACCTAGACCAGCATTCAGCAGGACTAAGTAATTATAAAAGAAAGAGATAAATGTAGATAAATCCTTTGCCCAATTTGCCAAGTAACAAAAATATTAGTAATATTGAATAAAAGCAAATAAATATAAATATAGAAATTTGTCTCTCTTAGTGATTTTCCAATTTATAAAGAACAGGAATATGTTTTTCACTGGTTTATATTATGCATTAATAGTATATATATTATTTGTGATAAATAAATAAAAGTAATATCCCAATTCAGTAAAGTTGTTTAATAATGTCATCAACCAGAAATATTTATAAAGGTTCATTAATGCCTTATAAATATTATCACAAAGTGATATAGTTAAAGGTATAAGTTATAAAATGTAATTTATTTGTGTACGCACATGTCTCATACAGTTAACATATCTGAAGTAGGTTGCTATCAAATTAATAAAATTCAATCGAGTACACAATATTGTCTGACTCAGTCACAAGGTTTCAATTGATGCATCAGCAATGAAACAAAGCATACACCTCCACTTAACAGAAATGCCAATAAAAAAGTTTTAAACATCCATTGTGTAAAATCAACTTTTATACATGTGTATGTCCTACTCAGTTAATTATATAATCAAAATTTAACTAACAATTTTAAATGTCTATACAAAACTCTAAAAATAAGGTTTTAATCATTGTGAGTAAGAGTTAATCATATCACATTTGTGTAGTAATAGTTAGAGAATAATTTTTATTTTACAAATATACTGTTGTAATTTCTATGCTTATCATTTATTTTTTATTATTTTGTACATAATCAACTTGCTAAATCATAATATACCTCATCATAAAATGGAGTTATTTATGATACATTGCCCACCAACCTGTTATCTGTAGTTATTAAACGGGACTATTTTTGGTGTCACTAACTATGCATTGATTTAAAATAAAATTTAAGGACAAATTTTTACTACCAATACATTTTTAATTTTTTTTTACAAAATATAATATCTATTCTTTAATACACAGAAAATTCCAGTCAGAGGGAAAAACAATTTGAATAGCATTTAAAACATGTTACAAATAGGGAAACAATGATATGAAAATAAAATTAATTTTCTTTTTGTTTTTCTTTACATATTTTAGGAAATTATGGAAAAACAAATAAAACAAGACTATAAAGATTCAAAGGCTATTATGTACTATTAATTATGTACTATAAATTCAAAATTAATAAAGAGTAAATACACCATTACTTAAAAATGATTATTAACAGTAGAAGCAGATGTTGGTTCAGTAAACACGGCATACAATTTTATTTTCAACTAGATAATGAATTTGATTGTTTAGGCTGCATGCTACAGTGAGCACTTTCTAGGCACCTAGACTGCAGTTAGTGTACAATTTTGTAGTCATTTTATAAGAAAGTTCTCTTTTTGCCTATAAATTGCTAATTTCATGTTTTAAACTTTAATTTAGATCATATTTTTTTCTCTAATAAACACTGTTTTTATAAATAATAAAAAATAATATAAAATTCATATTTTAATAAAATCATAATAACATGAAATTTGATTGTATATTAATAGCTACTAAAGCAATTATTTTTCCGATATCATTATGCATAAGTCAATGACATGTTATGTACAACATTTTACTTTTACCTTAAAATGCATTTAGAAATAATTTAATTTAAAATCAGTCAATTTTAGATCATATGCCAACGCGCAAAATTTTCTTTAAGTAGTTTTAGTATTTTAGTTAAAATAGTGAAGCACTTTCTTTGTTGACTATACACAAATATTCTCTTATATGCAAAAATACCCTTAGTAATAAAGATTATATACCCGTAGGCTGTGGCTTCAGAATACTGAATACTGAACACGAAATATATTTTCTTCAAATTTTAATTAAGAAAGCGCCTCTGAAAAACCTTGCTGAAAATGGCATTTCAGAAAAGGTTTTCATGTTATAGAGTCTTTAGTTTGATTGAGTTTTTACTCGTTGTTAATCTAATATCGTGTTTATAATTCAGTGTTATAAGTGTTTACTTTATTTTATTTATTAAACAAACTTACAACTAACTGCCATCATAGCTTTTTCTACTAAATGAAATAACATGTAAAGATTAAAGGAGCCGTGAAGTCATTTTAATTAAAATTTAAATCATGAAAAGACTACGGTAGGATTTGGATAATGGATGAAAATTATTTATTTATTATTCACACATACATTTCTTATTTATTTATTTTTTTAAAAAGAATATTAGGAATATTTTTTTAGGCATGTCTAATATTCCCCTTTATTACTTTACTACTTCCATTATACAAAATCTGGGTTCGTCTTCGGGGCAGCCATTTCCGCAATGAGATGGGCGTCACGGTGGTAGATGGCCGCTCTGTGATGGTATTTGAATGAATGAATGAATGAATGAATGATAACTTTATTCAGTAAAAGTTACATAACTACAAAAAAATTACTTATACTAAACTAACACTAAATTAACTTATACTAAACTAAAATAAAACCGTAACAAAAAGATCAACAAAGAGATCATAGGGGAGTTTGTTATAAAAACGTGTAGTTACTGTAAATGTGGAGTTCATTTTGGGGAGCCTAGTAGAGTGCATAACTATATAATTGCTTTTTATTTCTAAGATTTCTGATAGTAAAATCTCCCACTTTCATGAATTTATGTATGTTTTTATAAACACATAAACATTTAGTTCTATAATCTGAGCACATTAATAAGATTAAAAAAGTATATCGATCATTGTCGATATATTTTTATAGTCGATCAAGAAATTGGTTTGCCACGCTAAGGTCGAATGTCGTTTGCTTGTTAGGCATTACGTTAATTTCTAACAATAACCCTAGAAGTTGCAAAGTTTTTATTATGAAGAAACCAGATGCAAAATGTTTAAAATAGATCTTCAAAAATCTTGTGAAATTTAATTTCTAATTTGAAGATTTGATTTTCTAAATAACATTACCTAGGAATTAAACCATATAGATAAAAAAAATAACGATCGAAGTATACAAAAAAAAAGCAAAAAGAGTACTATCGAAGCACGACCGAGCCAGCCACTGGAATCTTCCAATAGACGGCGCAGTAAGCTTGTAGTTGAAACCAAATGCATTTTTCATGTCGTGAAGGCAACTTTGTCGAAAGTTCGTGTCGTGTTTTCGATGTAATGAGCTCTGATGTAGAACCTACTTTGAGATAGATCTAACTTCTTACATTTATGACTAGCTAATGCTTCCGATTTCGTCCATACAAGCGAAAGTTAAAATTTCTGTATTTTAATCGCATCCCTTCATTGGTTCTTCAATTTTCACATCGAAATTCTAGATATTTCCGTAATACAAATTATTTTATATGTAATCTTACATTTTCCTTTATTAGTAAAACTAATCTTGCATTATCCTTTATCTATTAGAAAAATCCTATAAAGATTGGAAAAGCCATTGCGAAGATTATATAATCTACTATAGCGGACGCGGCAGACGGTGTCCTGCCTGCAGTTTTTTCGCAACGATTTATCGAAACGTGTGTATTCGGCAAATTAGTTTATTTTTGCGTTAGATTCTTTTTTGATTTTCTTCTAATTGCCATTAATGTATTCTTTTTTACAGGGCCGTCGGCAAAACGATTTTGAAAGCTATTTCCTTTCCTTTTTTGTTTTCTGAATTACGACAATTTTATAGGCCGAAAATTCGCAGATTACTTCTATATTAATTTTTTTAAATTATATCTGGCTTGGTACCGACTTAAACTCATCTTGTCTAGCGCGTCCTATGTACCAATTACTACCACTAGGTACCAATTACTTTTTAGTTCGCGGACTTTTATTTAGAACTTTTAAATGGGGAACAATTCGGTCATACATAATTTTCGCGAAACTTTAACCGTTTACGCAGCGCACGCAACGGAAGCTCTGAAAGCGGAAAAAAAACCCCGATTTTGAAACATTCTTCATTAGTGCTCCGCTCCTATTGGTCTTAGCGTGATGATATATCGCCTACAGTCTGCCTCAATAAATGGGCTATCTAACACTGAAAGAATTTTTCAAATCAGACCAGTAATTTCTGAGATTTGCGCGTTCAAACAAGCAAACAAATTCTTCAGCTTCATATATTAGTAAGTATAGAGTATGGATTTGATTTCAGTCTATACCTTATACCGTTGAGCTATTGAGGCTCTAAATTTAACTTTAGACAAATTGAATATTGCATCTGGGATTATCTGAATTTATTATAAGGGTTCTTATTAAAGGGTATTAGTTTCTTTTTTTAAATATTATTATGTATATAGTGATCTTCTTATTATTTAAATTTAAGTACATTGTAAATATCTTTATTTCTTTATTATTGTTGTCAACAATAAAGTTCTATAATCTAAATTTTATTAGATTATATTAGATATTCTAAGTTTGCTTTTATCTGTCTAAAGTAATTACTGATTGTTTAAAACCATTATTTTATATAACATTTGATTCTTATTCGTATGAAAGGATTTTTAAATCTGCAGATTAATGTAACGAAAGCAATTAATCAAAAACGCAAAATATAACTACAAGTTTCGTTAATGACTTTTGAGACTTTAAGATATATTTTTTGAACTGATCATTCATCACGCTCGCCATTACTTAAAATGTTTGTTAGTAGCGCTAAAGTAATGGGGGTGTTTAAGGCATAAATCGTATGTTGTGATTTTACTAATGACTTCTGGAATAAACCTTGTAGAGTCTATCTCTCGATGATGTTCCAGTGTCCGATTTTTCCTCGTATTCATTTGGGGATTTGATCTTAATCTTCTAGTGTTCTTCGTTGAGCCACGTGCATATGGAGATTCAGCATTTGTACTAAAGAAGTAAGTACCAGGAATGATTTCATGTAGTCACAAACTCCCTGGCATCCATAGCTATAAAAGTTATAACATTAAAAAGCATTTGGGGAAATATATATTTAATCTCTGGATGTGGATTCCGAGCGAAATACTCTGTGATTCATAGTTTTGTTGATTTCTTCAAATTAGTGCTTTGCAAAAGGAATTTTGTCAAGGTTGCTTTTTTGATATTTGAAAAAATGAGGGAATAAAAATATAAAGATTTCGTCGATATGTTTGACCTTAAAGTATGCACTGTGTGCTTGCAAAAGGATGTGAAAATTTATAACATTAATACAGGTCAATTACGACAGGAATTTAATTTGGTATCAGGTTTAAATGTATGTATGTTCTATAATATTTAAGCAGCTTAAAATAATTTGTGAGGTTTATTCATATGGGGTTAGTTAAAACACTGAAGTATATATATTCTTGTGAATATTTATACAGGCATTTATTGTGCGAACTTTTTGCCATCGTTTAGTTCTGTTAGTACAAACGCAAGCTGTTGTTTGACTTAAAGTTAACGCAAATTAAATATTATACAACGGAATAAGGAAGATATAAGTCGATTATTATTAATCATTGATTAGCAAAAATATTAAACAATAAACGAAAGAAAGATGACTTCAAATAATTGATTGTTACTTATGAGAAGTGAAAAATACTTTCTCACTATTCTTTTTTGAATTAAGCACAGAATTCAGCCCGTTCTTATACTGAATTTGTTAGGATTATTAACAGTTTTAATTAAAACCTGTCTAAAAGGTTATAATAATTCATCCTATGATTTTTCTTATTTATAATGTAAAAGCAATAAACTATCACAACTGTAGGTGAAGCCCTACTTCCAAATATTAACCATTTTTATAAATAAGGTAAGGTAAATAATATGGCTTTGTAAGAATTATAATTGTTTTTTTTTTCAGACCTGTTGTGGAAATGGTTTGCCTGAATATTTGTGTTTCCAGTGTGCAGCCTATGTACGCAGCTGTAAAAAGTTCAGAGATAAATGTCAACGGGCACATTTTGCTTTACAGGAAATATTAAAGAGAAATAAAGAGGTATTGGGCATACAAATATTTTATACTTAAACAAATTTATATAATAAGGCAATAGAGCAATTTTTTTTAAATAATAGTATTGATGTATTAAAATTAAGGACAAATTGTATATTAATGCAATAGACAATTTTTATATAGCTTTTATCAAAATTTTGTTGTATACAGTTTTGAGATAAATGTAGTTACAAGTCATATCTCTTAACAATTTAATTACAACTCCAGTTCTAATTTTAATGTTTTTATTAAAAAACTTATAAAATTCTAGATGTTCTAGAAATTTAATATAAAAATTGTAAAATTCCAGATTACAAAATCTATATTAGAAGAATTACATTGCAGCGTACTAAATATTGGACCAAACTTATCCTATTTAGATCCTAGTAATGTTAAAAATAAATTTGAAAATGTTAAATTTAAATGGATGAAAAGAATTCGTATGAACTTAGAACCACAGGAAAACATTCCTGTTCTTCAACACGGAGAAACGGCGGATATTGATATGTTTGAAACATTGACGAAGAATGTAAAATTAGAAGAAAGCATTAAAAATGAAGATAGTGAAAAAGTAAACGCCTTTAATGGATCATTTGAATATGCAGGATTAGAAACTGATGGTAATGCTGGAAACTTGTTTGATGATAGTTTTGATATTGGTGAAGATAATAATGGTATTCCGAATGAGGCAGAGTTAACAGCTGATGCTGATGTTGATGGTACTAAGTTGGACGAAGAGTATGCAACCATGGTGCCCATCACAACGAAAGAAGCTCAAGCTGTAGTGGATGTTTATAAATTGTTTGCACAGGGCAAAAATCAGTGTTCAATTTGTGGAAAAGGGTACAATAATGAGAAACGTCTCAAAGTACATATGAGAATGCACGAAAAGGTAAAACTCACTAATCGTACATTCTTCTTTATAGATAACAAAATGTTTTTAATCGCTATCAATTCAATTTTTCGGTAGATATTTAAAGAATCCAAAAAATCTAAAACAAACAATACAACTTAAAAGACCTTCACAAAAAGAGAATATAGCTTTCATATTAAAATTGCTGTATAACTGGTATTTATACAATTTCTAGCTATTTCCTAATACTTGTCTGTGTAAAATTAAACTTCTGAGAGACCTAAGACCTTAATTTAGCCCTATTGAGAAAACAGTCCTTACAGATGTCTGTTAACTGTAAACAACCTCTTTGCCAAATTTCATTTTTCCATTACTGCGCTTTTATATAGAAACTTAAGTTTTAACATTACAAGGGGTATATAGGGCTCTCTTCTAAAATTTTGCAGAAAGTTTTAAAACAAGTCCTTAAGGGTTTACCTTTCACAGTAATTGTAATATATATTAAAATGACCACAGTGATTCCCCTATAACACAGTAGATATATTCAGCGTCATAGGAAAATGTTTTGTAGGAGCATTATTGTACAACACGCTTATACAGCCCTGTATAACATGTTATGTAACAGATTATTCATGTTTAAAATTTCTCGTTAAAGAAGGTTTAAATCGAATATTAAGAAAAAGCTGTTATAAACGAAATATGTATGTTGTATGAAAATTAAACTAAGAACATCTTAAATAAACAACTTATGCATATGTAACTAAAAAAGTAATTTATTTATATAGAAATATAATGTAGGAATACCCTGCCTTATATGTAATATAAAAATGTGTTATAAGAGTACTGTGTTATAGGAGGGATTACTGTATTTGTTATGTATTATATTTTTTTTTTTTAGCACCTGAGTGGAACACACATGTGCAAACTTTGCAGTTATTATTATAAAACAGAGTTCTTATTAAGAACTCATATGACTGAAAAGCATACCTACAAATATTTATGTAGAAAATGCCCAGAAGTAAGTTTTGATAGGTATGTATGTACTACCATATTTTTGTATATTAGAGATCGCCAGTCTGTCGAAATAAGGCAAATATTTAGATTTCATATGTACAACAATATTGTCATATTTGATAATTTATATACATACAGTCAACTTTGACACAATCTTACATGTGTGTGTAAATCGTTTGGCAGTAGTACCCATGTTTCTACATAGTTAAATTGCATTAAAATATTGTTCTAGATCGTAAAAGGAATTTTTAATTAAATATTTTTGTAATTTTCAAATAAACATATTCAGATCATATATATTACGTAAATATTCTGGCAGGTGATTGTACACTTGAATTGATTTGACATATGGGCTCTCACTGTGCAATTTTAGTTTTGATATAGGAAAATTAAATTTATTGACTATTGACTTTCTAGTAGAGAACCAAAGCGGTTAAGGTCTACTTTCTATCAGACATTACAAATATGTATTCATTTTTAGAAACTGGTAGTTAGTTGTTAGATAGATATAATTAGAGGTAGCGCCATGCTTGTAGCCGAATTGGGCCGGCGCGTCCGGGTACCAGTACCTCTTTCTCACATGAAAATGTTGTCGCGAAAAAATTATTAAATTGTGGAGAATATATCAACATGTTTATTAAATTATTTCTTTTTTAATACGAGATATGTATCTTTCGTTATTTTTGTTAATTAAAGGGCGAGGAACTAACATTGGGCACACACCATATTAATTGAAATTAATACATAAATAATAAATAAATAAATATATACAGGACTATATGACACACGAACGCCTGTTCCTAAGGTAGACAACTTAATGCCTGTGTTATATCATATATGTAGATAGTTTTATATATTTTTACGGATTAATTATTAAAGAAAATTATATAAGTTTATAAAATATCACTGAAATATTAAGAGTGGCGGCAGTAGGGGTGCAGCATTACTATTACAGCTTCCGTTACTATGTATCTACATAATATAGATACGCTATAAAAAATTAATGTACCGTATTCGTTATATAGATAAGACGAATATTCATTTAATATTCAATAGTAAGAGAAATAGTCAAAAGTCAAAGTTTTCTATTCATATAAACTTTTACAAGCACTTATGAACTACATATCTACAACAGTTTTTTTTTTAAATTATTAACTGTATAAAATAACCAGAAATATTACGTTAAGTATTAAATGGCGTGAAAATTTGCAGTCAAACTTGTTCAATTAACACTAAATGCAATTTATAAAAAACAGTATTACTAAAGAGCTTTAAAATCGTGAAATATTTATAAAATATCTACAGTAGCCTTGTTCGAAAACGACTGCAAGAATCTTGGTGTCTATACTTTAAACGACTGCAAGAATCTTGTTGGCTATACTTTAAACGACTGCAAGAATCTTGTTGGATATACTTTAAACGACTGCAAGAATCTTGTTGGCTATACTTTAAAGGACTGCAAGAATCTTGTTGGCTACGGGGTATAACATTCGAAGGATGATGACTGATGTCTTAAGTGCCAAAACCTTCAAACCACTAAAGGATGATGAAACCTTCATTGTATTCAAAAGTTTATTTCATAGCAAAAACTTGATTCATATATCATCATATATGTCATATATGTACATGACCAATCAATACGCGATTATGATCAGTCGAAACCTTATTACTACTAATAATTATCGAAATTTTATAATTATTTGCGAATATCGATAAAAGGTTACAACACTAGTGATGTAGTAGCGGTCGCGTGCCCGCATACACTGGATATCGCGCCGCACGAACGATCATTATCGTTCTATCATGGCGTCGTGAGTAATGACCTCTATCAAGGAGAATCCTGCATCCCACCAGCAAGTGTCTGGCTGTACCTAAAAAGTATTCGTAATATTCTTTAAAAAAAAATTTGATATACAATCTTTGATTGCTTATTCTTCGGAATATCATAAGAATTGTAAAAGGAGGAATTATAAGTATAAATTATTGGGGGTTTATAGGAGCTTATATTTTAATTATTAGACATGGATTATGTTCTTTTTTTTATTAAAGAACATTAGGAATACTTTTTAGGTATGTCTAATATTCCCTTTTCCCCCTCCTACTTGTAAACATTGCTTTTATTTAAGGGCGTTAAATCAATTTAAGATTATGCCATCCTAAAAAAAACACATACTCCTAACATAAAAAAGATGATTCTAACGCAAATTAAACAAATAAATAAATCAAAACTAAAAACAGGCATCAATGTTAGTTTTCTATTAATAAAGTAACTAATATATTTTATACACAACCTAATGAATAAGTGAAAACACCAGTTAATGTCAAAAAATCTTATATTAAAAGAAGAAAAAAAGGTTCAAACGAGTAAATTTTTCAGAAATAAATTTTCAAAAATAGCAAATGTAATGAATAATAGTAAATCATTTAACTATCTTTTAACGAGCTCTTTCATTCATTCGATTTAATTATACAGGTGTAAGGTTAAATTGATTTAATCGCTCACTCGCTCACTCGTTTAATATTACTTGTATTCGTTTAACCAACAACATGGATATTTATCGAATCTTTCAAAATTATGTACATATATGTCACCAATAATTTAAACATATTTATTAAGATATAGATTTTATACAGAAATTTCTGACAATATTGCGATGGACATGTCTATATTATTGTTAAATAAATTAATTATTATTTACTATGAATAATACAATATACTTAATGTGTTTCGAGCTCAGCTACAGTCCTTTTATCGGTTTGCGTGTAAGGGGCATTGAACTTGACTGGATTTGTCACGAAACCATTTTTTTGCTAATGAGATTGCGTAGGCGCACCAAGATCGTATTCTTGCTCCTTTATATGGAAACTCGTACAAATTGGACTTAAACTGTTTTTATAAGCTTATCTAATCTTTATGCTTACTAAGTATTATGTATAAAAGTTATATAAGGCGGTATTTTGTTTTTAAACAAAAGTTAAATTCTTTATGGGCTTATTTGACAAAATAGGAATACCTCAGAATTTCATAGCGTCCGCGTCTGTCTGCTAAATTACATAGGCAACTTGCCCCATGCAAATTATATCTTTTCTAACTACCACACCCCAGGCCGTCCTTAGACCACAGCCTACGGAAGTAGGAATAGAGGAATTTTATTGCAAAACTCGATAGTTTTCTTCATTTAGAAAAACTGAAATTCTTATTACTTTAAATTTGAAAGTTAACAGAGAAATTCTTCGTTAGGTTAAAAAGCAAATATTAAACAAGAATAATATAATCACTTTGATGTATTTTAGCAATCATTTTTTATGTATATTCAACATAGTTGGCACCATTTAAGTTTTACTAATAACATTGAATAAAACTTATGAAGTATTGTATAATTTTAAGTAAAAACCACCCACTATTTATGTTCATCAACCAGCGGGAATCCTCTGGTGGATATAGGCCTTTCCCAGGGCGCGCCACTTAGCCCGATCTTCGGTTATAAGCAGTTCCTGTCATCAACCTTGCGCTTTTGGCGATTGTTAACGTACAACTAACCAACCGTCGTAATTAGTAAGATATCATTATTTAATGATTAGTTAGATTAGATACATATTCTTTTAGTGTCAAAAAAGTCTACTGTTCTAAAGTTTACAATGTTTTTGCCATATTTGTATAACTGTTTCTGTATTCACTAAAAAGGTTTTAGTGACCTATAATAAAAGCGCCCCAAACGTTTTGTGCATATTTATGAACTAAAGCATATATCAACTCTTATGTATTTATTATTGATAACAGTAGATATATACTGGCCTTTATATTCTTGCAAATGAGATCTCTGACTGCTGATTTGATATATCTGAACTACCCTGTTCGAGTTTCGAACTGTCGCCTTCACTTTTACGAAGATGATAAAGGAAATAAGCACATAGAACAGATTTTCAGCAACGTAGTTCTTTATATAAATGTAGTTCAAGGTCAGACACATTTATCATTAGGTTTACTGCCGCCAGTATCCGCTTCTGGCTCATTATCAACGGTTATTTATATCATTAATGTTATTAAAAATTCTACAACATTCATCAACGTAAACAGAATCATGATTGATGGAATGCTGTGTTCCTTGGCGAACCTCAACTTTTTAATTTAATTTATTTATACAATCTTCCAGGAAATATAAATTTATAATTAATTATATAAAAAATCAGTTATTTTTAATATAAACATACGTCCTTCCAGATAAGTACACGTTAGTGGTCAAGTTGCCTAGAAAATTGAAAAACGGCTGAAAAGATTCAGCTGTTGCCATTTAGATGTACATTTGCAAAAAAAACATAAATTATTATAACGACCGTACTGAGCTAATGTCAATTTATGATATAGACGACAAATAAATCAATCTACCTATCTATCATAGATCACTATCACATCACAATCTCTAAAGTACTCGCATACTAATCCAATTTCAACTCAAACATGACGCATGTTTTGTAATTTCATCCAAAAATAGTCTTGCGAGTTGCCAAACATGAATTTTGAAGCAAAATATTTGCGCGCGTTCTATTTTGGTCGGGTATGTGGGTTGCGTGATTTTGTCCACGGCTTGCGTCAGTGCTCACCACAAACCATCAAAATCTCCGGATAAGTATGCCTAACTACATAAACAACCTTTGTGTAGTTTCCATTTTGATGGGACACAAATGTTGATACGTTTGTGCCCAACAAAATGTACATCACAAAATATACTATAGTCGACTTAAAGTCCAAATTAAAAAGTCAACTTTTTCAATATATATGTTTTACCTCGGTTGTTATATTATAATTCGAGAAACCCACAATTTAAATAATTAGTGGGTTATATTAATTCATTAAGGTTTTCAGTCAATCGAAATTTTCGTTCAAGTCCCAGGTATCAAGGCCTATGTACATAAATTTATTGCACGAAAAGTAAGTAGATTTTAATTCACAGGAAATCCCAGCAAATTAATTGCTGGCGAATAATATTGCGGTCTTGCAAACGCAAATACTGAAATGTACTTTATCCTTATAGGGCTGTCTCTCCATAGGTTACCTATAATAATTAATAATTATCAATGTACTATGTGAATTCGTTTTGGGAACAATTAAAGAAATGAATTTTGTCAATATTCAGATGCATTTTATTTAAACATTTTAAAGTAATTCTTTTCATATGCACTACAAGAAAAAATACTTAAGAACCTTCAAGAAATGAGCTTACTTATTTCTGCACAGCCGCCGAGGCATCTGCAGTCCTTTTTAATTATTATTATATTCTTTAAGAAGACTAGGATTACTTTTTAGGTATGTCTTTTTCTTATCGTTATCCCAGCTTACTACTGGTGTCCGTTAAATTGCAGAGGATGTGGCTGTAAGGTGGATTAAGGTGACCGAATGCCGTCAGTTCTTATCCCCGGAACCTCCACAATCTATACAATTTCAGGACTAATATAACTCAGTGACATTAATCAGGCACACAGTTTTACGTGCTTTCCGAAACACGGAGGAGGTTGGTTATCAAATATAAACCAGTCTTTGAATAGGTCACCCATCATTCAGGCCGCAGTGAGAACTGCTTAACGTAGCGATCGACTTAAATACCGGCCACAGATTAAGCTACCACTGCCTCAGCTAGGCGCTTATTTATAATAATAAAAAAATTAACCACCATAGTACCAGTAATTCTTTCTCACATAAGATCAGCGTGAAGTGTCAGCAATGCTGTCACGTCAAGTGATGGCTTTCTTGTGGCGTTTCATTCGATTTGTGATAGTTCCCGGTGTCTTATGTCTAATGAAGGGTTCATTAAAGGCCGGCAACGCATCTGCAAGCCTTCTGGTGGTCGTCGGTAGGTTCTTACCGTATTCTAGTTTGCCCCTTGTAATATTAAAGAAAAAATATACATAAAATACCTTCTGGACAACCCTAACGCCAGCTCATTGGTGGCTACAGTTAATTTACCGTTTTCTTTATCAGCGCACCAAGTTCTTAATTAGCTGTTGTGGAAAACAGGACTTTTTCAGAGCTCGCTTTAATTTATCATTGAAGTGTTTTACTTCAATGATAAATTAAAGCGGCACTTTTTAATTAACTTTTAGTTAACAGTTTAATTAATTTATTACCTATGTCACAATACAGTATACCTATGGTCGTGTTCCTAGATAGTATGGATTCACAATTTTTGCCACGTAGCCATTTTTTGTCTCGATTTTTTTTTTATAAGTATTGCTTTCATATACTTGAGTTAGGTATATTTGATGTTCCCGTTTACCCTCCAATTATACGTAAAGCTTGTATCTAGAATGGATGCTATAATAGCCCAGGGGGGTTTCGGTGTCCTAACAGATTTTAGCATATTTTATTAATCTATATATTAAGACATGGATTTTAGGAAAACAGGGCGGTCATAGGAATATATAATTTGGTATAATTATAGTTTACATGGATGGTGTGCGAATGTTTTATTTTTAATATAACAAGGGGCAAACAAGCAGGCGGTACTCTTAAGTGAATACCGACGCCCATGGACAACTGCAACACCAGGGAGATCGCAGATGCGTTGCCGGCCTTTGAAATGAGTATGCTCTTTTCTTTTTAATAAGAAATAGGCTTTTGACAAACAAATAGACTACCTGACAGGCGGACGGACAGACGGACAACGAAGTGATTCTATAAGGATTCCTTTTATCCTTTAAAAGTATGGAACCCTAATAACAGATATTTAAGGCTTTCAGCCAACTAAAATGTTCACAATAAAAAAGTATCTATACTAATATATATAAGAATGAAGAGTTTCATTGTTTGCTTTAATGCGCAAATCTCAGGAATTACTGGCCCGATTTGAATTTTTTTTCTGTGTTAGGTAGTCCAATTATAGAGGAAGGATAGAGGCTATAAATCATCACGCTAAAGTTGAATCTATTAAGGTAAAAAATTTAAAAACGAATAGAATACGACATTGACGTTCAGAACATCTCATAAAGAGCCAAATTTTTGACTTTGACCAAATCAAAAAAAAAAAACATCCCATTAATAAATTATCTTCCAATATATAACAATGACATTCAATATTTAGATAGAATGCGTATTTATCAACATTAAAAAATATGTTATATTGTAGGTATACAAATACATATGAAGTGACCAGTATTTGCCTTCAGATATTATGAATGACCACATTTTACTTTAATCTCTCCGGTAACTTCAATACAAGCACCAATATCATGGCAACCAACACTATAAACTAAGCTTGCACAGATTGAGCAGTTTTATTGTTAGTACTTACTTAAAAAAAACGAATATAGAGTTTCTTCAAACTATCGAAAAAGGAACCTAGAATACTACAAAAATGGCTATGAACCATTCCATGGACTGAAATTACCTCCATTTCCTCATATAACATAGAATAAACAGTATTTTTTTTTAAATTCCAGTTATCTGTAATTGCCAATTTCCAATCAGAGATATGATACAAAAATTAGTTAAATGAATGAAAAGAAGAATGATAAAAGATATCTTAATGCTTACAGTAGGTACTGTTTCAAAATTGACATTCCGCATCATACTGCGATGCGGCCCTTGCCTGCCAAAGGTTGCGGACCTCTGATATTATCAACTAAATAAGAAAAGACGATCGAGAGTAAAAAGCAAAATAACTAACTTATTTCCTTAAAAATTTGGTGCAGGATTTCATCAAAATACCAAATACTTCTATTTATTTCCTATCCCGTTTATTCCGAATACTCAAAGACGCTCTCCTTATTCAATCACAAAAGCTTACGTCGTCCAATATACAGTTGGAATACCCGGAGTAGAAACCGATAAACGTTTCCAGAATCGTATAACTGAAACGCAAAATTGCAATGCTACGTTATGAAAATTGCTACTTATCAACGATAATCCTTCAACGATAGCTCTAGTAGATATCTAAGAACAATATCAACTCTTAACATTTATTACTTTTAATCTAAAAAAGTTTAATAAGATTGTGTTTAATTGAAATAATTCAGTTTTTGAAACGTACCTTGTTGTAAATTTCGATTATTTTCGCAATTTTCTTTGGTCAATATAGCTAAGAGCTAGTTTTATTGTTGGTCACGGCTCCAATACCTAGTCTTTTGTGTTGAATAGAGTCTTTGTGAAAAAAGCAAGGACGTCTGTGAGCGACGCAATTGTGAACGCTCTTAATTTGAATGATATCGTTTTTAAATAATAAATTTTTCATTATTCTATACATAACAAGCGAAAGGTCACCTTTGTCGAAATTTCGAAAACCACGGGACGTGCAAAGATGAAAGGCAAGAAAGTAGTTAGTAGACATCCGCTAAGAACGGATTTTTTGATAGCGCTAAATTAGGTAAGTCTAAGATCTCTCGCAGGTTAATGCGGACGAAGTTGCGGGAAATAGCTAGTAAAATATAAACACGTACACAAAACTGACTTCGTTTGAATATTCAATAAACAAATTTACCAATCGATTCGACCGAATCGATTATATGATAACGGTTATTATTGGATTATATGAAAGTCCTCTTTATCCTACACTCCAGGATAGCTGGAAGAGATCTCTTTTAGAGATAAGGTTTTCCTATGTATACTTCCTCTCTATACTGTGTATTTTTCTGTATTTAGTTTTAGGTACATTAATAAAAGTAAAATAAAATAAAAATAAATAAAGGTGATGCACCAGCTTTCAAATTACAAGATATTAATCAAAATCGGTTCACCCAGACAAATTGATGTTGCTACTTTTTGAGCTTTGAACATATAGGCCCTTACAGCCAAAAGTTCTGATGTAACATACATAAATAAATACAAATTCAGAACCTATTCTTTTTTCAAACTCATTTGAAAAGTCACCGTCCCCATTCCGTTTCCTTTCCATTTCCATTTCACTTTCGCGTTGCCATTCCTTTTTTACTATACAATCCTTGTCCTAATAAAAACAAACACAACAAAGAAGAAATTATCCAATTTGGTGCAGTCGTTCGGAACTTATGCTTATGCATACATTTGACAGCAACTCATTTTTACTTGCGACTATTAATTGAGATGTAAGCTATTCTATCCTTCAAGTTGGTTCAAACTCTACTCGGTGTACAAATTTGATTAAAATTGGTTAAGTAGTTTAGGAGGCCATCGTGGACAAAGAACGTGACACGTAATTTATATATATTCAATTGGTTATCAATTTTGTTAAATCACAATTGTTTTTAAATAAAATTGTAACAAAAATTTTAATTTAACAAAAGTTTAAGTAAAATTTGACCACTCCTTTTCCATTATCCTGCAAGATTTTCATAGCAATTTTAAATCATTACTTTTTGATTATTAAAGCGGAAATTCCCAAAGCAGAGTACATGAATTGACCTAACAAAATCTTATAAATCCATGAACACCGGCTGCTCACATGGAAAAGCATGACCCATTATCAAGTTCCACCTGAGCTATATGTGCAAGCAAGCGCAAAACATACTGTAGGGACACAATGGCCTAAGCTTTATTGTTAACTTTCTATTTCTTTCCATATTTGCTCTGTTTATTGTAACAATTATGGTAGCAATAAATGATATTTTTTTATTTTAGTTTTTTTATTTTACATGAATAAAGAAAAAATGAACTCAACAGATGTCATCCACACACACACATAATCTGGTCAAAGAAGGTATTAATTATACAAGGCAGGTTATATGTAGTATACGAAAGGGGGTTATATGTACTATAAGACCCTATAACTTACTCGTAGAAAGACCGGTGACTTCGTTGAGACTCGTAGCGACACCTATCCTCATTTCAGCCAGTTTCTCTTCCAATTCCCTCTGCTGTCGCCTTTGTCTCTCCACCTGTAAGAGAAGCAGTTATTCTGTCATGAACAACATTATTTATTTGATTTATTTCTGATAAAAGTTAACAATGGCATTCAGTAACTAAGTTGGACGAGAACAGGTGTACATATCACATTTTTCAATATAATTGCGAATTAATAAGAGTTCTTCATAGCATTTAACAATTATATGGAAAAGAAAGCCGTCGGGAGATTAAAGACAATTGAAAGGAAGTAATCCATAAAGGAAATTTAGTAATAAGCAATAATTTTGACATAACTTAACATATTAAGCAATTACCTGATTATAAGATGGTGGCGGTGGTGGTGGACTCGCTGATGATAAACTGCTTCTTGGTGATAAAGAGGGCTGCGATGGTGAACTACTTGTTCCCGGTGTTGCACTGTCTGCGTTGAAACTTGATCCGCGAAGTAATCTAGATGACAAATTTAACTCTCTATTAAAACCTACATTAAGAAAGATAATGCATCTCATAGGTTCATAATCTTTTATTCGTATGGATAATGTTAAGTCATTAAAAATTTCAACCAATTAGTTATTTTAGAAGAATATTCTTCTGCTATCTAGTGTTATCCCTGTCTAGTACCAGGGTCCGCTTAAATTGCAGAGGATGCGGATGCAGGGCGAGTTCTTTTAGGAGAACCTACTAAAGATGAGTAGCAAAGTCTTACCTTTCCACTCGTCTATGAAGATCCACCATATCAATAGGTTTATCTGCTTGAAATGAACTTGCTATCTGCGGCCCGCCGTAGATATCGGTAAAGCTTATTCCAGAACTTAATGATCCTTTACTACTCGCCGTAGAAAGGGACCCTAAGCTTGAACTACTCGAAACAGACAGCGTTGACGCCGATAATGTCTTTAGTTGTCCCTCTAAAGTCGTCATAGACGTCAACGCGTCTTTCAACTGCTGCAGCAATAGCTGTTTCTCTTCATGTAGCCTCAATCTATCCGCTATACACTTATTGGACATCTCGAATGCATTCTTGAGATCCTGCTCTAATCGTTTGCATTCAGACTGTATGTCACACATTTCTTGCTTCGATCGTGTTCTTGGAGTTATACTCCTCAGTTCTCTTAGCAATTGCTCCTTTTCCTGGAAGAGCAGTAGACGATCTTTGTCGGATTCAGCCTGCCCAGGTTGGACTTTGTCCTCCAAATCGGCCAATTGTTGCTGAATCTGTTGTATTCGTTTTCTAGCCTCGTCGTATTGTAGGCGAACCCGCGCCATTTCGGCCAATCTAGTTCCTATAGGAACTAGATCCGCACAAAGATCAGTTTGAGAGGCCGTGCTTAATTTTTCTTGAGGTAAACTAAGCGTTGAGAGATCTGGTGAGGCATCAGCTAGTTGTAATCTTGTTAAATCATCCTTTAGTTTAGCAAGCGATTGCATGAGGTCCGCCCTCTCCTTTTCACCTGAGGTAAGAGATTTCTGAATGTTCTTCAACTCAGTCATTATGGCTTGAGCTTCTGTTATGTTATAACATCCTTGTTGGGAGCTTAATTTTTGTTCCACCCTGAAATTAAAAAAAATATTTAATATTGGTACTTAAATGTCTTCCAAATGAGAATTTTGCTACTAAATGCTATGTTAAAACTGAGAAAGGTAATGAATTATTTGAATATAGTGACCAAACACCGAAGATTTATGATCTAACATAAAACAACATCTGATATTTCCGGTAAGAGATTTTATTTTATATATATATAGAGACGAATACAGAAAAGCACACACAATTGCGAGAAATTTCTATTAAGCCGAGACAAAGTTTATCAAATTCTAAAATCGCGCCCACGGGCCTATATAGGGAGATGTTCTGTTAATGTTCTCTATGGTATAGATAAAAAATTCTTTCTACGAAATGCTGAACGCATCGTAGATAATACATCTGTAGTTTTCTAAGCGCTGTCATGCAGGCTTTCTAATGCATGCGACTCCTATCCGTCTATCAATAACTGTACACAATGAACAACGGAAATAAAATCGGAGATCTCGTCATCATCAATCATAATTGACCCATTGACCTACGACACTCATATAAATCACCGATCTACATGCAGATATCGGAACGCCCGTACACGACTCGAATTTTCCAAGAACCATGCGGCTATGCATGATTTAAGCGTTCTTTACTGCTGAGATCATGATCAATGACGTAAAGGTTTTCTATAAGAAAATTAAACACTTGGGCTGTCTAAGAAATTAATGATATAACTTAGGCTGTCTTAGAAGTTGATCAATCGCGTGATCTAATACTATTAAGTATTATTCATATTCTACCTATTTATGTACATTTCAAATGATAAACGGAATTTATGATAAATACATTTTATTACGAGAATAGATGTTTCAGTCCAAAAATGCAAGCCCGTCCACTAAGTAATTGTAACGCTTGCTTATGTGTGTGCAACGTTATTATTGTAAACTCAAACTCAACCACTCACTGTATACCAATATTATTGACAAGATTAGGTGTCGACGACACGCTATTTTGTATGTTGAGGTGAATACTTAGGAAGGGCGTGCATTTTTAGACTGCACGCAATATACATACTTATATCAATTTATAAGATGGATTATTATGTTCCAATAATTACTCACGAGAGAAGTACTAAACTAATTCATTTCCTAATAAGAATTTCAGTCATATTAGACTGTTGATATAATGAAGAACCCCCACGATCTATACAACCATACGACTAATATTACAAAGTGACATTAATCGGGACTCACTTTTTTTACGTGCCTTCCGAAACACGGAGGAGGTCCGATAACAAATATATGTTAGAATGGGGTTACCCATCTATCACCCGGTCACAGCAAGTACTACTTAACCTAGCGATCGATATACTTAGATAACTTTAATTTCTAACTTGTAAATTATTACATCTAAATTGTAACATTAATATTATTAACTATTGATAAATAATGCAAATATTTACTTATACGCTTATATTTGCGGTTATATTTATGCACTTATATCTACGGTTACACTTCTATTAAAACAAAGATTCGTAGACGCAATGAAGTCGACATGTGATAACAATTTGTTATTTCGATATGAAAGTTGCGCGGCTACACATAGTTGCGCGTTGTGATAAATCGTCATTGCCGTTTTGTTTTACTTAGAATAAATAATATGAACACGTGGCGATGAAATTTTGTTCAAAACCCCGATTTTAATACATTCTTCATTAGTGCTCCGCTCCTATTAGTCTTAACGTGATGATATATAGCTTACAGCCTTCCTCGACAAGGGCTATCTAACACTGAAAGAATTTTTAAAATCGGACCAGTAGTTCCTGCGATTAGCAAGTTCAAACGAACAAACAAACTCTTCAGCTTTATATATTAGTATAAATTACAGATCAAAAGAACACTCTTAATTCTAGTCCGTAGTTAACTATGAACAATACTGCATGAGAAACTAAACTACTTTGCTTTAATCCGCGAATGAATACGAGGGAAAATCGGTGTAATGCTGCAACCCCGCTGCACTTCTGGTATAACTACAACTGCCATAAATAATTGTTTTATAATTAGTATCAAAACGGAGCATTCAACACTAGGCTCATTAGGAATAGGTCGTGGGATAGTGGTCTTTAATGTTCTTAACAAATATGGTATGTTTTTACAAACACATATTTCCCTTAAAAATAATAATAATAATTATTATTATTATTATTTAATAATATATACTAAATAACTAAAGTCAGCTTAATTTAAAGTTGACCATATACTATAAAATAAAAAACATACTGCAAAATTGAAATATTTAAAATGTGATGTATATCTACCTACACATATCAATAATCGTCTTCAATGTCTAATAACTATAATTTACCTCTCTGCTTAATGTCATCTGTTTACGTCCTACGGTTTTCGAGATGTTGAGCTAGGTGATCTATACTACATATAAAATTTGCTCTTCAGAAGAGATGAAATCCATCTTTATGTAAGAAACAACGTCAAAAAGATTAAAAAGTTGACAATAATAAAACTAAATAAGCACGTAAAGTTTCTTTTTTTGTTGTAAATGACAAAGATGTGTTCTCGTACTGCCCAGGACCAAATAACGCATTAATCAGCCCCTAAAATGTATGGTGTAACAACACAAACGTCAATATCATTTCACGTCTTATTTTTGAGCGCGCAATGTATCGCGAACATTGGGAAGCAATCGTCAACAAAATGTTGACGTGCAAAACGAGAAACGACCCGCGGCGTGCTACCCCTGTTACGTACTTTTAAGTTTTATTTACATTGCGGTTTAATGTAAAAATATTAAAGAAATTTCTTTTTATTTTAAAATCGTAATGAGACAGATAGTAATAATGATATTATACAGTATTCAGTTTAAAAAATGGAAAAAAAAATTGTACATTTCAAGAAAATGCCAACGAAAAATTTCATCACTGGGGAGTCTAGAATCATGTACTGAACCCATGGGATGCGCTAATGTTAATAATTTAAAAGAGTTATTTTATGTTTTAATCGTTGTATTTAAGATAATAAATTAAATATCATATTCGACGTCTTTCTTTTAAACCTAATATGTATTAAATATACAATCAGTTTAAGTACGTACACAATAAAATACATAGTCATAAGGTGTATCAAAAAAAATGATTTTGCATAAAATATGAGTTATAGAAACCTTTGTTAATCTGTAAGTGCTGTGCTAATATTGAATTATAAATTGCGCTTAACCCGATTCGATGCGGTTGACGCCAAAACGCGTCAATTTATTTCCATCATGTGTGGTGGCATCAGGCATAAAGCTGAAGTGTTTGTTTGCTTGTTTACTTAAACGCGCTAATCTCTGGAACTACTGGTTAGATTTCAAAAATTCTTTTAGTGTTAGATAGCCCATTGACCGAGGAAGGCTATAGAATATATAACATCAAATTTAACGCTTTAGTACTGGACTATTTGGCGTAAGTAGTGGACTTTTCGACGTTAGTAAATTCTAATTTGTGTATGCATCCTAAAACTACTAGACTGATTTTGACAAAATTTTCACGCAGTCTACTCTAGAATATCCCATCATTTTATGAAATAATATACTTATTTTTGCAGATTTTGTTTCGTTAATTTTAATTTGTTGAATAACTTCAAAAGTTGTTGTCCGATTTCGTTCAAACTATTTTCCTAAAAAGTTTTTAACCATGTTCTATTAACATAGAAAATTTCAAGTCTCTATGTCTTATAGTTTGGAAATGCTGGAAGGGAGGGAGGACCGCCTTACGGGCAGACAGACAAACTGATGGAAAGAGCGAAATTATAAGGGTTTCTTGTAGTACTACGAAACCCTAAAAATACTATCATGGCTTCGACATTAGACGAATGTTCGTAAAAAAAAACATAACCACCATTATCGTGAAATTTTTAAATGAGCAGTGTTCCTGTCACGTTCCGCTATCCCGAGGCTAACTAAAAGCAATCTACTCTCTAGCTTAGTTTCTCTTTGACTGTCAGACGAGCGAGCGCGCCAAAAGCGATTTTTTTAATTTCTAATAAGTTTTGTAATAAAGCCAACCTAGTTCGATTTTGGACATAAAAATATTTAAAATTGCTTATTTTACTTAAATTAACAAAACTCATCCGATTTTTTTTTTAAGTTAATCTCGATATTCGCTTGATCACGTTATGTTAATTTACATTCCCAAATCAAGTTATCGTCGCCATGTTTTCATAATGACAACAGCTCTAATAGATATACATATAGAAAACATAAATATCAAATTAGCGCGTTCAAGTAAAAAAGCAAACTCTTCAGCTTTAAATATTAGTATAGATCTAAACGATATAATTTAAATTAAACAACTCATATGTAAATCACTTTTTTACTTTAGTAATTTTGGTTACTTTTGATAATTTACCTCTATTTGACCATGATAAAAAAGTAAACATAATATGAGCGCTTAAAGTAAGTCAAGCGAAGTAAAGAACATCACAGACTGTAGAGTGGTCCGCGCCGCCGTGGCGTTGGACTATTTGGTGTCACTTTGGTGTGCCGGGACCGACGTCGCCATTTTTTAATCTAGTAACAAAAAATTACAAATAGACCCGGTATGGTTTCCTCAGAGCATCCTGCAGGGACCTCGGTGTGCCGAGGGTTTTAGCCCTAATCCAGTAGTGGGTTATCAAGGGCTGAAAATGATGATGATTATGTCCTATCAGCATGGAAAATTTAAAGTCTGTACATTTAATAGTTTGGAAATCCCAGGGTAGGGACCACCTTGCGAACGGACAGAAGGAGGGATGGACGGAGATATAGCCTGTAGCCTTCCTCGATAAATGAAGGCTTCCTAACACTGATAGAATTTTTCAAATCGGACCAGTAGTTCCTGAGATTAGCGCGTTAAAGCAAACAAACAAAGAAACTCTTCAGCTTTATATACGTACTTCAGCTGTAAATACACGTTTTTCTTTTCTAAATATATAAACGAACCTTCACATGAAAATATGAGATTAATACACAGCATAAAAGAGGTATAAATTTACTTTTTTCAGAATCAGGAAGAAATGAAAATTGCTACCAAAAAAACGTACTGTCCATTACTCTCTGCGTGAAGGCACGTAGCTGGATCGATACCTCGAGCCTACGACGCCGCTACGCGTTCGTAGCAACGCTACGGCGCTTCTCTTTTACGCGGCCCGAGAGACTGCCGGGAAGTAATTATACCTTTGATTAAAGCCCTACGTAAAAATATAATACAGTCTTTTTGGACTTTACGTCAGACCCTGAGATTTCCATTTATTACAAGGTTCACTTTTCTAACTGTAAGATACTGGCTGTGCCCACGACTTTGTCCGCGTAAAATTAGGTAACAAGAATAGATTCAATTTTATTCTTGAAAAATTGACTCTATTCCTCGATAAATGGGATTGATTGAGAGAATTTTTCAAACCGGACTAATGGTTTCTGGGATTAGCGCGTTCAAAGAAACAGACTCTTTAGCTATCATCATCACGCAAAAATTTAGTCTATTTTTATACCTCAATTTACGCGGACGCATTCGCGCTCTCAGTTAGTAAAATATATAAAATTCTCTTAAAATATATAAAAAATATATTCCAAAACGGCTTGACTGACTCTTATGAAAATTTTCGTGCACATTTGGTAGATCTGAGAATCGGTAGTAATTTTTTTTTTTTAAACTCCTAAGTGATAAGGGTGGGCCACGTGGACAAAGTCGGAGGGAACAGCAAGTTTCTTATAAATACTACAAATTTGAGACGAAATTCTAAGAGACACTAATAATTTAATTAAGGCAAATCAAGTTAATTAAGTCCATTCCATTCGCCGTGGTGTAGGCGCTAATAAAATATTATAATACCCATTAAAAGGTAGAACCCTTGCCGGGCTTCCGAAATTAAACTTAATTGCACGACTGTTGACCCCCGTAAGCACCGCCAAAATTTCACGGAGCTCCTTAACATTTGCCGCGAAAAAGAGACAAATTAGAAAAAGGGATTTTTCTGACAACGTCCTTAATTTATTCCGCGACAATCAGAGGTCGCCTAATTTTATTTACGCTCCTGAATTTATTAAATTTTTATACGATCGTGAGGTAATAAAACATTTTTAATGTTGAATTCAATCTTGTCTATTTTCACCTTCTCATTCATGTTTATTCCAGGAAGAGAAAAAGTTACTCAGTAGTCTGGAATTTTTTGATGCTAATGCATGGTTATCTGGTATTTGTTGGTCTGTTAAATTCCAAAACTTGAGTTTTGGAATCGCGTCAACTAACCTTTCAAGGTTCTTTGCTATGTTACAGGCTAAAATTATGTAATGTTAACAAATTTTGTTATGTTTGTAAGTTTTTTATTGTTATATAGTTTTTTTATGTTTACTCCAGAAAGAGAAAAAATTACCCAGTAGTCTGGAATTTTTGATGCTAGAGTATGCTTGTCTGGAATTTGTTGGTCTGTCAAATTCCAAAACTCCAGATCGCATCAACTAACCTATCTAGGTTCATTGTTCTGTTATGTATTAAAATTATGTAATGTAAACAAATTTTGTTATATTTGTTTTTTTACTAATCGATAATCTTGTAATAAGTTGGCCAGTGCATCGCACTAACGTGTCCGTTCTTCGGGACCTTCATATAACGCAAAGACTTTCGGCGACTGTACAATTACGAATATTACAATTCCTCGGTCACATCTCTGGAAAAAAGCACTCAATAGATCGCCTAGTAGTTCAAAGTATAATAGGGGGCAAGTGTCTACGTGGACGATTTCCAAGGAGATGGACAGATAAAGACCGTGCTGAAAGAACCACTTACAGAACGCTCCCGTCAATAGGAGCAGATGGAGGTTCCTCTCAAAAAATGCGGTGCAACTCCATAGTGTTCCTCCTTCATAGTGGTCATCCACGACCACTCTGCTAAGAGTGAACGAAGAAGAAGAAGAATCTGGTAATTAAAGGAGATAAGATACGATAATTTTCGGCTAAAAACATCCAGAGAAAAACGTACTCAGACAATAATCGCTACTAAAAATATTCGACTGCGAGTTTTTTCCGAGCAAAATCAGGAAAAGCGAAGTTTTTGCTATTGTTGTGCGCGAGGCGCTTTTCTTTACTTCCTCTCGTCCTGAATTGTTATTTATGTCCTTTACGCGACTTCATTTTCTAAAAGGACAGCTATATTAAAAAGGTTTGTTAAGGAGGAAATTAGATTAGGACAAAGACTTTGTTAATGCAATTTAATATTTAATGTGTCAATAGGTATTATCAAGAAGAGGTGATTAATTATTATTAAGGAATAGGTGGCGAGATGACTTGAACGCTTTTACGGGAAAGACGTGAATTCAAGTAGAATAAAATAGGAAAGAATGATTTGAGACTGGAGTGACTTAGCAGAGATACTGAAGGCTAATAAGAAAAATATCATCTATCTATTACTAATGCATAAAGCTGAAGAGTTTGTTTGTCTGCTTCTTCACGCCAATCTCAGAAAGTACGTGGCTAATTTTAAAAATTCTTTCAGTTTTAGATAGCCCATTACCAATACAGTCTGTTTATACTTTCATATTATTAAATGTAGCCTGTATTATTTTCTTTGCTGTCTACAATAGAAGTTTATTTGTGAGGTGCCCGTTGGCGCAGTGGGCAGTAACCCTGCTTTCCGTTCCGGGGGTCGTGGGTTCGATTCCCGCCTCGAACCAGGGTGTATTATCTATATGTATCTATCTATATACTTCTGCAAAGAATGCCTATGACACAGGCATTAAGCTGTCTACCTTAGCTAATATATCGCACGCTTAGTCATGAAGTGAACTAACGCTAGAAAGCTGATTTTTGAAAAATCGCTAAAATCGTTTTGTCATTTACGACTTATTCCGCATATAATTTCATAGAAACGGCATTATAGTAACAACTTATTATTGTAATAATAGTTAACGAAGTGATTAATTATATTAAATTTATTATTTGTTTGTGATTTTAAATAAAAACTTATTTTAGTTAAAAATACAAAAATAGATGTATATAAGTTTTGGATGGAGATATAAAGAAATAATTCTTAGATTGGCAAGAAGAAGCTGCCTGTATTATTAACTCACTTTAGAATAAGGACTTGAGCTTTTACGTCTTATTAGGTTTTAGATTCATACGAATTTTCCATCTAATTTAATAATTTATAAAATCTTAATTGTTCATCTAATTAAACTAAGTATAGTGAAAAGTAAGGAACTAAATGATATAAATTGTGTTATTATGAAATGTGTAATTAAATAACAGCTAGCAAAACAAGCTTACATTAATAAGTACTTTTGTATTAATGATCCTTTATTTTTTTAAACGTAAATGAACATAAGAAATTTGATTGTCAGTATGACTGTTGATAAGTTTAAGAATTACTTTGAATTCGTTTTCGAATTAAAAACAATGATAACGTATTTGTTTAAGTATCTAAGTGTCATTCAATCGCTTTTAGCAAATTTGAAATCTTAGTTGCATTACTTACATTAGTGGTTTATTTTAGGCGTTATCCCTATAGCCTCCTTCAGTATTTTTTTTAATGTTGTGACTCACCATGATAACCAATTAAAACCAATTCAACAATTTTATATTACACTTTTGCTCATAGATTAAAAATTAATCTGATAATGGATTACTGATCACCTTAAGTAATCTACTATACACGGTGACATTGTCGCGGTTAGGATTAGGTTTCCAGGGTGTTCGGTACATGCAATGTGACTACTAGGTAGTAGACTGCACTAGCGATCCGTCCCGGCTTCGCAAAGGTGTAATATAGATATGCATGGTTCACCTATACCTTTCTCTCGAATCACTCTATTTATTAATGAAAGCCGCATTAAAATCCGTTGCACAGTTTTAAAGATCTAACTGTACAAGAACATCAAGCTAATTTGTTTTATAATATGTAAAAATAAAAATAAATTTTTTATTTATTTAAATTAAATTAAACTCTATGAACATACTGCGTAGTCTTACGTGTTGAAGCAACCAGGACGTCTACATTCAAAGATATAAATCTTTCCAGTCAATTGATTGAGTAAATGACGCGTCGTTCGCGCCTCACCAGCGACCTTTCACCACTTATACAGTCCACTAAAACAACTAAATTTCCCCTACAGTAATTTGGCCTATACCTTCCTCGATAAATGAGCTAATTCACACTGAATTATTTCAAATAGGACCAGTAGTTCCTAAGAAAAGCGCGTTCAAGCAAACAAACAAACTCTTCAGCTTTATATATTATTAGTAAATTAGTAATTAGTATAGATTAAAAAAAAGTATATATTCATATTTCCATACAAAGTAATCTCCATTAATTAATATAAAAGCTCGCAAGTTTATCAGCGGTAAGTAGCATTATATCTATTTAGCAATTTATATTTTTAGGTGCCTAACGTTTCCCATAGACTATTAGAAAGATCGCAAATTTTCTGGCATTTGAGAAGTGGTGTTACTTTAAATCTACACTAATATATAAAGGTGAAGAGTTTGTTTGTTTGTTTCAAATCGCTAATCTCAGGAACTACTGATTCGATTTAAAAATTGTTTCAGTGTTAGATAGCACATTTATCGAAGAAGCGTATAGGCTACATATCATCACGCTAAAATTTTCACCAAATTTTACGCGAACGAAGTCATGGGTAAAAACTAGTTTTATATACGCTGAAACTCAGATTACAGAACTAGACCTTTTTACAGCATTATTCGGAATTTTTGCATATAGCATGAAATCCCGATATATAGTGCACTAACCTGACTGTATTCCAGATTTCACTACTTTGTTACTAATACAGTTCAAAAGCTGAAAGAGATTTTTAATTTAATAAAGTACTAGAATTATATTTAATTTATTATTATTAAAAACTTATATGAAAAGTCACTGACATCGATATTCTACAAAATATTATTGACATTTTCGTCTTGAAATTTCATATCCTTGTGTTAAAAGTTCTTTAATAATTTACCATTGGATAAATCAGTTTTTTCTAGTGTTTTAATCGAGATTACACATAAAGGCTATGTTTTGATAGCAATGATGAAAGAGAACTTTCCCAAAACAATATAATATTACACAATATTTTACTTGAATTGTAGATTTATGCATTATCATTTATCTTCCCCTACTACTTAAAGTTGGTAAATAAGCCTTTACTGTGTAATAATATTTTATTTGTTTTATATTTATTGTAATACCAAATTGACTGCACTCAAATGTTACTAGGAACATAAATGATTTTTTTTTTAGGTTTTTTTGTAGGTTTTGTTCTACAAACATCTTTGACTCCTATTAAAACATTACTTGACAGTTATGCAATCAATTCCTTGAAACTCATTTTGTTTATAATAAGTGATCAGTGAACAGGGATATGTATCAGATCCAGGATATAAAACTGTGCCTTCAATCATTCCATTCTACAGTCACATATTAAGAAAAACCACAAAATAGTATTTATATAAATAACATTACATTGAAGTTAAAGTTTTGTTCGTCCATTGATAGGCTAAGCTTAGTTTTTCCTGTTTTGTTATGTTTTTATTTAGTTGAATTGTTCCAACGATAACATTAATTAGTCATTGTTAGATAAAGTATTTTTGCATTGGCAAGGAATTTGTTATTTTATTCAATTTATTTTAGTCATTATTATCCTTATTAAAGCCTGGACAAGTCAATTCAATTCACTTATTTGCTTTCTACCCTTAAGGTGTGCAAACTTATTAAATTATATTTACATTCGTTACATATATTTTGATGAAAAAATATAGTAAAGTGTATTTATTTATCCTTAAATTACAAAATATGTCAATAAAATATAATTTCAATAGATTAAACTTAAAAATAAATTAATAATAATTATACATCATTCTTAATAATTTACATGTCAATACAATAGTCACTTTACAATTATTATGTCAAGTTATGTCCAGCACAAATTCATTAATTTCATAATATAATTTATTCATTAAAAAAGAAGTAATTGTCTCCCCTACATCAATTTCATAATGATATAGCCCACCTGTATATCATTTTTTAACAAAGCCCAGGGCTGACCCCACGCTTCCCATCATGGCCGCCTTTACCCCTGCCGCTGTCCCCGTGCTGTGCAGACGGGGGCCTGGCTACGCCACGCCCAACGCTACCTGGTGCCCCCCTTACCTTGCTTTGTTTGTCAAAGCTCCCAGGTTCGCTCTCACCGCTGGGGCATAGAGAGATACCTGGTAAGCCCGAACCCAAAGCGCCTTGCGCCTGTGACATTAAGTCCTTTACGAAGGCAGTCCCTTTCGGGCCCACCGCCGTTGATGTGTTGTATGGAGCTCCCGAAAGAACGCGCGGCTCATTGCCCTCCCCAGAATACGAGGGGCTGCCTGGAGTTCCGGTCGCTATTGTTTCCGGAATTCCAGGGAGGGATTCTCCAGATTTGCTGGTACCCTCCTGGGGTACTAATACCAATTTTTGATCCGCTTCCATTGTTTTTTGTTTTAAGTAAAAAAGGAAAGGAAGAATAATGGAGGGTGAAGTGAGGAAGGATGAGGAAAGACGAAGTAAAGTAAGTGAGAAGTGGTGATGTAAAAGAAGTTATAGGAATAGGAGGGAGAGGGGAAGGGAAGAGGGAGCGGCTAGAAATTTCAGTTACGTCCGTTTCATATGGAACCAGACCAATAACAGACAGCAACCTCGTGAAGGAACATCTCAAGCCTTGCCTTGAGGATCTTCGTGACCTGCACTACCCTCAAGACCATTCGCCAAACCCGCCGCCGGACAAGCGACGAGAATAGATATAAATCCAGTGAACTTATCAGCTTATGAACACTGCATTTACCTCCGCCCAACGTTGGCTCACTCTTAGTATTGATATTGAATATTAAAACATAGCGCCATCTATTGATCGCTTACCCTACCGATCACCGACCGACGTCTCTTATGATATTTTAAATTCCCTTGTTTTTTTTAACACCTTATATCATCTAAAATATTGATTTTAATGAATATCTCCATAAAGTATACAACGTATTTAGAGTATTTAACTGGATAAGGATTAATAGTATATTCTTAAAATAACTTCGTAATAGTTCATAATTTATTATAACATGTAAAAGATAAATATGGTTACTGTGGGTTATCTTTAGACATATACGATCGCTGGCTTTTTACAGATCTCTGTATAATATCCAATTCCATACTACATTATTTTGAGCTATGATCTGTCTCGGAATGTTTTGCCAGCGCACGCAATGTCAATACAAAAATTTATTTTTTTACGATACCTGTTGTAAACCCCGAAATTTTTGGCTTTCATCTACTATCATATGCATATGTAATACATATAAACCTTCTCCTTTAATTGCTCTAATTATTGACGAAAACGGCATTAAAACACATTGCGTAATTTAAAAGATTTACGCATACAAGGACGGGAAGCGACTTCATTTTAAACTTATGTAAAAATCTCTATTCAGCACATTATACAAAATGATAATCAGATATCTTCTAAGTCTATATGAGCACGCTACATATTACTACATCTATATTACCCATAACATGCTACTGCAAGTGGCTTACATACATATAAATTTATAGAAAAACAGTCCAATCCTAAATACCCTTATATACAGCAACAAAAGATAATGGTAATGTTATACAATTAGCAAATTAACTTAACCCTAAAATCTGTCTAACTGAACTGTGCTAAGATGGGTTTGAAATAAAAAACAAAACATTTTAAATATTTTATTTTGAGTATGTATATTGAAATATGAATTTAATGTTTTTACGCAATATTTCATTATAAAAATAGAAAATTTTGGACGGATTCATAAAATGCATATTTTCTTTATAAAATATAAATTTACCCAGTATAAGCTTGATATGTAAAAATCACAAACGTGGTTAACCACGTAATCACTTCTAAAGGTCTAAGACTTCGATAATAATAAGAAGAAAACTAAAAATTTGGGTGTTTCCCATCTTTCTTTATTAAGCAAACAGTTCCGTAATATTCGGCTCCTTTAATGTAGTGAATAAAATAGTCTGTGTAAGCGCAATCCATTCTATACATGTAGTACATAAGGGGTCACTCACAAAATACGTCACAGCTTCTTCAAGAGCTTTGTGACGTCACATGTTAAGATATCAAACAAAATAATTTGAAACCCCTGATTTGCTTTAATTTTGTTAATGCGTCACAAGGGGGTTGGGGGGGGGGGAGGAATTGTCGTGTATGTAATATGTGGGTGACCCCTTTAGGTGTATGCAACGTTCACAAAATGGCGGATGCATTACAACTATATAAATTACAAGTCGCAAGCTTATTTATAAACTGACCGATTAAGTTTTAGCTTTAAAAGGAATTCGTTATACAAGGAGCTTTTTTCAACTTCCTCTATCTGCCAATCAATGAATTATTTCGACATCTCCACAAAATACTAAGATACAGAAATTCTTGTATTTTTAACTAAAAATTTTTATACTCAAGAAGACAAAAAAATAATAAAATAACATTTGAATATCATTAATCTATTTGTTAACTCTTATTAAAATACATAATTTGTTACAATAATTCCTGTTTTTATCAAATTATATGCGGAATAACTCGTTAAAAACCAAATTTCCAAAAATCAGTTTTCTTGAGTTAGGTTATTTTATGAATAAGCGTGGGAAATGTGTATAAGTAAATGAACATAGCTAAATGAAATGGAAGACTTTTAAAACAATTGTCATGTTATACACTATTTAACATCTGAAGACATACCGATTGTTCAGGCAAATGAATAAGTACAAAATTCTATTTGCTTTTTTTGTCCTTTTTAACGTCTTTAGGTTTGGATTTTCCAGCTTTGAGTAGTGCTATAACAGCCGTTATGGCTACAAGACCGAATCCTATTATAGCTACAAGACCAATCTGCCAGATCCAGGGGTATTTCGCCAAAATATCTAGTCCAAAAGAGATGCTGTGTTTAATCATTTCCACGCACCAATCGACAAGTTCATCGCTGAAAGAGAAAGCAAATTTCAAGTGGACTCTTTCTGGCAGATTTTTTTTAAAATATACTTCTCATCAGAAAAATCGGAACACCTTGCAAGTTTTGTTTTGTACGGATTATCAGAAGAATGCGTACGAAATACGACAAATTGTGAATAACAGTAACTTTTAATTAGCCATAATAAATAACCTCGTTGTCTATAACTGGCCAAAAGAAACTAAAAATTTAAATACGAGTAAAATAATGATTGTTTAAACAAATTCTTTTTGAACATGCTTTGTTAAAGAATATCTTGCGCTAAGCAACGGTAAAGTAACGCGTTGAAGAGTTGATAACTCGATTGGCAGCTATCAAAAGTTTTTTAGCATTAGTAGCATATTGATGTTATTATCATTAAAAATATGTAAATACTTAAAAAGAGAATAAGGTACGAAATACATGTTAATATTATTTCCATAAATATTTTATATAATTACTTAGTGTTTCTATGATTCTATCGTAGTATAAGAAGTCATGTCTACGCCATTTTCTGTTTTGTTTTGTAACAAAATTATATTCGGTTTATTTTCACAAAAAGAGCCTTTCCTGAGCTTTCCATTCTCTACTGAATTCTTTCGAGTACCTTGATACTTTGCTTCGTTTTTTACTCTAATTGAATCAATTATGAATTCATCAATTAAATAATAAAACGAAAAAAATCGGTGAAAACGAATGCAACACTTTATACCATGTTATAATCTATCCCAGTTAATAGTAATTTATATGTTTACATATAATCCCTTTAAAATATGTTTACATTTGTTTTTATTAGCCTGTTATGTCCCACCGCCGAGAAAAGGCTAGTTACATTTTAAATTTAGCGAGTAGTTTTTAAGTTATTAGCTAACAGATAAATAAGTTACAGACAAACAGAAAATATGTTCGAAAATTGTATTTTTACTCTCTTTTGCTCGTTCTTAATGTCCTACAGTTTTTATTTTATAAAAATCTTTAATGTACAGATTTAAAATTTCTACGTTCTTATCGTTTGTATAGATTAATAACTAGTAATTTTACTTCTATGGGCTACTGTAGATGGTCTTAGAATTGTTATGCACTGCGCGTAGGTCATTTCTGTTCTTCAGATTATATGTATATATTCTTACTATATAGCCAAGACAGCCGTCGATTTACTTCGGTTCAATAAGTTCGTGCTGGCCCTCAGATATCATGATAAAGGTATGTGTTAAATATCTTCAAAATTTGTCCGATTTTGTTCAAAATAACTACTATATAATTATATATAAATAGTTCCTTATGAAATTTTATAAAGGTCTATCAACTTGAAAAAAAAATCTAGTCTCTAAATCTTGTAGGGACTACGGAATTCTAAAAAACGCTTATTTAGTAATATCTATATCGCTACTAAATTGCGATGTGAGATATTGAAATTCCTTTGGAGTTTTTCTTATTCTTTCTTCTTTAAGATAATAGCTCCCAAATGCCTTCACTATACTCTGTCATCGGTATCGAATGATAGTAAACGTGTATTAAGGAAAGTAAGTTAAAATTAATTTTTCTAATTCGACCGTGGTAAGGAGCTCAGATTATCCATTGTTGTTAAAGCATTAACAAATAACTTTCTTTTCGTACCTTTCCCTTTCAAATTACTTTAAAATCTTTATCAATTTAATTAAAATGATTAAACTCCATAAACATATCCGGAATCGAGTGTTTTGTCGGTTAACACTTTTTTTCCTATCGTTATCCCGGTTTCCACTTAAATTGCCGAGAAAATGGCTGCGGAGCAATTTAAGATGACCGATTAAAGCTGAAGGTATAATCTTTGAAGCAATGAAATGTATGAAAATAGTTCTAAAGAATAACGTTGCATTAAGTGGTTACTACAGCCTTAGAGAATTAAGTAATATAATTACTTTGGACATCTATTTCATCAACCTCACAATTAAAGAGTTGACTTGGAGGATCAATATCACAAATTTTACTTTAAAAGTTTTCTAAAGAATAACGATGCATTAAGTGGTTATTAAAGCCTTAAAGAATTAAGTAATACAATTACTTTGGGCATCTAAAGTATATAGCCTTTTATCTTATGCCTGAAATCGTCTCAATATTTAAAATATTCACTCATGTACCAAAATCATTATTTACAATATAGAAAAATTCAAAAATTAAAATTATTAAAATCAAAAGCAACAAAAACTAATTAGAAATTAAGTTAAATTTAAAAATATCTTCTTTCATAATATCAAAATATGGTAAAAAAAAATTATACTAACTCGAAAATTACTTGAAATTAAACGAAGATTAGAGATATTCTAATTTAAAAAAAAATCTTAAATAAACGTTAGATTGCAATAAAACTATGAACACTGAGTTGAAATAAATAACTTATTAAAGAAATGAATTCAAAAGTTGAAAAATGCATAAATTTAGGTGGATGTCGTTAGCTTTCAATTACCTTTGGAAGCCTTAGAAAAATAAACCGTGTAGCTACGCTTGTATCGAAAATTTTATTAAAAGTTACGTAAATACTTTTATGTTTTATATCATATAGAAATTAAGAATCCAGCTTTTGATTGCTTTCAATCAAATTATTGTTAGATGCTCGAATGTCAGTAAACAATATTACGCTTAATAATATTGTAACCTTTATTTTAGCTTGTCATATTGATAAACCTCTTGAAACTTAAAGTATTAAATAGTCTTTATCGGCA
This sequence comes from Charaxes varanes, assembly GCA_024363005.1. Lineage (NCBI taxonomy): Eukaryota > Metazoa > Arthropoda > Insecta > Lepidoptera > Nymphalidae > Charaxes > Charaxes varanes. The sequence continues at coordinate 27,571,195 of JANCMC010033613.1, read as the reverse complement.
CAAAAGGGCAATGATATAGCAGCGTATATATGATAACAAACAGTATTATGTAACTTATTTTACCAAATATAACAATCGTATTGACTGATTGGGGCATAAAATTATGTTTGAACATTCTTTTTGAAACAGAACATTCCTTATTTCTATAAGGAATAACCTTTGTTTCGGTTTTGCACAACAAAATTTGAATTTAGCAGATGATGATTACCAATATACCAAATGTTTCTAACACTCTAATTATGAAAATAATACCTTTTTATAAATAATACACTACCTTTGCTCCTACCGACTATCACACCAATTGGTCCGTTGAAAGTTTCAATCCAACCTGGTACAGGTTCAGACAAGCTTCCTACAACTGCAATCAATTGAAGGTTTTTATAACTTAAATAACTTTAAAATTTACCTTAATTTTGTTCGATTTTCATACGGCAAAGGTAACACAGCCATAAAGTCATAAGGTAAAAAATAATAATAAAACGAACGTGCTCATTTTTACTATTTTTTTTACGAAAATAGTGCCGCCATTTTTTTTGTAGATATTTCTTCTGTTCAAATTTTAAAAACCCGGCAATAATGAAATTTCATACAAAATTACAGGCGCGTTTTAAGTTCGAAATTAGAAAAAGGCGACTATCATGAAATATCATACAACTTTGCAAGCGCGTTTATTTTTCTTAAATTTGAGTATCCGTAAATAAAAACAATTTGTCTTTGCGTTTCCTTAATAAATATATATTTTTAATCCTCTGGTGTGCGTCGATTTGTAATTTATAAAGATATACATAATAGATATATAGATACTATATCCAGTATATATAGATACTATTTGGAATGGCCTATTTGACTAATAAATAAATTATACTTTCAATTATGTTGTTTCACTTTTACTAATTAGAATTTTACAGCAATCACAAATAGGAAAATCCCCGACGAAGAAAAATAATTAATTAATTTAATTAATGACTTCTCTTACATACCTAATTTTTTATTCTTTATTTTGCAAAATCTGTTTAAGTTAGGGCGCTTAGCGCCACCTCGCGGTGGACGCGCGAATCAAGTCGTGGGACACAGATTCCAACAAATACATTCAATGTCCACAATTCGAATAGCTGAGATTTAATAACATCGAACATATTTCCGAACAGACATATCCAGGGATACATAAATTCAAGGTGTTTCACATAATTGTTTGTAATTCATATTGTACTAAACTGAATTTGTATTTAAAATTTGTATTTGTAAATAAATAAACTTTTGAATTTGAAATTTGAATTGTAGATATTAACAAACATAAGTACGTGTTAATCTTTAACTAGTCAATAATTTGGGTCGTTGTCAATTACACGTACAATGATTCATTTTTATATATAAATGATTAGGAAAGTCTGCATGTACACGTATTTAATAAAACATGTACTACTTATTTTATTTTATCTCTGTAGTGCGTTATTGACATAAATCCACAAAAATATACAAAACTTTGAGCTATGTCTGGCTCCGGCATAAAATAGCTTAGAACTAAACATGCATTTCAGGATATTACACTGAGAAATAGATAATCTGTTCTATTGCTACTACAAGGCTATAGTTCTCTGTGCTCCAAAGAGTATAATTATAAAATTACGAAAATAAAATTATGTATGAATAATTACAAACACGGTTCCGATCCTACCTTTAACAGTCAAAGTTAAAAATATTCAAATTATTGTAACAACAATACAAAATGTCTTAAAAAAAAATAACTAATCCAATTTTACTTATAAAAGGTAATCGTATGAAGTGATAAATTAAAACTAAGTAGATGATATACATAGTGGTAATATGTAAACAATTAATAAATTACCTTCCTAATTATTCCTTACGCTAGACTAAATTATCTACGAACGATTCAAGCCTAGGTATCGATGCATAGTTACGAATACCAATGTAATAACAAATTACGATATCAAAAATAAAAGTGAAACTTTCACCAAATAAAGTGATTCAAAGCGTAATACAATATTTTGAGATATATAAAAAATATTCGCATTTACTTGTTAGATGTAAGCCTAACGTTTCCTATTTTTAACAGTATTACTTAAATTTAATATTTAATTTTCTTTTTTTTTTATTTAAAATATGGCTTAATGTAACTATGAAATGATATTTTTAATTTAAGAAAACGTAATACAAGTTACTTAATATTTGTTACGCATTCTGTGACAATGATTTTGTTGAAAAAAAAACACCATACTGCTATTATTTTTAAATATTGTAGCTTCCATTACTGCTTAGGCTTTGAAAGCATATGAATTTTATAATATAAATGGCAAAATGACTAGGACACCTTTGCGGGAAAGAAATGGATTCAAGTAGCCCAGGATAAAGAGTGGTTGGAGAGAGGGCAGGCCTTTTCCCAGCTGTGGGACATTATAGATTAATCTAAAAAATGATATTATTTTATTTCCACACCCAAGAAGGTTTTCCTTTTTTAATAAAGAAGAATGAATTAATTAAAAAATTTTGCTTTATCAAATTATAATGCTGATTACGAAAAACTTACTTTGTCATATGAAAAACAACATGATAATTTAGAATACATTGGCAATAGAAAAATATAATAATATGTCGGGAAAAAAACCATTACTTTGAGTCACGCTGTTGCTAGACAAGACTACATTAAAATAATTATGAAACTTTTTAAAAATTCCCGCAACACCTTTAACACAAGGACCGACATGACGATCTACTTAAGCTAGAGAGAGTAAAAGAATAACTTCTTTATGGATATAAAAATAGAGTTTAAATTTAACTAAACACTGGACGTGGCTTGCTGACTGCTATGGTCGGATAGCACGGAGTTCAAATCCGATTCGCGAAGAGTTGGCGGAGTACCGAAAGGAAAATCCTGAAAAGAAGGTAAGTAAATAAACGTTCCTTGCGTAAATTGCATGAGCAGATTTGATAATATCACAGATATAGATAGTTTTAAGTAAAAGTGGTTGTGTTATAAACAATAATCATATTTATTACAAACTTTAATATAAAGTATAATTTAAAAAAATAATAGCTGACTCAGGATTCGAACTTGTCTCACTTTTAATTCAAACCAAATTAATTAAAGTGAAAGTAAATTAACGAATTAAGTTAGTTTAAAATAATATTACTTAAAAATATTTATACCATCAATGTCATTTTCCATCATTTTAACTTATAAAAAAAAAACAAATTGTAATGTGAAAAATACTTACAGCCATCGAATCGCTTCAGTTGATTTCGGAAGAAACACAAAACAGACAATACTCTGTAAGAATAGAAAAGAACAGAGAAAATTCCTACTTATACCCTATTCATTTTCTCTTGAGCCAAACGGTAGACCAACAATAAAAAAGGTTATTTTATGTGTCATCATCGCAAAGCTAGACAAAAAATTAATGTGCCAGAAAAATAATAGAATTTAAAAATATACTATTGATTCCAAAAAATAAAAATGCAGTTATTTAATATATTAATTGGAATTTTATTTTTTTTTAAATCGGTGTTTGAATTTTTACGAATATTTTAAATAACCTAATAAACATAGTGCCTTAAAAATAACCTAAAATTGCTAAGGTGAAATTAAGAGAAATTAACTAATATCTGTAAGATGATGGATGAACTTCACACTGACACTGATACCTTCAGTCAAGGCTCGTAGACGAAGAACAAGACTTAACTAAAAGTATTCCTAATATTTAAAAAAGAACAAGAAAAATAGTGTCTAGACAAGGACAAGAAAAATAGTGTCTTGTTCAATTAGAAAACTTCTAAGAATTAAAAAAAATATATAGTTCAAACGAAAATTCACGACATAAATATTTTTTTGTAACTTGGTAATTTTTTAGCGAAATTTATCATAAATGATAAGGTTTTTACTGAACGTTTACTTAACGTTTTAGTTCGGTTTGTGAGACTTCCCGGTGGCCTAAACTCGTCATTAAAGGCCGGCAACGCATCTGCTAGCCTCCTGGTCGTACAGATGTCCATGGGCGTCGGTAGGCACTAAGATGCCTGCTGCCTGCTCGTTTACCCCTTGTACCACAAAAAAAATAAAAAAAATTGCTAGACTAACACTGCTTTAACCATTCAAGATCTATATCCCACCCAAATCATAATGCAGCCATTATTTGTATTAAAATTCAATTAACAGTTTATTCTATTAAATTATCTGTACTATGAGTAAATGCTCTAATCCATTTAAGTGTCACGGATTTTTTAAGCTACTAATCTAGCAATATTTCTGTTGAGGCATCCTTTAGACGTTAATTTTACTAAGCTTGTTACGGTTGCTGCTTTCTGTCTATATAAAACCCTATTAGTTTTTTCATGCGACGTTCTTGTAGAGAATATGGTAGCACTATTAGCAAAAATAGCGTAAAGAAAGTAATACAAGAATTTCAATTTTTTTTATTGTATGGTAAAATTAAAAGCATTTTTAACGGACAGATAAAGGAGGAACTTCTCAATTCGACTATGTTTATTTCTTTTGTATGTATGTTACGCGATTACTCCCCCATTTATGAACCGATTTCAATGATCCTTTTTTTGTTTGGTAAACCATAATTCAGAGGTAGTCTCAGAAATTTTTTATCAAAATCGGTTAAGCGATATTTGAGAAATCAACAGTTTAACAAAATATTATATATAACACCGTTACCAAGCAAAAAAGGTTAGAAAGCACCAACTTTAACAAGTCACTAGGTGTCTACTAAGTTGTACGAAATTACTCATTATTTATTGTTTGTCTTTTAGTTCGGTAGCGTTTTTTAAAGGCATTTTTCTTTTTATTTAAAAATAATTTATATTGTGAACGCGTCCCCGTGGAGCTATCCCCTAGACGCGCGCCCATCTCTAATGTATTGGAAAATTGAAAATTTCCAATGCAATGATGTGCGGTAATGTTGTAGTTTGCCTATTTCAATGATCAAGAATTCAAGATTTCCTTTAGGAAATTTCTCGTGGTGCTTCTTAGAGATGCGATCGGTTTTTCATGGCTGTTGTAGCATCGTTAAATCTTACCAATTCTGGTAACTTATATTATAATTGTAATTTATTTTATTATAACAAAAAAAAAAATATTTCATAGGTAACAATATACAAGTGCCATTAAACCATGGAAACGGTTTGTCTTGGCACTTAGCAGCACTCTTCGCTATTGTTAAGAAAAATTGCGAACATTGTTTTATTTAGGAAATCAGCTTTTATTTACGAATAACTTTTGTAGACTATACGCAATGTGCTTTGTTGTTATTACAAAATATACCTACTGTGCTCTGTTGTTATTACAAAATTTACTTAATCTGCTTTGTTCTTATTACAAAATATACCTACTGCGTTTTGTTCTAATAACAAAATATACTTACTGGACTTTGTTCTTAATACAAAATATTCCTACTCTGCTTTCTTGTTATTACAACATAATCCTATCACAGATTTCCTCATGTGTTTTAATTTTTACTGTTTAAAAATCACTTTCGACACTTCTGTACATATTTGAAACCTATATTATTGAATATTGCATTAGAGGATATAGAGATTTGCTACAAATCGATTCTTGCCCTTTCTCTACCTAGCGTACCAGGGTCCGCTTATATTGCAGAGGATACGATTGTGGGGTGAGTTAAGAGGACGACTGCCGTCTGAAGTCATCTCCCGAAACCCGCACAATCTACAATCTCACGACTGATATCACAAAGTGACATTAATCGGGTCCCACTGTTTTGCTTGCCTTCCACAACACGTTGGAGGTCGGATATTTTAAAACCATTGTTAGAATTGGTCACCCATCTAACACCCGGCCGCGGTAAGAACTGCTTGACCCAGCGATCGACTCAAATGCCGGCCACTGATTAAGGATACCTCCTCACATATCGAATTATGACACTATCAGATTTTATATGCACAAAGTTGACCTCTAACGTCAACAACACGCAAAACCTAAAACGGAACACAATATGTATTTATACAAGAATATATTTCATTCGGAATATCGGATAGTTCTCTCATAAATCATGTAGCCGAAAATTTGTTTATTGTATCGCGTTCAGCCGTTTGCCGTTCGGATAACAAAAAAACGCTTGTATCTGTAGTTCTGAAAGTGTTCTGAAAGTGCGTTCGGAACGAATTTTTGCGATTACTCTCTGAGGGCGAAACGTTCGATCCTCTGTTAGGATCCGCTCATTTGTATTCCGCACGTGGGGTTCGCAAAATCAAGGAGTATGTGATTCGATTTCTATAGACTTTGCGTAATGCTCTGGAGCTGTTTTCGTCTGTTTATTTTCTGTACTAGCTTCAACCCGCAACTTCGGCCTCGTTTATTCTTCCACTTTCGTACAAATTTTCGAACCCTCTTCACCCCTTTCGTATTTCAGTTTCGGGACAAGAAGATTGTTTTCCTCTAAAATCCAATATCTCTATACACCGAAGTCCATCTTAATTGCTTTAGTGGTTTACAGGTGAAAATGTAACACATAAATACTTTCACATTTATAATATTTTGTAAGGATAATTTGTTTATTGCTGGCAAGTATCATAAAAAGTATGAGATAATTCCTTTACATTTTATACGCTTTAAAATGTTTCACTAAAACAATCCTCGAATCTGCGACTTCTGGGAGACTGACGCGTGTTCTAACTCATTTAGCTAAGTTTCCTGTTCTGTGGTATCGAATATTTTTCTGGTCATTTTCTCCCACAAAATTCGAGTATGTCTTTAATTTGTTTTTAACGTCATTAGGACGGTATTAACAGCTTTATGCTGTTCTCAGGGTTACTCAATCGGAAACATCAATTGAGTGTCTTGTCGCGAGCTACATACTAAATAAACAGCATCTCAGAGTGATGTTGGTTAGCGGTCCTGTCAAAACAACCCGACCCGAGACCATAGACCATAGAGCAGATTATATTTAAACTGCCTTCCGTTGTCTATTACAGTAGACTAGCTGAAGCCTGCGATTTTAATCGATAACCTATACACCACTTCTTTTTTCTTCTTCCTAGCGTCATCCCGATTTAATACCAGGGTCCGCTTAGAATATAGAGGACGTGGCTGTGGGGCGAGTTAAGATGACCGATTGCCATCTGACGTCATCCTCCCAGTCAACGCTGCATTAAAAGAAAATTTATCCAGCACCAGTGAAGTTTTTGATGTCCCCTTTAAACCGTGTGTATTTAATTCAAAGAAAAGGGGAAAAAAACTTAGAACTAAAAATTATAATAAATATTTGTCGTCCGCCATCTCATGGCAGACTGTTAATTAAAAAAAAATCCTTTTGGTTTGGTTTAAACACAATCTGGCGAATAAATGATTGGATTTGAACATTTCACAAAATCATTTTTAAAACGCAATGTACTAATTTAAACTTTCGAAACTGTAGATTTTTCTATATATTCACCTAGCTGTAACCCTCGACTTATTTGTAATATTTCAAACTGGATACTTATGGCCTGTTTTATCACTTGCTGATAAACATACTGATAGCCTATCTACAATTTTATACATTCAGAGCTGCTCAGTTATAAAGCGATTATCGTTCATACAATTTTAACTTGCATTTATCCATCAGCTCTTCCGGAAATGATAATTTTATACTTGCCTTTGTAACATTTTATCAACAAGAGATGAAATAGTTTTTAACTTTTGCAATATATAATGTTTATTCTACGTAATTTATTTAATTTTAACACTATATTTACACTAGATTTGTCAAAAATTTTACAATCAGCAATCCCCTAGCTTTAAGTTTAGTAGGAGGGGAAAAGGGAATATTAGAATTACCTAAAAAGAATTCCTAATATTCTTTAAAAAAAAATTGATTGATGATTGTGATATTAGTCGTGAGAGAGAGAACAAAAACCAGTATGAAAATGGCTAAAAACGAGCTTTCGTTTACATTAAAAGTTCGGAAAGCTTTAGTTCTTTTTTTAGCTCTAGCTCTATGTTCGTTTGGTCTAAGCCCACCTTAAGAAATGTCCTAATTGAAATTCGCTCAATTGCATCTTCAATTAGGGCACTTCTTAGACATCATTATGTGTGATCGCACGTTCCTAAGAACTAAGACGACTTAAAATAATATTTAAAAGGCATTTTGCAAAAGTCAGCGGGAAAGATAACCAAAAAACTTACTGACCAATCAATAACAATAACAGCAGTATGCAAGTTTTAAATAAATCCGAAAATAATTAATTTCTGATGTACAAAAATTCCTTATAATAATCTTGTTTTTATTTTATTATGACATCAGTGAGTTTTAACGAAATAATTAATATCTTTCAAGTATTTTTTTTTTTTCATTTAAAAAAAGTACTTAAAAAATTGGTATTTATGAAGTTAAGTAATATTACACAGGTTCAACTATGTATTTTTCTTGAAGAAAGGAAATTGTTTGCATGCTTGAACGCTCTTATCACGGAACTACTGGTCCGATTTGAAAAATTCTTTAAGTGTTAGATATCCCATTTATCGAGGAAGGCTATAGGCTATATATCATCACGCTAAAATTGAATCTATTTTTTTTACATAATTTTACGCGGATGAAGTCGCGAGCACAGCTAGTATTTTTGTAAACTATGCTAACGCGCATGTTTAACGTAGTAGTGACGACCGTAAATATAATAGTTGTCAAATATAACGATTTCGTTATACAAAGAATTAAAATTTTGTATAAAGCTTTAAATAAGCATAAACTACGCAAATCTAAAGAATTGGTCCAGCCGTTTCGAAGTTTACCGGAAACAAACAGACAGACACAAAAATGTTTTATGTTTCGCTTTGATATAGATATATTAATAAAGTCACCAAATATTATAATAATTATTTTAAAAAATAATAATAAATATGATTATGCACATGACATTCATAAGTACTATTAAGTCTATATGATTAAACAATTTTTGAGTTTTTACTTTGAATTTGACTTTGACATATTCACTTAGTAAAAAAAAAATCATTTCAACGTTACAAACAGACCACTCAATTCTATTTATATGTATAGATGATTTATATTGAAATTGTAGGAATGTGAGACTCTACTTTTTGCTCTAAGAGTAAGTGAAAAATCATTTAAATAATTATAAGCTTCTATTTATGAGTTGTTCGAATTTTTATTTGAATTGATTGAGTTACTTTCTTACCGATTCGTAATATTATATTGCGTTAAATGTATTCTCACTAATATTGATAAATAATCTCGTCAATAAATACCTTTTATATTTAGAAATATATAAAAACACCGATGTAAATAGTAGTAAATACAATCGCTTAGTGGTGCATACAAATATTGTCCTACATTATGAATTAGAAAATAATAATAAAAAACCCCGACAGATGGCGCTGTACCGTTTTAACTCAGCTGCTGATAAAACCACGACTGCCTTACCGCGGCTCATGCAACTTTAAATTAACTTTATATATTTTATGTACTTGTGATGTTTCTTTGGATTTACTCGTTTTCGTTTTAAACAGAAAGTAATAAAATAAATATTTCTTTTTTTACAAATAAAGTTTCTGATTATAATTCTGATAAAAGAAAATTCCGATAAAGGAGAACCTTAGACTTTAATTGTAGTTAACCTGGCCCTATCGGAAATCCATTATTAGTGGACGTTTACTAATTATAAACTAACTCCTTGCTAAATTTCAACCTTGTACGTCCCGCTGTTTCCAGATTTAACACAGGCATTAAGTTGTCTACCTTAGGAACAGACGTCCGTGTGTCATAAAGTCCTGTATATATTTATTTATTTACTTACAAAGATTCTTGTAATTGTTGTAATTATATTAATTAAAGTAAGAAATAATAAAATAATAAAAATCTTTATTTTCAAAAATTTTTTTACACTCCATTAATTTAACTTTAAACATAAAACATAAAAGAAGTTTTACATAAAAGAAAAAGAGGATTGGCTGATCATCCTAATTAGAGGTAGCGCCATGCTTATAGCCGAATTGGGCCGGCGCGTCCGGGTACCAGTACCTCTTTCTCACATGAGTTCACTTATTAACGTATAAATAATCGATAACATATATAAATGTAAAAATATTAAGTTTTAAAATTTGCGGGAAATATTTATGAATTTACATTACATATTTCTAATTTTTTTCGTTCGTTTATTCTCAGATCTCACACAACTTCATACTTTAAAAATAAATTCTTAAACTGTATACAATAATTTATTAAACTGTCGTCTTTGTCTAAAGTTTAAAAAAAAGTAATAATACTGAAAAAAAGAAAAAACGTTTTTGAGTTTTCTTACTAAATGTAAATGTTCAAGAATTTTGTTGAACAAATAATGAGTAATTATTACGAAGTTATAAGCATCTGAATCACATACAGGGAACGTGATAGATTTTTTTTGTTTGTAAACAACTGATAAAATATACCGTACCATCATACGCACGCAAGCACGCACGCACGCACGCACGCCCGCACGCACGCACGCACACATGCGCACGCAGGCACACACACACGAGACGTCTATATGTTATATAATTTTAGCTATAGTTTGTTTGAAAATGTGTAACCTTTAAGAGCTTAATTATACAGGGAATCATAGTTTGGGGGCCAATACTGCTTTAAGTGTAATGTATATTTTGGACAAATAAACGTTGTTTATTATTATTACTATTTTGTCCTAAAGATCATCCGACATGCGGTAGACAGTCAGCGTATGATTAGGTAAAAAAAATGGATTCAATTTAAGCGTGATGATATATAGCCTTCCTCGGTCAATGGACTATCTAACATTGAAAGAATTTTTGAAATCAGAGCAGTAGTTCCTGAGATTAGCGCGTTCAAGCTTCTTATACTTGTTCTGCGTCTTCAGCTTTATATACTAGTGTAGATTAACATCATACTTTTTTTGTGTGAGGGTCTCTACCCGGCTAGGGACCTACGCGCGAGAAACTCATCGAACGCAGGACATCATACTGCGTTACACACGATATATATGTCGTATCGCATTCGTGTCGAATGGTATAAACAACCACCTAATTTAGAGTTACATAAAACATAGCTGCATTTTGTTGGCAGACGTTAAAATTAGTAGGTGCTCTTGCTTGCCTTTACTACTGGTATACTAGGCGATTTTTATTTGGCCATTTTGTCCCGGAAAATGAGCTGGCATTAAGGAAAAGGGGGATAAACATTGTAGAAACGGAATAACTGGTATATTGTGTGCTAGGCGAAAATGCTGGTCAGGGAATGTTTAATATAACATCAGCATCATTGTAAATGCAAGAATATTTTTTTTGCGATTAATGTTCTCAAACATTATTTCAAGTTCTTAAGACCGCATCTTAAATATAATTTTAACCCATTTTAGGCGACCTATTTACCCTTTAGAGACAGAAGCGCCACCGTTATCACATACGCAGCTGTAATCACTTTATTCTGTCCATAGAGAACTCAATTTTTTCCTGAATTCAATGTATCCAATACCAGCTGTTTCCCTCTACTTTGTCCGCGTAAACTTGCGAAAGCTCTAAATCTCCTTAATATGTTCCTATGGAAAAATCCGTACTTAGCAGTTGTCAGTTAACTATGTTTATATATTTATGTGTGTAGAAAATGTAGATTTATATTTCCGTATGTATATATTTATTTATTGTTTTTGCACCAACCCATAACGGTTTCTAAAAATCCTATCAGACCTGGGGTTGTCTTTAAGATATCGCTTTAAGCGATAAGGCCGCCCTTGCGCACTTTATAAACCTTTTTTTTTAATTATTATTATTTTTATTGTATTGTTTACTCTTTCTGTGTGTGCAATAAAGTATAAAGATAAGTAAAGTATGAAATACGTGTCAAATTTCGCCATTGTAAGTCCCGCGGTCTTCGAGATTTCGTGTTAAGTGACCATATAAGTCGCTGAGGTAGATAAAATGACAGCATCTCTTGTAACGGGTACAAATAATTTCATGACGATGCGATGATAATGGAAAGCAGCAACCAACGAGCTTTTCAAATAAAATCAATAATCAAATCAAATATAATTTATTTGGCACAAGAAAAAGAAAAACAAAATATTAAAAGAAACAGACCCTAATTCTAAAAGTACTTAAAAATAAAAGATAAATACATCATGAGATAGGGTCGTTTGGCCAAAAAGGACTACGCCTCAGCTTGTATGCAGCATTCTATTAAGCACTGCAACGCTGATTTTTAGGCGTAACCTTTAATGTGACGCCACGATCACCTCATCGATGAATTTTTTTTTACTATCACATATAATACTTAAAATACACATCCGCCTTTCTATATATTATTCATTCACCGCACATGCATTTTATTGATATATATTATATTATTTTTTTGCTGATACTCTGTCATTTAGCCAGCGAGTCACGATGACAGTCGAACCAACTTGCGAGTTTCATACAACTTGCAAGGTTTCATCGGTTAAGTGGGAATTTAATCATAATAGATATCGCCAGGGGGCCGAAATTCGTCCGCAAACCGTTCTGCGTACAGCGACAAATATTTTTTGTCACAGAAAAATAAAATTTGACAATATAACATACGGTTGTCACGATTACGCTTTGATATCATCCAATACATGTGTGTGTAAACGGTGTAAATTGTCCGGCATTGGTGTGCGTGTGGTTTTATTTAAATAATTTAATATATTAGTATTGCATATTATAAAGAAATATTAGCATTCGCACACCTTCCTCTGTATAAACTACAATTGTGCCAAGTTTCTAATGTCTCCGTTCGCGCAATTTTCGTTAAATCGTACCTAAAGATTTCGTTTCACGTATTTAATATATAAGCTAGTAAAAACTGCACCCAAGCCGTTCAAGTTACAGAACTAACACACGTGCTAAAATGTTTAACTTCAGCTGACCACACTAATTAACTGGAGTAAGACGAAAACAATCGTATCTAAGGCAAGAATGGCACTAATTTTGCACCTGACGCTGACACAAAGAGATTTTATTTTATTGTCTTAATTCCGTTCCTTGTAATTCCCTTTATGCTATAACTAATTTAAGCAACGGAACTGGAGCTGGGTTGCTTTTAACGTGGTGTATTTCAAACCTCACGAGACTGTAACGATACGACAACGTTATGGGCTATTTATCAAGGGCCCCCTGTCACGTAAAATGGCTTCCTACGTTCGAAATGTCCATTATTGAATAGGGTACGTGGTGTGAATGCAAAAGTGGTATGCGCGAGGTAAGATACATTCATTGTAAGTATGAGATTGGACAGTAAAAGATACCGATAAATTTTTGTGGCTTCTCGTAATATTTTAGTCATAGTACATAACTAGTTCTAGTTAGAGAAGCTTTTATTAGTTTAAATCACTTGTACCTTAACTAATAATCAAGTTCAGACTAAATAAAATTTAAAAGAACATTCAAGCAAATTCATCTTCTTCTTCTTCTTTCAGCCCGATGACGTTCACTGCTGGACATAGGCCTCCTCCATTGCCACTTCAACTTGCAAATTTTGAGAACAATGTCAGCAACTTTAGTTCGTCTACGGATCTCCTCATTACGGACGACCATTATAACATCTGTACTTTGCAGCTGTTTATTTAATTATTGCTAGAAAATGTTCATAATATTTGAAATGAAGTTAAAAAAATTAATAAAAGTTTGAAAAAAGACAGAAACGATTTTATTAAACTTTATCAGTTTTTAGTACTTATATAGTACACAGGTTTAGAGATCCGGAAAACTTTTCTTTTAATGTTAAAATCCATATTGTTAAATGTTAAAACTTTTAATTTATATAAATGTATTTAAAAAACGTATTAACAATTTTTAAAAAGTCTGGTCTTCTGGCGACGACTTCTCTACAGTAAAAACAAAGGAACTTACACAGCGAACAATGTGCGTAAAATTTTCCAAAATATTACCTTTGTGGTATGAAATACTAGTAAAATATGAAAATACCATAAAAAATAATTTTCATGACAGTATGGAAGAGCCCACTTAAAAATAAATGTAAAAAAAAAGTTTGACGAGAAAGTTTGCAAAGAATAGTAATTAAACAACCTTAAAATGGATGTATATAGATAAAACATTATTAAATCTTAAAGTTATCGATATATATTTCAGTTTAGAAAAAAAAACTTTGTCTTTGCAACTTAAAAGTTGCGCTTAATGAGGGGAAAAAGTTATATAATTTAAAATAATAGCAACACTAACCTGTGCCATCCAAATCCACTCCTTTTCAGCAAAAGTATAACAAAACTTAACAATTATTAACTATCGACTTAATACAATGTAACATAAAACTTAACAAAAAAAATTTAACACTAAAAAAATAATTTTAAAATAAAACCCAAATAAGCGAAATACCTTAAAAATATTTATAATATTAATTTGAACAGATTATTACAAAAAATATTGCGTTTCGATCATACAATAAAAATATATGGCGAAAACTTAATCATAAAACAAAAGATAAAAATCTAATTATATTACATTTTTTAAATTAAATTATCTCTTTGTAAAAAAGCAAATTTATTCAATAATTTACAGAAAAGTGTACATATTTAGTTTTTCAAACTTTTTTGAATGGCGATAATAATATATTAAAATGAAATTATTCTCAATAAAAAACACTCATTAAATAACTGAATTGATTTCTAAAAAAACACCTGTTTAAAAATTTTCATTTTTTATTTTGGTATCATGCTGGAGCCTGATACAGCTTCATTTGAATGATCATTGCAATGATCATGTAGAGTAGCCGAGGACTTTCTGTAACTGTACAAAGTTTTGTAGTACTTTGTGGACTTCAAGGTCAAAAATGTACAAACTCTTTGAGCTATGTCTGGCAACCCCAAGTCTTAGCTTTTTATCTTTTGCATACAAAATAAGTAAATATTATTTTATTCTCGTCTTTGTTAATTTGGTAAAGGTAATGTACGCAGTGAAAAATATTACAAATATTAAAAAGGAAATACGAAATAAAGATTTTTTTATTTTAAAAATTTCATCCGGCGGCTGACGAATATTAGTGTGATTTACGAGCAACGATTGATTTTTATATGTAATTGTTACATTTTTAATATGATTTTTTAAAATTTCGTTACGTCAAATATTATGGTTTGCAAGCTCTGGCCTCATAGTATAATACAAGAATTAAAATGTTTGCGTTAAGTTAACTTGATGGCACTCGTCTATGAAACTTATAGAGTAATAAAACTAACGTAAGAAGCCATTTGAGTCACGCTACGGCCAGAAGCTATGTTGAGATATCCATCGACTTAAAAGTAAAAGAAGAAGCATAATAATTAAAAAAAATTGTCAATAGAATTTTTTAACCAGAGACTTAAGAAAAATGCTAATGAGAAAAGTAAAAAGCAAACGAGCAGGCAGGCTTCTAAATGTCTACCGACGCCCATAGACATCTGCATGACCACAAGGCTAGCAGATGCGTTATCGGCCTTTAATGACGACCTTAGGCCACCGGGAAGCCTGTATTTAATTAAAATTCCTTTCACAGATCAAGGCCCTTATAACAATCTGAGAACACCTCGGATATTTTGAAAATATCTTAGCAGTTATCAGGCTGGCGTCGGGAGGAATGCCTTAATGAAATTAATTGGTTAGCGATTTCGGCCTAATAAAAATATTCCGATATTTTCGACGCTAATGAGAACCCACTGATCCAGTTCGAGCGGATTTACTTATGGGTGGTCTTGTTAGTTTTATTGTTAATCATCTCGTTGTATTTTAGGAATCTGTAAGAAACGTCTGTATCGTGCGTTTGGGAGATATAAAATCAAATTTATCTGTAAATTTTGAATCAACTTAAGAGACATTAGTAATACGTGTATAGTCATGAGTCATTCGATATATTAGTCAAAAGATTTTTTTAACTTCATACTGAGGCGTTAGAATACTTAAGCATATGAATCATTTTAGTATATACAACCTGGAACGATTTAATAAAAAGTAATACTATGTTCGTACTTGAAGACGTCCCTATTATTGATTCAGTCAGTCATTTTCGAATTGCTTCGAAAGGGAAGCAGACCTTTATTATGCGAACGGCTAAGACATGGACCGCTTTTCCAGCGTCTGTGTTTTTTAATCATTATAGTATTGGTATCTTCAAGAAAAAAGACCAACAACCGGACAAAAAAAAATAAAATAAAAAACACGCAAGTCAACGGAGATACAAAATAGGAAAAAAAAATAAAAGTTATTTTTATAAAATACAAATATTATCAATAAAGAAAAATATGTTTGTAGACATAAACAAGTTAAGTCAACGGAGAAAAATATGAAAAAAGAAAAATATGTAAACGTTTTTTAGAAACAAAAAAAAAAAAAATTTTAAACAAAAATATGTTATTGGAGAGAACAAAAACGACGATGAAAACGAATTGTAATAAAAAATAAATCATTAAATCCTTCTGCTTATAACGGTCATGTAAAGATTACACAATTATCACTACTAATATCATCACTATCATAAAATAACGTTTCAAATGTATTTCATTGCTTATAGAAAGTCATATTTTATATTCGTAGAATCCTCGAATCAGTGGTAAGGGCGAGGGGGAGGGGATACAAAAATTATGTGCTGATAAATTTCAAGAATTAGCGTGCCCCCAAAAAAGAAGCGACAAAAAGGTCCGAATAAACCTGTATAAATTATCATATTTAATAACGCCTTCATATAGAGTTATTACTATGAGTTAGATCCTAAAGTCTCACACTTCGTAATCAGTTCCATGTAATCGCTTTAGTTAAATTTATAGATATTTATTAGACTTATTTAATACTTAAACTTAATTCTCGCGGGCTTTAGTATCTATTTTGACCGTATCTGAACCTTTAGATCTCACATTTGAACTCTTATCGTTAATTGCTTGGGTTTTTTTCTGTAAGTTGGTTACGTCATTTGTTGTGTTTACTAAAAAAAACTATAAAATGGTATATTTCAATGTATAAACAATTCTCTATTATCTCCTCTCCATTAACTATCTCCATAAAGTGATTTAAGGCGTAAACAAAACTAGTAATATCTATTCACTTCCATCCGATAACATTCAATTATCTCTGTAACTACTGACTGATTACAAAATCTTATTTAATATATACGAGTGTTATAATAGCAAATTGATAGTGTTAACATGGCCGCCTACATTTTCACGCGTGTGTTACTTAACAGTGTTGTTTGTTTAGTGATCACTTGTTTCATTTTACTATGTTTATATTCCTACAGGGTATACAAATATTGGAAAATTCGCGATATCCCATATGACAAGCCGTTTCTCTTTTTCGGTAATCTAGGGTTTTTAATGAGAAAAAGCTTTTGGGATTACTGTTACGAATTGCGTCTTAGACACCCGAGAGATTATCTTGGCATATATCTTGGTTGGAAGCCAGCGTTGATGGTTCAAACGTCCGAACTTGCCAGGAGGATATTGAATAAGGACTTCGAATACTTCCAAGACAGGTTCCTATTCTCCAACGACGCAGATCCTTTGGGATCTTTAAATTTATTTACTGTTAAGGTAAGTTAAACTTTATTACATTCGTTATGAACGAATAACAGAAGGATCACGGATAACTACTTTGTCGGCCTTTGTGAGAAGTAATTAATTCTTAAATACTTATTAAACTCTTGAAGTCTTTCTTTGTAGTTTCTGTAGCAATACCATTATTGCTGTTTAATCATAGAGGTCAAAAATACCGGAAGAAGATGTTACCTTATGCGAGGCAAGAAATTCTTTAAAATACTCCTTGATTTAGATTTTTGCACATATAAGTGGAGTGGGTTAAGTAGTTTTAGCGTGATCCGGAACTCAAATTCAGCTTTTAATATTTCAAGTCCTAATTTTAGTTTTTTTAATTCTATCAGAATCCAATATGGAAGGATATGCGGCATGAATTGTCACCGATGTTTACGTCATTACGTCTGAAGATCATTACTGAGCTCATGAATAAAAATGCATCGGCTTTGATAAGGAAAGTGAGAAGAGATTTCGTTGATAAGAAAAATGTAGTCAATCTCAAGGTAAAATTTAATTTTTAATATAACAACGGCGATGGCATTATAGGTGATAGCCTGGCCCCATAGCGCATTTAGAAGGGATCCTGCCTTCCACTCTGAGGTTGTGGGTTTAATTTCCACTATACACATTAATAAATATCTTTATCGCATTCTGAACAAGCGGGGACACGCTTTTGGTCACATTTTATTGTTAAATACAAGTACAACTTCTAGTACAAATTTAGAACAAAATGTGGAATATATTATTAATATTTCAGGAACTATTTTCAATGTACGCATCAGATACTGTCGCGTACAGCGTTTTCGGTATACGAGTCAGTGCCCTAAATGATCAAGAATCACCATTGTGGTCTATAACATGCCATATGGTTAAATGGACGTTCTGGCGTGGATTGGAATTCACCTTGATATTTCTAGTTCCGGCGATGGCAGCTCTTTTAAGGTGATTATAATTTAAAGTACTTAAAAACAGAGAGGATTTAGGCAGTTTGAAAAAAAGAGAGAGAGAGTGGATACGTGGGACTTGGTCGAAAAAAAGATCTTAACTACAAAATTTTTTTTTTTTTTCTAAACGCACATGACTATAGTCTATACTTCATTATATATCATATCTACAGCAAATGCAATACATTTCTGGTCCTATAAATAATAATAAATTATTTTATAGATAATAAAACACAAATAAATAAGTCATATGTGTATACAGTTATATTTATTTAATGAAATAATTTTATTTGAAGTTACAAATGCGCACTTAGGTGTTATTTATTTCTATAGGTTAAAATATATTTTTTGTTCTTTAGGTTGAAATTTTTCTCAGAAGGAGCCACTGAATACATTAAAAAGTTATTCTGGAATGTTGTCGAAGAGCGGAAGAAAGTTGAAAACGTTCAATATAAAGATTTAGTACATCAGTTGCTTACCATTAAGGATAACGTAAAACTCCCAGCGGATGAGGGCTCGCGTAAGTAAGATGAATTTGATTTTCTTCATCGTGACTTCAGTGATATAACACTTTCACTTAAGTATACATCCGATTGCCATTCTGTTTCCCTATCGAGTATTGAGCTAGTAATGTTCAGAAGTGCCGCTAAAAATTATCATTATGCACTAAAAGCCATTCCCTTTTTTCCAGAACTAGCCGATGATATAATGTTGGCTCAAGTGGCAGTATTTATCTTGGGTTCAATTGAAACATCGTCCACCGTTCTCAGCTACGCCCTTCATGAGTTGGCTTATCATCCTGATGAACAGGTGACTAATGACTTAGAGAATTTGTCAAATTGCTTTGTTTTCTTTAAATTTATATGATATATCAGCACAATACACAAAAACAATTAATTTAACTAATGTATAGTCGACCAAGAAAGTGTTTTATCATTTTATATCATAGATCCGAGTTAAAGAAAATTTTGCTAAGGGTTAATTATTAGAAATTAACGTAATGCATGACAAGCAAAAATAAGCCTTTTAAGTAATTGACGGGCAAACGACATTCGACCTTAGCGTGGCAAACCAATTTCTTGGTCGACTATACCAATAGCAGAAAAATAAACATAGCATAGAATTTCAAATCTGTGAAACTAAATCTCGACGATGATGTTGGAAAATGCGACTTCGAACGCGTAAAAATAGTTGAAAAATTTTTGCGTGATGATACCTCTAGTCTTTTTCGATAAATGGGCTATTTAACACTGAAAGAATTTTTCAAATCAGACCAGCAGTTCCTGAGATTAGCCCGATTAATTAAACAAAGAAACAAACTCTTCAGCTTTATATATTAGTATAGATTTAAACTTTATGATAGATGAATTATTTATAATTGTTTGTAAAAGATGTTATTTGAAAAAAAAAAATTAACGTCCTTTTTCGAATTTCCTTATAAACTCAATAGTTTTCGATTCAAAATGATGGTAGAAAGTGAGAACGGCTCGAAATTTAATGTTAATTAATGCAATAATTATTTCCAAAATTCCTTAGTTTAAAATTAAAAAAATAAATATATATCAATTATTTAACGTAACAATCACATTAAGCTTTTCTTTGATAGATAAAACTTTTATTCTGATTATAAGAAAGAAGCAGACTGACTGAAAAAAGTTGACTGATCTTTTTTATGATCATTTTATATACTAAAGAAGTCGGAATGAGAAATTTTAAAATTTTACCAGAAATGACCAAAAAAATGATATTTTTATTATATGTTCAATTAAACTTTATATAACTTTTAAAAGATTGAATTAAAAAAAAACACACGCAAAGAAAACTAATTAAGGGCGGTCTTATCGCTTAAAGCGATCTCTTACAGACAACCCAGACAAGACAGGATTTTAGGAAATAATAATTGGGGTGGTACAAGAAGAAAGCAAGTAGATATATACATATAAAAATACGTACATAGAATACATATGTATAAATACAAAATATATATATAAAGGGGTAGTATTAAAATAGAAAATTAATTACGATTTATTAATAACTTTAATAAGTAGGACAAAAACTTTTATCAAAATAAAAAAGAAAATCACCCAAATGAAATATTAATTATTTATCTGCCTTTAGTGTGCTGTTGATATTTATTTCTCGTCTCCCCGTTACATAGGATTATATGAAAATCAGTTTTTAAGTCCTTCAGCTTCTTTTATACATGAAAGATGAAATGAGAACGTCCCTATAGAGTTAAAATTTTCTTTCTTTTTTTGATAGTAAGAAATAAAATATATATTCTATTGTTTATAGAATTGTTAAAAGTAAAATTAAAATGAATAAAAGTAAAATGAATAAGAGTTAATCCAAGATTTGGCCCTTTTTAGAGGAAGGTCGTTAATTATTGAAGATGTTTGCTCTCGCTATAGTAATTTAATTAAAGGAGAACACAACATTTTAAGCAATTAACATGTAATATCATAACATGTAGTCATCGCCTATAATTGAGGTACCACATTTTATGTATATTTTAATGAACGTTTATTTTCGTTTGTATTTGTGCGTATTTTGTTGGCGATAATAGTATTAATAAAATAAAAAACAAATAAAATAAAATTTGCGCGAACGGAAAAGCGTAAAATTGGGCACAATTATAGTTTACATAGAAGAGTGTGCGAATGCTAAAACATTTACAAAATAAAAATCGTTAATTCAATTCATTATTAAAATAAAACCTCACGCACACCAATGCCAAACGATTTACACACACATGTATACACTTTACTCTAAGATTGAAAAAGTTACGTGTACAGCAGACCATATAAACTTTAACTATGTAGTTAGGGTATCAGAACAAAATTCATTTTGCGTTAATTAATATTAAAAGTTACACCAAATCTTCCAAATTTTATACAAAGTTGTTATGATTATGTTGTTATATTATTCCAAATATACATAAGATCTGACCAATTTATGTGTTTTTTTTTTACTGTTCTTAAACATATAATAGTATTGCAATATTTATATGAGAGGGCTCAAAAAAGGCGTGTGAAGTGAGTTGCGATGCGAGCCTTGACGAGCATAGCAGAGAGAGACGCCGCGAGCCTATTATAATAGAGGATATATGACGATTAATAAAAGAAATGTTTCATTTTTTAAATGGTCATTGAACCAAATATAATAAATTTAAAAATTAAACCGTTTGATGTGATCAAAGAAAAAAATTCTTCATTCAATTTGATTTTTGAACTTTACTCTTAAAATCTAAGTTAACTTTAGTCTATATTGTAAACTGAAATTAATCAAAATATACATATACATAAGAAAAATATATACATAAGAAAAACACTATTATTAGACCAATTAGTAATCGAATCCATAAATAGAAATCTATTGCGCATTTATTTATATATATTTGTATTTATGTTTATATAATTATCCGATACAGAAAACTGTTTTGTGCCAATGTTATACTTAATTGTATTAAATACATTTGAAGAAATGTGTGCTCGTATCCCTGTTCTTGGACATAGGCTCCTGACATTGATTTTATAATAATTATTCTATTATTTCATAAAAAATTAAAACACAAATTCATTAATCATATTTTTTTTAATATAAATGAAAAGATAAAGAAACCAAAAAATAGACATTGAAAAACAGGATACAACTTTATGTTACCAGTTAAATTTATCCAGTTTTAGTTTTATGGGTAATTTATGTTCTTATTGATAAAACAAACAAAAAAATCTATTATTAAATAGAGCTTAACAGCTCGACTGAAGCAAAAGAAACATTTCTATAAATTCTAAGGACCATTTTAACGAATTCGCGAAACTCTATAAAGATTTTTTTGTGTACTAAAGAAATTCATTAGTCGCATAATTAATTCGTCCAATTTAATGATGTTGTGAGGAATCATTACACTGGCGCGTACTTTTCCCTTCTAAACAGTTAATTAAGTTCATTATAGCGCACGTTTCATGGAGTTTACGGTATGTGCCTCGTTATCCTCCTAGAATTAATAGCCTTCATATTGCCGAGAATGTAATTTAAAAGTAAATAACAAAATTCTTATGAGGCAACCGGTATTAATACAATATTGTATAGTTCTCAACGTGAAACATTCTGTAATTAAGTTTTGACAATGCCTTTTCAGTCGCGTAGCAAACAAAGCGTGCCTTCGATCGCACTACGTTACTGAAGGCGTAGAGTTAGTGAATAACAACACAATAACGCACCAACGCATAGAATATTCTAGAAATACATAAGCAAAGACAAAAACATGTCAGTACATTTATCTCCATTGTTCGTTAATGGAATTTCTTTTCATTTTTGTTTAGAAGTGACGGACGTATTACTAATAAAAGAGTTCTATAAAAGATTTCCTTCTTTTATATTATGAAAACAGTGGGTCCCGATTAATGTCACTGAGTGATATTAGCCGTGAGATTGTAGAGATTCTGGGGTTTTTTGGGATGACAACAGGTGGCAGTCGGTCACCTTAACCCGCCCCACAGTCACATCGTCTGCAATTTAAAACTCCGGTACTGCACTGGGATAGCGTTAGAAAAAAGAAGTATTTTGTTCTCCTGGGTATATTTAAACGTTGATTTTGCAGGTATTTATATACGATGGAGAAGAACATAATTATAAAATAAAAACGAGATTGTCTGATGGCACAGTGGGCTCCATGTATGGAGCTGCCATGTGCAGAGCTAATCTAGGAGGTAGAAGGTCATCTCTTTTGGTTGGTGCTCCAACATTCACTTCTGAACCGTATGAATTTGACAAAGGAGCTGTATATCTATATGTTCCTGATCGTCTAGAAGAATCTAAGGTAGATTTTTATTTCACCTACGAGCCTAATAAACCGTTCAATTAATAGCCTCTGTACTAAACTACTCCGTTCCATTATTATCGTTCTGTGACGTCACTTTAGATCTCGGCTGAAAACCAGCGCTGCAGTTGTACCTTGTGTGTGCATGATTTTGTTTTTCGGTATGTATAATATACAAATGGCAGCAAATGCTGAGCCGAGCACCTATTCTGTACGGTTGCACAGACAATAAGAATAATTTTCTGCAAGTTATTTAATTTTATTTTTTATTCTGTTATTATTATTATTGTTTGTGCTATCTCATGAATAAATGCTTTTTCTTTCTTTCTTTCACTAACTGAATGATATTTTCAGACATTTGATAAAACAGCTAGGCAAGCTAGGCATGTTCAAAGTTTAAGGAAAAAATAGTACAATGGAAGAGTGTAGTGACAATACAGAAAATCGAAAGCACTGGCACTCTGGGAATCCCAATCGATGTAAAAACGAATCGTAAGAGGTGTCGGTAACGGTGACGTCAAGGTTAAAGTCAAGCATTCGGTGATGCAGACGCGAGTTCCATCTCTGGGTGGTCAAAGAATAACCTAATGTCATTATAAATAATTACCTCAAATGTACTGATATGAAAACGGATAGCTTTAGCTCCGCTACGCTCCCCCGCACCTCCTTGGTTACTTTTTTTTGTTTTAAATAAAGAACCTTTTTGTATATTAATCTCAATATACTCATGTTAAAATTTATTACTTACGGAAATACTATCACTTGGTCACTCTTTTTTAATTTTTAAAAATTAAATTGTATAGTCGACCAAGAAATTGGTTTGCCACGCTAAGGTCGAATGTCGTTTGCACGTCGATTAGTTAAAGGGCTTATTTTTGCATGTTTTGCTTTACGTTATTTTCTAACAATAACCTTTAACAAAATTTTCTTTAACTAGAAGCTGTCATCCAAAACGGTAAAGCACTTTCTTGGTCGATTATACATTGACCAGTCAGTTTATTAAATGCTAACAAACGCTACAGCTGCATATCGTTGTAGCGTTTGTTAGCATTTAATAAACTGCTTTTAAAAAAGTTAGTTGAATGGCGGGCTTAGTAAAGAGGCTAGGCTGTTAACTAAATGGCTGATTAAACTTATGTTGATAGAAAATAACATACAATCCGTAATCCGCGTTTTCGTCAGCGTTGGGTTAATGATTTTATTCAATTTTGTGAGTTTCTTTTTCTGCGAAATGCCAGTGTAACGTTAACGTCCGATAAAAATAGGTTCAGCCGTTTGGTAATCATATAGGTATGCATACAACTAAATAATTTTATATCAACATTACAAAAGAACACTTTAATTTTATATATTTGCGTAATTATGCAGTTTGAGTACTTTCTTTTTTCTATTATATTTGTTTTTTTTTTTCTGCAATTTGTTGTTTGCACTCTAACGAGCGAATGTCACATGGTAGAGTGCAAACAACAAATGCCAGAAGAAAAAAAATAGATATATGTGTTCTTGGGAAAAATACTCTAACTGCATAATTTTCTTTATTTGTATTGATTATTTAAATTAATGTTCATTTTTATATTAAAATTTATTATTTAGTATTATGTATGGATATTTAATTTTAGAGTTTGGTGTTGAGGCGAAGGATTGAAGGGGCGAAAAGTGGTGGGTACTTTGGGTTTGCGATAATCAGCCTAGGCGATCTAGATAACGACGGAAAAGACGGTAAGATTTGTATGCGTAACTAGTTTTTAGCGGCGACTTCTTTCGCATTAAGTTTAATGATTCTGTGCAATTACGAAGGGTATTTATATATATCTTTCCATACCAATATATAATGCTGAAGAGTTTGTTTGTTTGTTTACTTGAACGCGATAATCTCAGAAACTACTGCTCCGATTTGAAAAATTCTTTCAATGTTAGATAGCCCATTTATCGCGGAAGGCTATAGGCTATATATCATCACGCTAAAATTGAATCTATTTTTTTTGAACCTAATTTTATGCGGACGAAGTCGTGGGCACAGATAGTTACTTATAAAACAACAAAGTGGCCAGTACCTAGTTAAAATATTAAAACTTGGATCAAATTAAGGAATGTCACGTCAAGGATGTATGTATAATTAAAGTTACTTGGTTAGTCTAAAAACTACGATTAAAGTTAGCAATAATACGTTATTTTTTTTTTGTTATTAAGTCGAAATTGACAATTAATATTAAATCAAAATATAATAAGTTTAGCCATTTCTATAATGGCTAGATTTATTTAGGTATTTTGGTCATAGTGATCCACGGTAAAGTTTTCCGAGTATGCATAATTTAATAGAAGATTTTTATTGTTTCAGAAGTGGCGATTAGTGCGCCATATGAAGACGAGGGTAAGGGAGCGGTGTACATTTACACTGGTGCTGGTCTTCTAGATGGGAGAGAATGGAAGAATAGGCTGCAACCCAAGATGTACCGTTCCTTTGGATACAGCATCACACCTCTGTTGGACCACTTTGGAAACGGATGCAACGGTAAATATTATAATTTGGCTGGCCTGTTGGCGCAGTGGCCAGTGACCCTGCCTTCTGCTCCGGGGTTAGTGGGTTCGATTCCTACCTCGAGTCTGGGTGTATTATCATAGGTATGTATTTATTACTTTTCTAAAAACAAATTTTTGTGTATAACAGGCGGCTGTTACCTATAACACAGGCATTAAGTTGTCTACCTTAGGAACATTTATTTATTTTATACAACCATATTTCAACATCATATAACGGATAATTCAAAAGATGGAAATTCCTAATATCTTATGTGAATGTGAAGTAAAAATTGATTCTAAAATTTTCTAAAACAGTATAAAGCTTTGGGTATTTAAGTAAACAACGACAAACTTCTGACCTCAGATTATAGAACTAAATTATGTTTGCAGGTTAATAAAACATTTTTTGGACTGTGTATATAAATATATTTCTTTAATTTTTACCACTATAATATTTCTTCTAAACCTATACCATCAAATTTACATCTGTACGAAATGGGATTGAAATATTTCACAGAATTTTATACCAATGATTCGGATTATAAATAGAATAGAATTTACTAAAATACTTTGGGCAGTTCTTGTTTTATTTTATTTCATTTCAAATATTTTAAATGACGCAATTTTTCTGATACAAGATTGTAGTTAGGTATAATAGTTTAGCATGCTACATAAGATCATAAAATAATATTTTATAACCTAACACAATAAAACAAATTTTACATAGGTAATAAAATATATTTATTCAGTTAAACTTTGGTACTTTTAATCTAAAGCAACTTAAAATTAATCACTAATAATGTACAGTACATGACATAGGTATTATAAATTATAAAATATATTTTATTCTATTAACCTAACATAATTGCTGCTAGTTTATGTTATTCTAATTGACTTTTTAATATCAGTCTTGGTGAAAGTTATTTTACTACACAATTATATAAGGTAATTTAAAATTGGTATAAAAGGCCATACATATAGCATTGCGAGTTTTTCTTAATTTAAAACATCTTTAATTAACATTTCGTGTTTAAATTATTAAGTAAAATCAGGCCTGTCTTCTCCATAAAAGGCTTAGAGGATACAGAGGGACGTTCTGGTTCAAAAAGGAATTCAATATTTGACGTCCAGTAATACAAAAATAAATATTATTGTATTAATTTAATATATAGAAAATATTTTTGTCCTTTTTAATTAATAATAATAATATATTAAAATTCTATTAAATAAACCAATAGTCTCTCTGCAATTCAGTGCTAGCAATGGACTTTACGTTTATCGTAGTAAGTAGATAATCGATGGTACTAGCATTGCCTACAAAGTAAATGTTTTCTTTAAACTCTGTTCACTAAAAGGCCCAATGACAAAAGACGGATCTGAAAACAAAAATTGTTACACTAGTATAATAATCTATAAAATTTTAATATTACTAAACACTAATTTTTAGCGACGGAATGTAGTGAGGGAGCAGATTTATGTAAAAAAATATAACCCACATATATAGAAAAATAAAATTATAATTCCGAAACGTGATAAAATGCAAACTGGTAAATGTTTTTATTATTTAAAAAAAAAAACCTGTACTGTATAATTTTTTACTGTTAGCTTGATGGTAATAATATGTGCATAGTATTTTGTTCTTCCATGTATTAAAATCAATAAATTGTTATAATTATGTCACTACCAATCTAGCAATCAGCGGTTCGATATTTTGTTTTCTCTCATTAATAATGTTTTATTTATAGTTATATTATCTGCTCTATTTGCAAGACTTAGTTGTCGTGTGAAGTTATCACAATGAAAATTAATTTACATAAATTTTCACGTAGTTGACTAAGTGTAAAAGCTTTTTCTCTGTTTTATAAATTAATTTTTGTAGTATAATCGAACATTGTAAATAAAAGCACATATTTTCAAGCATTAAGATTTGTTTTTTTGATTGTTTTGGGGATGATTGCCTATATATGTTTTTTTTTATATATAAATAATCATAATTAACTTAAACAGCATCGATTGATAATAAAAAAAAAATGATCTGATGATAGCAAGGAAACGTTTTTGTGAGCCATTAATTCAAGTCATCATTTTAAATTTGAAGATTCACTTCGTATGTTTATGCAAATATCTAATGCTTTGATTATTATTTATAACTGGGAATTAAACAGTACTTAACAATAGATGCGTTAGGGATTAATTATTAAAACAATATTTTTCTTTATAAATAAATTACTTTGGTTACATATTAAACAACCCAAGTTTTTATGTTAAATGCCTCATACATTATTACACATCTCGTCTGATTTTCTGTCACAGAGTACATTATATTCGATGGTTCTTGTATCTTAAGTCACATTCTTACCATTCTCACTTTTATTTATTTTCTGAAATAATTTGATGAGTTCTATTAACTGTTTTAAATTTAAAATAATATACTTAAATATACTTTACTTTGAAATTCAAACGGTGAATGAAATCATTAAGTTTATTTCGGGTTTAAGTTTATTTAGAAAACATTTAAAAAATGAGGCTGGCATTAATGTGGCTTACGATACATTACGTGAGAGCCTTATTTTTTAACTTTAGCTCTAGCATGAAATACCTCTATTTGATACCCAGAAGTTTTTTAAGTAATTAGTATACAGGCACCAAATTATATTATACGAGTATTATATATTTACAATATTCACAGTTATTTACAAATGTATAGACAATTAAGACTTGATATAGATAATTAGTCTGTTTTTTCTCTAGTTAAACAGATATGGTAATAAAGTGCTGAATAAAATCTAGAACTTACAGCCAAAGACTTATATTAATGTTAAATATTCTTTGGCAGGTAGGAAAGCTTTCGTTATATTAAAAAAAATGGTTGCAGCTATAATATTAACATTAAACGTTTCATATAAAAGTAATCAATCTGCAATGAGTATTACATGATTAGCCTTGAAAATTAAATTATAATTTTAACTTAGTAATCATTGATAATGGAATTAAGGCTATATCTTATAATTTAATGTAATAGTTAGCTACCAACTACGATTACTGAAATATATTTAAAGTATTCTCTACAAAATGAAGCAAAAATAGAAATAAAAATATTCTTCCATTCGTTTGATTTTAAATAAAGGCGTCGAAGCAAAACTGAAACTACGGCTCGCAATTACAAAGCGTAAGTATAATTCAACTGGTCTCTATTTATTTGTCTTAAATACTAAATGAAGGAATCAATGTTGAAAGGTACGTTTAATGCCGGCGCTAGACAGCTCAAAAAGTTTGTACATTTTTGTCCTTGAAGACTACAAAGTTCGACAAAACTTTGCGCAGCTACACAAAGTCCCCGGCCACACGACATGATCATTGAAATGATCATTCAAATGAAGCTATGTCTGGCTCCTGCATAATCACAATTATGCCGGAGCCGGACATGGCTCAAAGTGTTTGTACTTTTTTGTCCTTGGAGACTGCAAAGTACTACATACATTTGTGCAGCTACACAAAGTCCCCAGCCACACGACATGATCATTCAAATGAAGCTGTGTCTGGTGCCGGCATAATGACAACTATCGAAGGAGACGTATAGTCGTATACTAAATTACAGTTTTCGTTCACGGACAATAAATAACGTTACAGAAATCATAAGTAACCTATAATTTAGTAGGTTTTTCTTTTAAATGATTCCTTTTGTCGACATAATGTGGTGAGTTTGATGACTGTCCAACAGTCCTACTTCCCCATGTCGTTCTTCGCGTCACGGGGTTGTTTTTGCAAAATTTCAAAAGGTTTCCATACGCGGCTCTGTATTGTCTATTGGTGGCTGCATATATTAAGGGATTGATCACACTTGACGCCCAGGCAAGAATGGAAGCTATGATATGAAGCCAAGGGTATCTGATGCTTTCAACGGCAACGTTCATTATCATGAGAGGAAGGAAACAAGCAAGGAAACACACAAATATTGTTAACATAAGCGTAGTTAAACGGGAGTCCTCTTCTTTTTCTTTGGCAGTTTGTCCGCTAAGTTTGCTGTGAAAAGAAAAAGGTTATAATGTATTTTGTATACCAATTTGTTTTATTTAAATATCCCGCAAAAGCACTTTGGTTACTTTGTCTATGTCACGGTAATGTTATTCAAATTACATAATAAATTGGAAAAATATAAAAAAAAATAGCTTAGTTCACACAGATAAAAAAATATGCAAAATATCGTACATGAATATAATAATATACTATGCAATATACATATTTAAAATGCGTTTTGTTATTTTTTGCAGCGTTACTAACTAACTAATCATCGACCAAAAAAATTATATTATGCTTATAATGTAACTGAACGGCATAATTTACCGATAAAAATAAACTTTTTTAGACACGCTTATATATAAAATGGGTCCGTATCTGATACGCGGTTATTGGAAATGGATGTTATTGTTCGATTTGGCTTAAAATAATTTCCTAATGAGTCAACAGTGAAATATTCAAGTCTCTACATCGATTACTTTAGAAATCCTAGAAGAGGAAGGGAAGCGCACCATGCGGGCGGACAAATGGACACACGGACGAAGGGACAGAGCGAAAATTTAGCGGTTCCTTGTAGGACTACGGAAACCTAAGAGGGTAGCACGAAAATTCTCGATAGTTTTACTTCATTTTACGTTCGAAACGAAACGTCAAATAAAGGTTGGTGCATCCCTTTTACACGACTTATAAAACCGTAATATCGAGGATTCATTCGTGCTAACAATATTTTGCAAGTAAGATGTGAAAAATGATAGTATCAATGTTTCATTTGACGTTCGGTTTGGAACTTAAAAGTAGGTAAAACTAGAAAATGTAGAAAACTAGTAAAACGAGAATGTTCGTGCTAGGTCCTCTGAATTAACCTTTAATTTTTTTTTATATAGATAAAAATTTAATCTAACTCTCTCTATATGCGCATAGTTAAATAATGACATGCACAGATATCTCACCCACATACACACCTGCGTCCCTCCAACTTCTTTTTACTTTCCCGCACCCTCCAATATATGCAAGAGTAGGACACGATGATGACCAGGCAAGGTAGAGCAAAGCCGAATACGAATAGATATTTCTTTGGGCTTTTCTCGTCCTTGGGTAGGATCGTACAGGAGAAGGTGCCCGGCTCCAAGCCCAGCTGACCCCAAATACCGAGGAGAGGCGGTACCTGGAACAAAAGGAATACAGGATTTTGAAGACCTTTCTGCCGTGATGGTGAAAAAACCAAGGAGTCATTCGCATCGTAAAATTTTACGATTTTTTCAACTCCTGCCTTCGTTCTTGCCACAGTTGTGACACATTTTCGAAAACCTTGGTGTGGCGTTACAAAATCAAGAAAATCGCGGTTTCTTTTAATTATAATTGTATGTGGTATTTATATTTGAATACGTGAAACGAAAACTTTAGGTATCCACCATTCTATGAAAATTGTGCAAACGGAGGAGTTTGAAATTTGGCACAGTTGTATTTTATATATAGGAAGGTGTGCGAATGCTAATATATTTTATAATAAGCAATATTAATATATTAAATTATTAAAATAAAACACACGCACACCAATGCTAAATGATTTACACACACAAGTATTGGATGATGTCAAAGCGTAATCGTGATGCCAATGCCAGAAACAGCTAAAAGTGTTTGTACATTTTTGTCCTAGAAGCCTATAAAGTTCTACAAAGCCTTGGGCACCTACACATAGCCCCCGGCCACACTACATAATCATTGAAATGATCATTTCTGGCTCCGGCATAAGGAATATCTTTAACTTCTAGGTTTTTTTTTTGTATGAGAGTATAAATGTTTGGTTATTCCAGTCGGAATGAGAGATTTTAAATATTATTAATTATAGAGAAATGCTAGCCTTAGGCTGTTAAGTGTAAATCAAACGGGAATGTTGGAGAAAATTCAGCTTATGCGGGAAATGAGACAAGTTAAATTTTACGCGTCACAATATCTCGATTTGGGTATAATATCGTTTCAAAATGATCGAAAGACGCTCGCATTATAGACTTAAGTAGGAAATACGTAATCTATCTGGGATACGTTTGTGTATGTAAAGGCACATTAGGATAGGTGAAGGCATTACTTCAATAATAGTGGTTTGGTTCCTTTGTCATCTTCCATAACTGGGTTAACTCAAATAGCACTTGAAGTTCAAATCTAAAAGAGACGAATTTCTTAGTAATGCTCTATGGATTGACTGTGTGGGCATAGAGTCCACAGTATTGCAGAAGAAGGAACCGGAGCAGTGCTTGGGAATTTGATCCAAGTGTAGGTTTGAGGGATCCCTTTAACGTGCACACGAATACTCTCCTCCACTGCCCGTATTACCTTCCCTGCCCAACCAGTTCCAATCTGATCTTATCCCATGATAACCTTCTTTTAGTCTTCATTATGGGGATGGTGATCAATCTTATTTCTTTTAACGTCTCTACGGTTGCTAATAGATGGCGCTATACTAAATGACATCCTCCTACATATATGTAGCAATTAACGTATTCGGTTAAAGAACGACGTCGAACTTATGGCGTGGCATTACGACACAAACGTTTGACCCTACAATGTAAACGTATCAAGCATCACTTTACATAAATAAATCGTTCAAAAATCTTTCAAAATCAACATGTTCATTCAGTCCGCGTTCATATTCGACCTCATTCGTTGAATGATATACGCTGGGTGGATATTAAAATGCGTTTACATCAGAACAATCGATGGAATTGTCCGTTCGCGGTGCGGGTGATCAACGGCTATTAGTTCAAATTACGGAAATACTACGACGCCATGCATCGGGGAGCCAAACGTTTAATTTTAGCAGGAAATTTATGAATAATATAATTGATAAATGATACGACTTAGGGACCTTCAAGAAAGTACTCATTCCTCAAGGCATGGCAACGAATCTGCAACCCCAGAAGAACCAAAGTGTTGGGTAAATGACGCCCATGGAACATTGCACCCAGATGTGTTATATATATATATATATATATATATAAATATCATTTAAGAACCTCAACTGGTAATTTCAATAAAGCGACGCAATAATACTACTACTATTTTTACTATAAAATCAAGCTGTTTTGAATCCATATATTTTGTTTTTTAGTTGACTGATGTAAATTATAATTCCTAAGCATGTTGTGATGACCCAAAATTAGTGGGACATATGTGTAATAATTTTCTTTTTTTAATAGATGGCGCTATACTAAATGACATCCTCCTACATATATGTAGCAATTAACGTATTCGGTTAAAGAACGACGTCGAACTTATGGCGTGGCATTACGACACAAACGTTTGACCCTACAATGTAAACGTATCAAGCATCACTTTACATAAATAAATCGTTCAAAAATCTTTCAAAATCAACATGTTCATTCAGTCCGCGTTCATATTCGACCTCATTCGTTGAATGATATACGCTGGGTGGATATTAAAATGCGTTTACATCAGAACAATCGATGGAATTGTCCGTTCGCGGTGCGGGTGATCAACGGCTATTAGTTCAAATTACGGAAATACTACGACGCCATGCATCGGGGAGCCAAACGTTTAATTTTAGCAGGAAATTTATGAATAATATAATTGATAAATGATACGACTTAGGGACCTTCAAGAAAGTACTCATTCCTCAAGGCATGGCAACGAATCTGCAACCCCAGAAGAACCAAAGTGTTGGGTAAATGACGCCCATGGAACATTGCACCCAGATGTGTTATATATATATATATATATATATATAAATATCATTTAAGAACCTCAACTGGTAATTTCAATAAAGCGACGCAATAATACTACTACTATTTTTACTATAAAATCAAGCTGTTTTGAATCCATATATTTTGTTTTTTAGTTGACTGATGTAAATTATAATTCCTAAGCATGTTGTGATGACCCAAAATTAGTGGGACATATGTGTAATAATTTTCTTTTTTTAATTGTATCTTGTGATTTTTTGTATGTACCTACTTATCTAACTGGTTATCCTGTAAAAAATAAAATAAAATAATATCAAGTCTTTTGGCATGTGTCGATGCCTCGATAGATAGTTGATTAATCGACTTCGAGTCAGTTTTCGTTCTGGTGGTCACGTATGGTTAATTGAACGAACTGCCCGTTTACTTGTTATAAAGCTGAAGGTATAATCTTTGAAGCAATGAAATGTATGAAAATAGTTCTAAAGAATAACGTTGCATTAAGTGGTTATTACAGCCTTAGAGAATTAAGTAATATAATTACTTTGGGCATCTATTTCATCAACCTCACAATTAAAGAGTTGACTTGGAGGATCAATATCACAAATTTTACTTTAATAGTTTTCTAAAGAATAACGATGCATTAAGTGGTTATTAAAGCCTTAAAGAATTAAGTAACACAATTACTTTGGGCATCTAAAGTATATAGCCTTTTATCTTATGCCTGAAATCGTCTCAATATTTAAAATATTCACTAGAATCTGATAAAAAAGGATTCAATGATAATGTAAGGAGAAAATATCAACTGTTCGGGCTTATAAATTAAAATATTTTTAAAAAGTCTTGCAATAAACAATTTATTCACGGATTTATGCAAAGTGCGTTCAATTTTCTAAATAATAAGACCAAAAACAGTGTAACAATCGAGTTTCATACAAAAAAACTGAATTGAGAAGTTCAAAAAGTCAATTATTAATTATGATTAAATAATGGATTCGGCGTTATTGGAGTAATTGATAAAGGAACGTTAAATTTCACGCCGAATTAAATCGTGTTACGAAAATTGCGAATCAAAAATTATTTCTCTTTTTCTGTTGTCTTCTTTCTGTTCTAATGTAAATTTTAAATATTTCATTATTATTTTATTTTGGAATTCATTTAATTTAATTGAAGTCTAATTACAGTTCGGATTAGATGGAATATCAACTGCTTTTAACTTCTTTTATTACGGACTAGCTGTGCCCGTGGCTTCGTCGGCGTAAAATTAAGTAAAAAAAAAAATAGATTCAACTTTAGCATGATAACCAGCCTATAGCCTTCCTTGATAAATGGGCTATCTAACACTGAAAGAATTTTTTAAATCGGACCAGTAGTTCCTGAGATTAGTGCGTTCAAGCAAATTCATTATTTATAATAACACAGGCAGCTTCGTTTCAACGTCCTCTATCCGCCAATTTAAGATTTTATTCGATATCTCGATCCAACATTGAGATACAGCTATTTTTGTCTTTTTAACTAAAATAAGATTATAGTTAAAAGTCATACAAACAATTAAATATCAATAAAAGGATGTTTTAATATCATTAATTACTTCATTAACTATTATTAAGATAGACAAGTTGTTAGAATGCCTTTTTGACTTAGCCTTTTTATCGAATTATATGGGGAATAAGTCGTAAATGACAATAAACAAAAAGCCTTTAATAATTAATTTAGACTTGACTTAGGGTAAAGATTTATATAGGTTTTATTAGCGGACCCGGCACACGTATAAAACAAAACAGCGCCATCTATGGGTCACATTTTAAGTCATAACTTCGAAGATATTAGTTTTAAAAATATTCTGTAAAAAACAATTTTGATGAACATAAAATATGCAACGAATCTTACGTATTTAAATGGATAAGATCAATACGGTATTCTTTATCGAGTGTCTTTGCAAATGTATCGGAAATGTGACTTTAAATGCCATATCTTTTCATTGCGAATACTTAGAGGATAGATTTTTTCACAGCCTTAAGAGACCGTAGACCTCAATATTTACGCGGCGGTGCGAAGAGCTCCACCAGACAAGCGGCCTCTACCCGCTACCCCAGTGCATGGTAAGTTATTTCAATAATTTATTTTTCAATTCGTCCGTGTAATTTTGTTAAATGACGTTTTTTATTTTTTGAGCGGAGCTCTAAATATTTTTCTAAAACTGAAGTAGTCTATTTTACTACTTGCAGTATCTGCTATCTGCCAGTGAAAGTCCCGTTAAAATCGGTCTAGCCGTTTCGGAGATTATTTGGAACAAACAGACGAACAAAAATACTTTTAACTTTTGTTTTTGTTATAGATAAGATAAGATTTATGTCTATAGACTAATATATCTTTATTATATATGCATATATATCGATACTTTCCCTCGATCGATCTTATCGTTATATCTTGGAAAATTCACACAATAACTTTATAATTTATAGCCTATGTGCTCTTTTGTTGTATAAACTATATTATTGTAAAGTTTTATGAAAATCGATTCAGTACTTATTCCGTGAAAGGACGTTAAACATACATTCAGACAACTATTACATTCATACCAACATGTATGTATACAAAGTTTCGTATTCATAATATTAGTAGGAAGTAGGATTGTAACACCTTTAAATGTGTATTTTTTACGGAAATAAACTGTTATTATTATATACACATGAATAAAAAATGAATGATTTTATTTTATACATATGTAGACAGGCTTATCATTATTTTTAGTGGTAAAGCAACTTTTATCTTTTTATCTTTTTTTTTTATCTTATGACAAAATTTAAACTTTTACTAAGACTTGTGATGTCTTTAATTCAAAAGTTATATGGTATAAACATATTCCCAAAGAGATATAAAACTCTCAATATAAATCAAAATCTATCTATCTATCTATAGTATATCCTTCTATTTAACTTGGCTAATTTTAGCATTTTCATTGACAGTTACCAGTATATATGGAGAACGTACGAGGTATGAGGTAAGTCTCCTTAATTTTAAGGACTTTATAACCTATATTAATATAATACTTATGTTTTATAAGATTTAAAATTCAAACTGAAAAGAGTAAAGAATAATTTTACTTTAACCATTAGGTCTTATCATAACAGAAATGCTTCTAAATTGATCTTTTTAATTTTAAAGTTATAAATTTTACACATTTTTGACAATAAAGAATTTTGTAACTATATGGTTTTTAATTCATTTTAGGGAGAAAACGATAACTACTACTGGCAACATTAGTCACTTTTGTCAGTTGTCATAAATATGAAGAATGACATGATGTTAAAGTAACGACATTTCAAATTTCTACAACTTTCTGAATGGAAATATTTTATCGTTTTAAAGGCTGTAATAAGTCAAGACTTTCTACAAGCAATATTGTGGGCTTTCTGCAGAGTATATTTATATCAAATAGAGCAAATAAATACTTGTCCGGGTCATATCCGCCGAATTTTGCAACATTACTTTGTGGATAAGCTGGATGAGGCATTTTAAGTAGTGGTGCAGTTTGAAATCGAAATAATCAGTTTAAACGGTGTTTTTAGTAGATTGTCTTTAGTTGTTAATTTCTCTTTGGTTCTATTTTTAAATTCGAATAACTTTATTACATCAAAGAGAAAAAAATATCTTGGGCAGTGAAAGTGAATGTTAGTATCTGCTTTAAAGAGTACTCTTAAACCTACACCTGGTTTGCAAATCCCAGCCAAGAAAATATGAACTATCTATCTAAGAGCAAACGAATAACATACAATGCATTTCTTAAATTCTGTAATAACTTGTACTACGTTCCATAATGTACTACAAGCTTAGGATATTTTTTGCTAAATCGCCACTTTGTGTAATCAGTGGCCAGAGCGTGGGCGTATCGTATAAATTATTTGGCTTGTTGGTTATGCATGTATTTACGTATGCAAATGTGTCGTATATAGGAATAAGTGTGGGTACACTAGTTTGCTACTTGGTGCATGTTTTATGGGGGTAATTAATAGGAATAATGCGTTTATTATATTCACCAGTAGGAAATATCAACTAAAATCTATACTAATATATAAAGCTGAAGAGTTTGTTTGTTTGAACGCGCTTATCTCCGGAAGTACTGGTCCGATTTGAAAAATTCTTTTAGTGTTAGATAGCCCATTTATCGAGAAAGGCTATAGGCTATATACCATCGCGCCAAGACTAATAGGAGCGGAGCACCATTGAAGAATGTTTCAAAATCGGCGGATTTTTTCCCCTTGTAAGATTAATTAAGATTATCGCGTTCAAATAAACAATCAAACAGACTCATCAGCTTTATATATTGGTATAGAATTGTACACATACAAAAGTAGAATTTAATTGAAATAAAAACAATTGTATAATAAAGTATTTTGAACGCTACTTCACCACCACTGATCGTAATACTCATTACTGGAAGTAACATTAGAATAGTGTAAATTACAATACTATTTTTATACATAAACTAGCGGACCCGGCAGACGATGTCCTGCCTGAACGTTGGGCTACTTAGTATTTACTTCTATTGTCCTACATCATCTCCGTTCCCGTCCCCGTTACCGTATTACGAGTATATACATAACGAATGACTACGAATCATTTCTGCTTTGTGCAGCGGTAATAAAGTGCAAATTGACTCTTTGACGTTATGAACACACCTACATTGCTTAGACAATAGTGTGTGCTTGTAATTTAATATGAATAGCAATAAAGTTCAAATTGGCTCTACATTCTAGTTAGCAAACGTTTGTATGGGATAAAGAAAAGGGCTGTTTTTAAGCTCTTCCCGATATATATATAAAACAAAAGTACACTCAAATTGTAAAAATATACTAATAAAACCTCTTGCTAACATTGTCGAAAAATAAACAGGACTACACTTTTTCGTCACGTACTCAATTCAAGTTTCGTTCTGAAATCCCGGAGACACGTAAGATCTTTCTCTTCTCTTTGTAAATAAAAAATACAGCTTAATTTAGTAGCTTATTTGACAGATCAGAAGCAACAGAACGAATTTAAAATGAATTCAGCGCAGAGACAAAATTGTGTTACGTATAAATATCCTAGAAAGCATAATTAAAGTTAAATCTTTTAAATATAAATATTATATTTTGATAAAGGAAAACGTCTTGATTCAGTTCTGACAGCAGACTGGTTATTAACCATTGGTTGTAAAAAGTGAATGCGGTGATTTTTTTTCAATTTTGTGGATTTTTATTTTTTGTGTGGAAGCTATATTACTCCTTGTAAAATTAGCTATCTTCTAGTGCAAGACCAGTCTAAATCGGTCAAGCCTTTTCGGTGATTATCCGGAACAGACAGGTAGAAAGTCAGAAAAAAGTGTTTTAAATTGCGTTTTTGAGGTAGGTATCGTATATAGTCATATGCAATTAGAAAAATAAAAAAAATCGACGTTACGAACAGACTCTTCAATTTTATTTATACGTATAGATGACAAAGATTAATTATATTTTGTTTTAAGTACAGATAATAATAGATTTTGCTCCTTTTATATTTTCACAGTTATCATATAACGTGGCGACGCGAATCCACACAGTTATCATACGTGTTGACACGTATCCACACAGTCAACAATACGTCCCACCTACAACGTGGCGACACATGCCGTGGATACGCGTCGCCACGCCACAAAAATATCTACTCAATGTTATTTGATAGTCAGAAAGGTGAAGAAAGGTCAAACCCAAGCCGAAACGAAGATCCGCTTGCGCAATTCCCACATAATATGTAACTGGTTAAGTAAATATAAATTAGAACATCTCAGCGATGTGACTTGAGACAGACAGGAACCTTGTGTTCAGCCGAGCGGCGTTCAAGGCCACACACACACACACACACTATTATAACAATCATTGTAATGCATTTAACGTCCTAGGAATTTGAATAATTATAGCTTTTATGTAACTACTAGCTCTTTCCCGTGATTTCGTCTGCGTACAATTAAACTTTGGAGAGCTCTATAACTCCCTGAATCTATCTATTCTTAGCGGATGTCGACTATAAACTATCTCCCTATCAAATTTTATCATTGTACGTCCCGCAGTTTTGGAGATTTTGTGATACCGATTCGGTAACCTTTCGCTAAATACATAAATAGATACATTTTAATGTCTGGATCAAGTAGTACTTGTTAGAAATTTCCTGCCTTGCACAACATTTCAAGATACCCTCTAGAAAAGGGGATATTAATTTCATAAGTTCCGTAGTACTACAAGGAACCTTTATACTTTCGCTCGGTCCATCCGTCTGTCCGCCGCAAGGTCTCCCCCACACTAGGATTTCTAAACTGTTAGATATAGAGACTTGAAACTTTCCAAGTTGATAGGACACGCTAATAACTCACTAGGAAAATAATTCTGAACAAAATCGAACAAAAATTTGAAGTTATTTAACAAATACCTTTATCGCGTATCAGATACCGATATCTCCCACGTAAATTGTAGTAACCCCAAATTCGCAACTTCACAGTGGATCGATACAAATATGAAAATTGAAATAAAATCGTCATTGTATAACACATGTTTGTATACAATTTTGTATTAAATTCTGACGATTACATTATTGTATACAATAATATATTAGAGGCGATAGTAATATTACAATTCATTTCTTTGTAACGCTCTACTATAAAGCTGGGAATTTGGAGCAACAACAACTTACGTGGGAGGTGTCGATACGGAAGTTTTCTATATTATTCTATATAATTATATATTAAATTATGACGACTACATTATTGTATACAATAATATATTAGAGGCGATAGTAATATTACAATTCATTTCTTTGTAACGCTCTACTATAAAAGTCACTTTTAATTTTAGTTTAAATCTTACTCTGCATAATATTGCTAATTTAATTGTACCTTTAGCTAAATTAATTGTTGTTTCACAACGTTGATTAGAAGGAAAATGTTTTAAAAAAACTAGATTTTAACAGCATCACGTAAACAAAAAAAATGTCTATTCAAAACTATACCGACATATAAAGCTGGGGAGTTTGTTTGTTTGTTTCCTTGAACACGCTAATCTCAGTAACTACTGGTCCGATTTGAAAAATTCTTTCAGTGTTAGAGATAGCCCATTTATCGAGGAAGGCTATATATTAGCACGATAAAAAATTTCATTTCCTATTGGTAGGTAAATATAAAAATACTGAAGATAAAAGCCCTGAGTTTGGAGAAAGTTTGAAAGGATTGTATCTGGGCAAATGAAATTGATTATAATCTTACAGAAGAGATTAGGTGATTATTATGAAGAAAATAAACAGTTGTTGTACAATTGTAGAAAAGATTGACTAATACTAAGATACCAAAAATTGTCATTGTAATACAAATAGTAATTGAGTGAATGTAGTAAACTAAATGAAAAAGAGGAGAAATATAGAAATTCGGGTAAATAAAATAGAATATTATTGACTTTTAAGTCTTACAAAAGTACCTATATCACAAGGTAATTATGTCTAGAGTAAGATCCGACTTTTGGACGTGTTCTGCTTACTGACGTTTCTTGCCAAACTAAATATTATGTTAGCACAATTAATATCAAATAACAACTAAACAAATTCGTATGAATATGAAACCGTTTTTGGATGCTGGGAGTATTCTAGAAGGAGCTACATAATACAACAAACTCGAACAAGTCAAAACATGTTCGTTGCTATAATTTTCTAGAGTAAGATCCCGCTCTTGGACTTGTTCTGTTTACTGACGTTACTTGCCAAACTAAATATTATGTTAGCACAATTAATATCAAATAACAACTAAACAAATTCGGTTTTAGCTCTGAAGTGAGTTAATGATACAGGCAGCTTTATTTCAAAGTCCTCTATCAGCCAATCAAAGAATTATCTCAGTATCTCCATTCAATACTGAGATACAGCCATTTTTGTGTTTTTAACAAAAAACTTCTTTTGTTTAAAAAGACAAACAAATAATAAAATATCATTAAAATAACGTTTCTATAACATTAATTACTTTATTAACAATTATAGAAATACATAATTTGTTGCTAAAATGGCCCTTTTTACCGATTTATAAGCGGAATAAGTCGTAAATCATAAAACGTTCTTTGTGATTTCGCAAAAATCTGCTTTTTTCAAAGAATAAAGGTTTGTTATAATTCAATGTGCCTTAAAGAACATTTATAAAATAGTTTGAAAGCAATTACTTAATACGACTTTTATTTAAAACTTTACCGCGAGTAAAGTATTTTGGTTAGTTGGTGAACGAAACAAAAGGTTACAGACGCGAGGGAAGCTTTTCCTGTCCTGAATGAACTCTTTAATTCTATAGCGGCTATTGTTGTTACAAAAATAAAGGGGCGTGTTTTACTTTAAAAAAGGGTACTTTATATTTGAAACATAGTGCCGGAATAAAAAACGACTATAAATTAAGGAGCTTTAATAAAAAGTATTAATAATTATGAAAGTGGTCTAAGTCATGTATTTCTTGTTTCGAGATATTTAATGAATCGCATTTGAATCAATTAAAAATATTTTTACATTATACTGCATTATAATTTATGATTTTATTAGTCTTGATTAATGGAAAT
The DNA here is from genome assembly GCA_024363005.1 of Charaxes varanes. Taxonomy (NCBI): domain Eukaryota; kingdom Metazoa; phylum Arthropoda; class Insecta; order Lepidoptera; family Nymphalidae; genus Charaxes; species Charaxes varanes. The sequence goes on along the minus strand of JANCMC010033613.1, from coordinate 27,529,095 downwards.
TTATTATAGATATAAAAATTTGTGTGAATTTAATAGGAAACTGTTGTTTTTAAAGCTTGAATTGACTTAGACCGTTTTCATAATTAACTGAATGTCCTAAATTTGTCCTATATTGACTTAAAGTAATAAAAAATTGTGATTTTTACTTGAAACAACAACTTTAACGAAATAATTCATAAACATTTATTTTAATTTAAATAACTTAACATTATCATAAGTACACTATGTCTGTAATATCTATACGTAATAGTCTACTCATTTTAATTATTAACACAAATAAGTTCCTACAGCCTAAATAGGTTTAATTAATTAAAAACAATTAACAAACGACACAGGTGGACCTAGTGTGGAGACCGTTAGCAAAGATAATGAACTGTAGTACTTTTTTGTTAATTAATATATTTTTATTAAAATTTTATCAAACTCTTTACTATTTGCCAATGAAAATTGCAAAGCTAAAAGTATATTTTGAGCACGATCTGTTGATGGATGGACCCACATTTACTTGGACCTTATAATTTAGAAATGCTTTCAATTTTCAAAAAATAAATAACAAAAGATAAAACAAAAGGAACCTTATAATCTGGAAACGCTTTCAATTTGCAAACAAGAAAGAACAAAAGATAAAACAAAGCAAACCTTATAATCTAAAAACGCTTTCAATTTTCAAACAAATAATAATAAAAGATAAGAGAAAAGGAACCTTATATTCTAGAAACGCTTCCAATTGGCAAACAAGAAATATCAAAAGGAACCTTATAATCTAGTAACATTTTCAATTTGTAAACAAGAAATAACAAAAGATAAAACAAAGCAAACCTTATAATCTATATACTGTAGTAAATAAAACTTACATGGTTAATTTATCGGCAGTTTTTATTTTGTATATGAACACGCAAACTGGCTAAAATAATATTTTGTTATTACCAATTTGAAAAACTAAAAAAGTGGTTGTATACAAGATTATTACGAATTAGAACAATAGAATAGTGATAAATCAATTAGTGATAGTAGAGATTGATTCACATTGATAAAATGTGGATTTCCTACGACTTATTGGCGTTTCTATATTATCAATTATTTATTATGATCCAAAGCAATTCAATTGATGAATTATTAATTAAGTGATTAATGATTAATTAGTGAGGAAATGCGCGGCTGGCGGGATACGATTTTACAGTAGAATTTGTGAGATCTGAACATAACGGGCCGGCGGATGCACTGTCGCGGTTGCCGTTGCCGATCGAGCGACGTCCGGTAAAACACATTAATTATATTAACTTACTTGAAACAACAATACCAATTAATTTTAAAGATATCGCGAGGGAAACCAAGAATGATATCACGTTAGGCAAAATTTTAAAATATGTATCGTTCGGGTGGCCACTCTCGGTGACATGTGATTACGAAAAACCTTATTTTGATCGTAAAGATGATATTTGTACTGACCTAGGATGTCTTATGTATAAATTTAGCGATCTATAGTTGACCCGTTGGCGCAGTTGGCAGTGAGCCTGCTTTCCGCTCCGGGGTCGTGGGTTCGACTCCCGCCTCGGGTCTAGGGATATTATTATTTTATATATTTATATAAAAAAGAATTGTGCACAGCAGACATCTGTTACCTATAACACAGGCATTAAGTTATCTACCTTAGGAACAGACGTCCTTGTGTCAAATAGCCTTATATATTTATATTTACGATAATTGTGGTTTAAGGTTTAAGGCTGTTGTCGTTGACTGACTCCGGTTATTGCCTTTCAGTATTTGATAATGGTTTTTTCTGTTTTTCAGGGACCTTATAATGTGAGCTGGTCGAGAAATGAAGTTTGCAGGGGACCTAAGGCAAAAAATTTGACAAATGTCCAAAATGACTTGATAATTGACAAGGATAAATATATAGGACATTTTAATTTGACCTTTTTTGATGCAACTCAAATTGATGAGGCTAGTTCAATAAGCACGTAACTCCATTTCAACGAAAATGTTTCATCGTATCTGTTAAGATCAAATCTTGATCATTTTGATAAAAAATAGAAAACGCGAACAAATACTTCCCATATTAAATTTACTTAAGAAAAATTTACACAGATGGCTTTTGGATCAATGTTATTATGATATCGAAGACTTTTTAATATAAAATATGGGAAGCTCGTGATAACATTTTAACTGATTTTTTTTTCTTTTCCGTTTATAATCTTTACGTGTATGTGATCGTAATTTTTCATTATTCTGCATATAATTCTGTAAAATTATTCAGGTTTCTCATTTTATTTTTGTGTGTATATTTTTACTTTACTTTTTGCATACTATTAATTTAGTTGGATTTTTTACAAATAACCTGTAACATTCTTGCAAAATAAAATAATTATTATTCTTATTCATAATATATACAGGGTTATTGATAATTCGACGTATTCTCATTAGGAGATGATAGGGGCGACTATTTGCGATAATTTAAACTCCCCCCCCCCCCATATGCATTATGCAAAAGTGAACCATTTTTGAGTTATCACGTTTTTAAGCTTTTTCTAAAATAAGTCAGAAATGCAACTTCAACAATTAATTTAAAAAAAAAGTATCAATTTACATTTAATTTTTCATTTGATTTAATAAAATGATTAAACATTGGTTATTTGTCAATATTAAAAGAACAACTATCTGTGCAAATTTAAAAATGCGACATGGTAAACCATCGTATTTTAAAATTTTTGCATACATTTTTTTCCAAAAAATCGGTTTCCAAAAATGTATAACAACTAGAAATTTATTACAAAGCCACTGAAAAAAAAAATGACTACAAAGATAGCTAATGGAAATTCTTATTCGAACAATATGAATTTGGACTTCAGGATACTTTAAAATTCCCGCAAAAATGATAAAAAACAATACCCAATACTAATAAAACGCTTTCGTAACGCTCTCGACACGCATTCACCAGCTTACTTCCCAAGTCAAGCGTGCGTGAGGAAGTCTTACTTCAAAATATTTAATAATAAAAATAGTTTCATATAAATGTGCTGAGAGTGGTGTTGGGGTGGCCGCGATACTGCAGCACAGCCCACTATGGTGGAGGTGGAATAATGTGCACACCAGCACAAGACCTTAGTTTCATAAGTTTTAGTTTTCATAAGTATTTTTCTGTATTTTTTTTTTACTAACTAAGGTTAAGCCACTATATGGATGATAATCCGAAATAAAGAATTTATTATTATTATTATTATTATTTACAGATAAAAATTGTGGTACACTCACTAAAAGGAGCAGTGAAGTCCCTGCTATGGACATATAAGCTAAACGATCCTTGTAGACATTTTGCTTTTTCGACTATCCTAGAAAAATATTTAAAAGCACACGATTGTATTGTGGATAAGGTATGTGAAAAACTACACCATTGTTCAACGGCTAATTAATTTTGACTGTAAGTAAGGCGAAATTATGCACATCTTTGGAAATTTATAGTAATACCAAGTTGATTCAAAACTTGTAAATTTAGAACAACCGGGCAAATGCAAGTTAGACTCGCTCACTGAGTGTGTTCCGTACCATGACGTAACAGTTTAACAGGTTATTTTGAGATTTATATTTTTTCATAAAATTATTCTTGTCAAAGTCACCGCCATCGCAATTTTTTTATGATGGAACTACAAATTTACGGTTTTCGAAGTAAATATAGTAACAATAAATGATTAATAAGGAAATGTTATTGATATTTGATAAAGAATTCTCTTGTAAAGTCCGTGGTAAAAACCAATTAGAAATATCTGTGTTATCACAAAGGTCATAAAGTTTGTTTTAAATGTGTCATAAATTTACAGGGAACATATTATGCAGAAATAAACTTCAAAGACGTCACAAGGATTTTTTTAGGGTCATCCTTCTTCTATGGAGATTTTCAGTACAAAGTGAACGTTAATTCAAAAACAGGAAATATCATGTGTTTGATTGTAGAAATGAATTTTGCAAGGAAAATATAAATTGTTTAAAATTGTTCTTTAATAATAATAATAAAAAATCATGCATACAAAATTGTAAGCAAAAAATAGAAATACAATTATTTATTAGAAATATGTCGGTGGTGTTTATTTCTTTATTCATTTATATGATTTATTTACATAAAATTATAATTTATTTATTTATATAAAACCGAAGTGTCCGTTTGTAACACTGGAATTATTTATTACTTATCGTATATGACTCTAAATGCCCAACCTATAACTAAAACGCAAGTTACAAAAAAATGTCTGTCTGTCTGTCTTTTTGTTCCGGGTAATCTCCGAAATAGCGGAACTGATTTCGACAAAATTTTCACTGGAAGATAGCTGATATTGCAAGGAGTAACAAGCTGCTTCCTTTTTAGAAAAATAATTAGGGTTCCGCATAAAAAAAAGAAAACACCCAAATATATGAAATATATGAAATTTCAGTGACAAAAAACGGACAATCAGAAGTCTCGGGATAAAATTCTTTGTTAATATTATGTGTCTGAAAAAAAAATACTGTAATCCTCCCTATAACACGGTGCTCTTATAACGCATTAATATTTTTCTATAATATATTTTAGAAAATATATTATGTCCATTCGGGGCCATACAAGCGCGTTGTACGAGAATAATTCTACAACGCGTTCCCTACACAAAATCCAGGTTCATGTTTGGGGCAGCCATTTTCTGCATTCATAAGCTTTATGACCAATTTTCTGGCATTTATAGCATTTTATAAGAAAGGCTGTTTGTATATCTGTTTCCTTGGTGTTACTATTTATCTTCACTTCTTCATCTAGCAGTCTTGTTTTCACAAATTCCAGATTTAACGAGTTGACAGTTTCTATCGCAGTAATTACTGTATCATATGTTTTAGGTAATCCGGTGAGAAGATAACATATCATGTCTTCTTCCTCTAGTTTTTTTAAGCTTACTCCTTCTAGTTCTCTTGTAATAGTGTCGAATCTATTAAAGTAATCTTCCAATTTTTCATTTTCTTCACATTTCAGTCTCTCTAATGGAGAGCGCCGCCCCAACCTTGCCCTCAATTTTGCTTCCGTCGGTATATATCGCTACTTCTTGCGTTTGGTACCGTTCTACCTGCTCCTGGTTCTCCAGGTTTATGAACTGCCAGTCCTCGTTCTCAGCCGGATGGGGGAGTTCGTTGTACTTTTCCCTGGTCTCTACTGTTCTGTCCCCGAGCAAAGGCGAGAAGGTCCCCCTCTTGATCTCATAGGCAGCTGCTACTTCCTGCACTCTGAGATCAAGCGGGAGAACTCCAGCCAGCACAAGGGACGAGTGCAGAGAGACCGTCCGGTAAGCTTTGGATACTATTAGATAAGGTAATGTGTAGAATTATTAAGCTATTATAGGACTGTCATATACGATCTGTATAAAAGTCTCTAAATAAAGATGCTATGCAAGCCTAGCTTGTGCTGAATTGGTTATGACCATTAAATTTAAGAGTTTCGTAGAATACAAACATAAAAATTTTTGATTTTTGTTTTTAGCTTTATCTAATTAACTGAGAAATGAGCAAAAACTAAAATGAATCTTTGGTTATAAAACAAATTATTCGCTGTCTGAATACGGCAAAAAGACGCGCAAAAAAACTGTTAGTTATTTTGTTAGAAGATTAAAGTAAGGTCACGCTTTAAAAGGGTGGCTAACGAGATTAAAAGGGTGACTAAGGAGATTAAAAGGGTGGCTAACGAGTTTAAAAGAGTGGCTAACGAGTTTAAAAGAGTGGTTAACGAGTTTAAAAGAGTGGCTAACGAGATTAAAAGAGTGGTTAACGAGTTTAAAAGGGTGGCTAACGAGATTAAAAGGGTGACTAAGGAGATTAAAAGGGTGGCTAACGAGTTTAAAAGAGTGGTTAACGAGTTTAAAAGAGTGGCTAACGAGATTAAAAGAGTGGTTAACGAGTTTAAAAGGGTGGCTAACGAGATTAAAAGGGTGACTAAGGAGATTAAAAGAAAACTATCTGTATCTCGTGAATTCGTCCGCATGATTAGTTATATGCTATATTTTTGTGCGGAAGCCTAAATATTTTCTAAAACTGAAGCAGCCTATGTTATACTCCTTGAAATATCAGCTATCCAGTCCGGTGGAATACGTCCCTCCTGCTGTCTGCCCGCAAGGTGTTCCTTCCCTACGAATTCCAAATAAACTCGCTACGAAAGAAAACTCACCGTGAAAATTATTTTGAGTGAAACTGGGCTACACCTTTTGAAGTTATTTCTCGAATACCTTTATCGCATATCAGATACGGAACCCTCCTATGTAAGCGTGTCTTGATTTTTAACCGACTTCTAAAAAAGGAGGAGGTTATCAATTCGCCGCGTATGTTTTTTCTTTATGTTTGTTGCCGCAGAACTTTCGACTGCGTGCACCGATCTTAATGATTCTTGTTTCATTTGAAAGCTGGTACTTTCCGATTGGTTCCCTATTACTTTACTCCAGGTCTGACAAAGGTTTCCAAGAAAAAACAATAAAATTCTAAATTTTGATTAAGTATGTGCGTGACAAATTGTCGAATAACTCAATATCACGATAACCAATTTCGATGATTATATTTTTTATTAGAAAGGATGTACTTAATACCCTTAAGGGTACTTTGCGCTATTTGTTTGTGGCAACCCTATGATTTCTAAATTATTTATTCTTGCTTGTTGCTGTTGTCTACTAATCTGTGAGCGGAATTCCGTAACCAGATCCTCAGTAGCAGTGGAACGCTTCTCAAGTCTTTGTACCTCGTGTTTAAGTACGTCGTTTTCTTGTTCGAGTTGACTGTAAGATGACTGCAGTTGAGAAACTTCGGAAGACAAAAAAGTTATATCGTTTTTTAATTCCGTAAAGATAGATGTTTTGAGTTCTTCAACTATTTCGTCTTTGATCGCTTTTAACTTAGCTTCTAACATCCTTTCGAAACGAGATATTAGCGTCAGTGAAGGCACCAAGGCGGTCACCAAGTACACCAGCTCCAAATAAATAAGAGAGCTAGAGCCGTCGTGCGTGCACTTATCAATCAAATGATTTTCAAGTGATTATTAAAAAGGCCCTTCTCAGGGCCACAAAAGCGTTCCTATATATCAGTTTCTTTACGATTACATCATGTCCTACACGATGATGATACATACCTATATATATATATATATATATATATATAGATATAAATAAATAAATCTAATAATATAAAGCCTAATAATAATAATGTACTTAGAGTTAATTTATTAATGATATCTGCTGCGTGGCCTATCAAAATGCATGTGGTATCAAATCAAGCACTTTAGCACAAATTGAACCACTTTCAGATACCATAAAAAAAAGAAGAATAAGTTTCTATGGCTATCTACTAAAAATGTTTGAACATAGAATTACAAAGAAAATATTTGATTGTTTCAGAAACAGGAAGACAAAAGGTAATTGGTTCAAAAAGGTTCACGTGGATTTAGATGAGTTAAATGCATAAGATAGTGTTATTGAAAATACTATACAATTGAGAAGGTTGTTAAGGGATGAGAGCAAAAGATTCCGAGAGAAGCCGAAGATTAAAAGAAAAATAGTGGTCATGGAAGAGAAGAGAAGATTTGTTCTGTATCATCTGACTTTGACCAAAACTGTTTCAAAACAAGGCAAAAAAGACTAAATCAGGACCAAAACAAAGCTGAAATGCAACTAAAATAGGAAAATTAAAACTAAAATTGAGCTTTTACACATTTAAAAGTTTCAAACGTTTTAAGCAAAGATGGCAAAAATGTGTATATCTATTTAGTGATTTTGCAATATGGTTATTGCATCACCTAATATTGCCATACAATATTTTTTGCAATATATAGTGCAGCTCTAGCAAAAAAATATACAGTACGTTCTGTATATTATGTCTTTAATAATGCATTGTGCACTTGAGACAAAACACGGAAGGCCGGGCAAGGAGGTCTGTCTCGAGGCCCGTACTCCTTATAACCTTTAGGTTAAAGAAGAACCCTACGATCTCATTATATTTAAAATCGCATTTTAAATCTGCATAAAATTTAATTACATTGTAGCAGCCTACATATGTAGTGCATACATGTGACTGCCGAGGTACACGGCGAGCAACTGAATTGGCAGTAGGCCGCTCCGACTCTCGGCTGCACCGAATGTAGTCCACATGACCACTACTGGACGCCGATTGTTTCGCTTAGAGATGGTCAACTCGAATTAACTCGAGTTGCGCTTAAATCGAGTTAAATCCCCTTAACTCGAGTTGGGTTGCTAGAGTAAATGAAAAACGAGTAGGTACTCGGTTGACGCACTCAGTGTATTCTATTCTTACATGCTTGCAGCGTTAATTTTGTGTGTAAAATATTTATTGGGCTACAGACAGTTTCCTACTAAGACTATCCACTGTCATTTAAAGTTACTTACGTGCAGATTTAAGGTTAACTTTGGAGTGCCTATTTGTTGTTACTTTCTAGTGTTAAAAAGTTAACAATAAAATATATATATTTTACACAATGATGTATTGAAATCGAACAATTCCTATATTAGTTTAATTCTATTTATGTTCATTCATTAGAATTGACTTAGTACACAATTGTTAAGAACTAGTTGTAGCCAGTGACTTCGTTCGCGGGATTTTGTTAAATTTTGAGGGTTTTAATTTTTTTGTGCTGAACCCTAATTACTTTTCTAAAATTGGGTTATATTATTCCTTGTAAAATCAGCTATTTGTCAATGAAAGTCTCATTAAAATCGTCTCAGTTATTTCAGAGATTATCAGGTACAATTAGACCGACAAATAAAAATTTAAATTTTTGTTTGTCTCTCAAATAAAAAGACTTTTTATTTGGTTTTATGTATGTATAGTTTTATAAAATTACAAAAAAATCAATATTATATATTTTATTTTATATATAGATTTCTTTTTTTTTAATTAAATATTTCGAAACAAGGTCGTTAATTTGGCAAAAGGATTAGAAAATTTTTAGGAAATATAATTAATACGATATTAACTAAAACAACTTCATGAATAGTTCATAATTGTTTATAATATGTAGTGTTCTATATAAAATGCGTCACTGACTTATTCAAAATTTAAGATATACAATGCCGTACCACATTATTTTGATCTGTCTCGTGAGAATTAGCCAGCGCACGCACAAAAATACATTTAATACGACACCATGTCACAAATCATTGAAATTTTCGGATTTTGTTTATTATTTATAAATGTATACCAACTATTACCAAATATTCCAGGTATTAAAAGTACTGCTGGGATGCACCCGAACGCGTTAATCTCAAGAAGTACTGATCCGATTTGAACATTTATTTTCGTGTTAGTCACCCCATTTATCAACGAAGGTTGTAGGCTATATATTTACCTAATTCTACGCGGACGAAGATGCGGGCAGCGCTAGTCTACATGTATACTTCTTTAGCTCCACCTATACGCATGTGTCATATAGAAGGAGCTAAAGAAGTTTTACTTTATTCGTGCGGTTTAAAGCACACTCGTTTGCTTCTTTCTATATTAAGTAGATATTTACCTGACTCTGCTCTCCACGTCCGCTATCTTTGTAATCAACTGCCTCATCTCGTCGTGCAGCGTCTCGTTCTCGCGCGCCAGTCGGTTGTACTTCGCGTCCAGGTCTTTGATGAACTTCTTCAGCTCTTGCACCTCTTCCAGCAGAGGGATCTCCTTACTCACACCGTTGGCGACGGGGTCCCGCAGTATATCGGAATACAGGCCTGTTATTGACTGATACCCCTGGAGGGAACCAATGCACGGCAATAAAAATATCGATAAACGAAGAGTATACAAAGACAATACATAACAATAAAATTAAAATATCTGTTTGGAAAGTCCAAAATATATTGTGCAATTTTTTTTTTTTGCGGAACCCTAATAATTTTCATAAATTGGAGTATGTATGCTATGCTGTAACGGTAAAAACAAACATACGGATAGAAAAAACTGTTTTAACTTGCATATTTGTTATAGCTATCGTATTTATCACAGTTATATAATTAAAAAAAAATTGGACATTACACACAGAGCGTCCAATTTTATTTATATGTATAGACCTGCATTTATTACTGGTACGATACCTATATAAATAAATAAATTAGTGAACGATATGAGGAAATAAAATATCGTTTTGAATAGAAATAAATAAATTACTTATATGTATAAACACAAACGAATGAGAACTATTTAAAACACCGGCGTAATATCGCGACCTAATTTTACATAACTTTTCGTCATAATGACCATATTCTTAAAATATAAAGCCTCAATTGACCAAAAAAGCTCGTGTTATTTTATTAGTATTGAAGCGTACCTCCGAGTGCATACCTTCACATACTTTACATTGACCTAATTTCATCAACCAAACATAATAAACTCAAAGGACTATAACGAAATGCACCGGTTTACCTCCCGTTCAAAATCAGATTAAAATCTTTCAGTTCAATTTTGAGGGTTACAAAGTTTTTGTGCATAGTCCTTCGTTGAAAATTAAATATAACATTTAATTAACGTCCCGTCTAAATTGGATCCGGCATTTCGCGAAACAAACAGCCAAACGAATAATCCAAAATTACAAAATAAAAATACTTTTTTTTTTAGGTATCGTATATTTACGATCGTGAATGAATAAGAAGAATATTATTAATACGTAAAAATCTATCTTTGTTCGTTAGTCTCACTAGCACACTAGTGCTAGCGGTTTACGAAACCGCTGGAACGTTTTTGTTCAAAACAACAACAAAACAAAATTCTGTTGGTTTCGTTTCATTCCCCTTACAGGGAAGTACTTGAAATAGGTGACGTTCGTAGAAGATGTTTTGACTAACGTGCCATGTAAAATTATTATTTTACATATAAAACATTCGGCCAGTGTCGTGTTTTATGGAAAATAATTAAAGAAGATTAGTTAACTGGCTAATTGAGGCCAAGACAACGTCTGTCGGGTCTGCTAGTTATTAATATAATATTATTGTACTCGTATGAAGAGATAACCCGTATTCCAATACATAAAACTATGTCTGAAGGGTCATCGGCCAGGGCCCTCCGATTGCACCGACGCACACGGCGCTGGTTTTGCCTCGTATCCCGACTGTGGCTAAAATAATATAAATAACGAAAAGTTCCCTTAGCACACCCTTCTGAAAAATCCAAATACGTATTTCGGCAATTAAGTGGCCATCCTCGGTGGAAAAACTGGGAAATTCAGTATCACCAGCGATATTTGGCTAATGCTGAAAGCGAACAACCCACAAGGACACTTAGCTTAACACGTTGACTGCCAAGTACGAGATAACTCGTAGATTGCGTTCCCTTCTAGGACGCCAACTACGAGTTATCTCGTACTCATTAAACTAGCCATTTTTGTGCAGCTACGATTAAAACCGTAATATATTAGTGCTAATATAGATAAAAGATCTTTGAAACTTTACTCGGCAGGTAGGTGAGCCAAATCACTTTCTCAACGGTGGCGATGGCACAATAGCCTTCATAGCGGCGAGATTAGCTGAGGGCTTTATTGACCCAAAGGACGCCGTGAGGCTGAGAACGGCCCTAGCGCGCCGGGTCAAAAGAAGTATTTTGAACCATATCCAGGCAGACGAAGATACGCCGTGGTTCACGATCAAGGAGAGGTTGAAGAAGGCATGCGGAGGAGGCATGTGGGCTCCGGAGGAGGACATGCTACAAATGTTTCGTGAGGTGAGGGGACCGAACCAAGCCGGCGGCCAATACGCAACGTCAAGTTGAAAATTATAATGAAAACTCGAAATGCATAAAAGTCGAAAGGGTGAATTAATCTAACAGAAGGCTTTATCTTTTAAATAAATTCATAGGCATAAAATATGACAAAGGAAAAGGTAAATCAAAAAAATGTGTATTTCATCAACTAATGACAGATTATGAAAAAAAAGTGCTGTAGATGATATATTCATTGTTCTGACACTAATTACACCTCTTATCCATAAACACAATGTCCATAACATGTGAAAACAATACAAATCATTACACTGCCAACAAATACGAAGAATACTGCCTTTTAATCATTTTTCTTTTAATGCACTTCATCATGTTTTTTTTTAATTTTTCAATCATTTTTGGTAGTCACTTAGCATCTAGATAAGTTATAATATTGAACTTTTTATTGAAAATATCTTGTTTTTTTTAATACGACAAATTTTCTACTCACTTCCGGAGCCTGTTGTCTTTTTTCAAGAGCCTTACCCTTACTACCCTTGATCCATATTCTGCTAATAACAATGACATATGGGTCACTGTGGGATCCCGAAACCCTTCTACTGGGGCTCAGCCAGCCTCTATAAAGTTTCCATAATTATGAGACGTGATCTCGGTCAATTCACCTCTTTGGACAACTGTTGGGACAAATAATTTCTATTGTGATATTATTCGATTCAAAACAATTTTTTCGTCGAAACTAAATTGAAAATTTATTTCTATCGAAATGAAACGCCGTTGCATCTAGCAGCATTTTTAGGGCGTAGAAAAAATGTGAGAGCGCTGATAAAGAACGGAGCCGAAGTAAACGCAAGATCTAATAATAAAGCAGTGCCACTACACCTGGCAAGTTTAGCAGGAAGAATAAGGACAATAGAAGAAGAATTTTCCGTAAATTCTACACCAATATCATACCTACCATGACGTAGCCGCGCGGGGGCCACCCCCTTCCGAAGATTGGCGAGCGCCACTTTAGGCCACATGCTTTCAAAAGAATTGAACTTTAGAAAATAACCCTCCGAAGAAGGAGACAGACTGACACGTGTCTCGCCTTTAGACGCCACGTCCACACTGCCAAAATGTTCCGCAACATGTCTAACGTTGCATCTGGTCACCCATTCCGATCGGGAGACTTTAGACCAGCGATTTGTGGTTTCGCAACAGGACCGTAGACGGGGTTTGGTCTATAGACAGGTCTAAATAGACATCCTGAGACATGGCTCTGAGACCAAAATCGCGCAACATGTCTACTGGTGTGGACTAGACTTAAGAAACATTGTCACCAGATGACACTGCCCATCTATGTTTAATTGTTGTCCATTGTTAAATGCCGCCAGAATTTCGCCATACTCGTCGACTAAAAAAAGAGTCCCAACGATCGTTTTACTGAGGAAAAGCAATGGATCTTCTGGTAAATCATCTGGATCTACTGCCATTTCTTCAACAGCGGCAGCTGTTTCTTGAACTGTTTCTAAAAGTGATTCTTTTGGCAGCAAAGAGTTTGAAGCTGAGGTTTCCTATATGATCAATGTTTAAAAAGTATTCGGGAATATATTCGGTCCTTGAGACCAATAAAGACAAAGTGCAAACTAGTACTCGAATAATTTCCTTACTTTACATACAAATGCATATGAATATATGCAAATGCATATAATCCGGTCTCTAGTCATTACACTGCGCAGAACAGAACATCAGCTATCGACCAATCACAGTCGAGATCACTGCGACGCGCGCTCATTCTATTTCGACTCGTGTTCAGATATTTCAAGTTGGTTGAATTCACCTATACCAGTTACTAAAATGTCCAGTATAAGTCATTATAATACAAATTAATATACAAACATAATTTATATTTATTTATAGCTAATATTAGTTAATACGAATCGAAGTAGTCTGTGGAAATGCATTTTTTATTAAAAAAAAAAAAACTTTACTTATCCCAAAAGAAGTTTTCCTATAAATCATTCACTATTGAAGTACGAAATAAGTTGATTGGAATTTGGGAAAAACTTGGTATGGAAATAATGGCGAAAAATTGTGTATATACTAATTTGAATAGATTGCTTGACAAATATCAAGACCAGACTTGAAAGCAAAAAAGACTTCAAACAATAATTCTTTTTTATTTTCTTTTCTATTACTAAGTAAAATTCATTTTTTCATTTCATTCTGACTAAATAAATTTCTAAAGAGAAAAATAAACTCCAAAAATAAAAAAAAAAACATAGCCATTTCGCTGATTTTTCTTGTAAAGTGCCAAAAATATCCAATAAAAATAAAACCTGTACCATTACAACACATTACAAGCAACGGTTGTGCAGGGAGGTGTCTTGTCCCAGATCACGCCCAACCGTCAGGTTTTTTACTCAATTAAGGTTACCCACTTTTAGAGGCTGGGTTAACCCAGGAGAGTCTGATGGTCCCACACTGTTCATCCGTGGTTGTTAACATCATAATAAATTATCTGCTACAGCTGGATTTGAACCTGTGACCTTTAGCATAGCAGCTCAGCGCTCTACATAGTGAGCTACGCCACTCCCTATGGGTGACTCAAACTATCTATAAAACAGAGTCAATCCGAAGAAACACACAGGCATTAAGTTGTCTACCTTAGGAACAGACGTCCGTGTGTCATATAGTCCTGTATATATTTATGTATATTTAAAACTAGTGCAAATTATAACGTAAAAAAATTGAAGCAAGCTGATACTTAGCATTTATATATCTAAAATAACCTAGAACCGAGTGAGCTACAAAAATCAAGTATCCCACGCAATAAAAGAAGAACAAAATATTTCCTTTTTTGAAAGCTGTTTCATAATCTCCGTAACAAAAAAAAACGCCAGAACCGTTTACGAACGTTGACTCAATTTATGTCATTTAATTACCATTAGTCATAAATTGGTGTTTTTGTGCATGGTACACCATAAAGCACTTTTTATTGCCGCGCTTGAGTTTCGAGTGCGCACATGGTACGGCGCCGCCCGCCAGCACATGTACTGCGCAGTTGACAGACGCTGTAAATAGTATCCTCAAAACACGCTGATACCACGACCCGCCGACATAGTAGCATATAAAAAACCCAATAGACAAACCTAAACACAGCTCAAGAGCCGCTTGTGTAAATTTTGCAAGCAAATAAAAGAATGTCCTTGATTGATTCACGCATTTTACGACAACCAATGACAACCTGGAAAAATTAAATTGCTCTACATTTTATTTATGATAAGTACAATAATTTAAATTCCATTAATAGAAATATAGTTTAAAATATGCGTATTTTGCCTGCTCGTTTGTCCCTTGATATATAAAAATTACATACTAGACACACATACCTATATATACAGAAAACAATGATATTAATTATGCATTCCGACATGTAACGATAATTACTAAATTAGAGGCACATACATTATAATGGTGTGAACTCTCATTATTCAGATTTTCTTACAACCATCCTCTGATATTTATAATTGGGTTCCTTTTAAATATTATCTTATAGTGAATTTAAATATAGAATAGTTAGTGAGAATACTCTATGGATTTGAGAATGCCCCATGACGGTTGAAATTCAAAAGATTCAATTAAAACCAGGAATGTACAAGCTCTAGCCTTGCGACACTAATTTTTATATATTTAATTATTAAAAATGTAAAGTGACGTTAACAAAAACGCCCGTATTCCGTAGTGCGGCGCCATTATGCGCAATTTGAAAAATATGTAATTAGAGAGCGGCCGACGACATTGCACGTGCTTTGTTGATTATACTCGGTCTTAAAAAATTCCCTTGACATAAAAGCAGATTCTTTTCAAACTTAGCATTAATAAATTTCAAGAAAATTACACACGGCATTTCTAAGGAAAAGAACCGCTTCGTCTACGAGATATTTTATTATTACCACATTTTTTTTACGCCTTCGATGGCTGTCTACTGCCGGTCATATTCCTCATTGCATATACCTTATGTCGGACCCAGATATAGTTTCATACGAATGATCATTTCAATGATCATGTAGTGTGGCCGGGACTTTGTGTAGCTGCGCTAAAACACGCTAAAACTTTTGATCAAATCTTAGTAGGACAAAATCGTGGGCAACAACTGGTCGTAATATATCTTTCTACACTTCGCATTGAAACCATACAATTTTACTAAAACTTATTTTTTCCCTATTTATATTATTAATTATTCCTTTTTAAATTTAACTTCGACTTTTTATAATTTTTACTTTGGAATTAAGACACACATGTATAATCGCGATTTAACGTTATCTTCAATCATAATATGTATTCCCAGTCGTGTATTCGTTGTTAAGCCTCTTCGATAAGTTGCGTGATACAATTTATCGTGTCATGCAAACAATTTCTGTGAGATATGCAAATATACGAAAATAAGACGAAAGTATCGCGTGGAAATATGTATTGATAAGGTGATAGGATAATTCGGGCGATCACTTGCGTGCTTTCGCTCCAACCAACCGTGGGAATTACAAGTGATCTATATAATTTTACGATCCCATCGCATCGTATAAATGTTTGATAACAATGTTCACACACTCCTGTACTAACACTATGCATTCGCAATACAAACAAGGATACGGACTTGGCTGATGGTAATGTAATTTTCTTTTTTACATTTATACTAATATATAGAGCTGAAGAGTTTGTTTGAACGCGCTAATCTCAGGAAGTACAGATCCGATTTGAAAAATTCTTTCAGTGTTAGATAGGTCATTTATCAAGGAAGACTATAGGCTATATATCATCACACCAAGTCCAATAGGACAGGAGCACCAATGAAGAATGTTTCGAAATCGGGGGTTTTTTCCCATTTGAGAGCTTCCGCTGCGTGCGATGCGTAAATGGTTTCGCAAAAGTCATGTGTGACAAAAATATTCCCCTGTAAAAGTTCTAACTAAAAGTCTCTATGTAATAGGAATGGCACCTGACGAATTCGTGGGGTACAGCTAGTTAATGATAAATCGTGAATACGCGCCATGTGCCGCCTCCGAATAATAGTAACTTTGGCTAGCATCACTTAATAGAATAGCGCAAATATTTTGTCTCTTGTCGTTTATAATAAATTTTAGCGTGAAACCGCGACAGATAGACTCACCTTCGAATTTATAATATAAGTTAGGATTTTTTATATCTGTTAAATGTAGATTTAAATTCTTTATTAGCAATTATATATGTACCTTTGATTTAAATTTTAAGTTTAATAAAATTTCAATATTAACTACTCTAGTAAACAACAAGTCTCGTGTCGCAGTCTTTTTTGCCAAACGCCTCCGAAACGGCTCGACCGATAATTATAAAATTTCTTTGTGCATATTTGGTAGGTCTGAGAATCAGTTGTAAGCTATTTTTGAAACTCCTAAGTGATGAGGCAGGCCCACGCGGACAAAAGTTGCGGGGTATGCTGCGGGCTAATAATATTATAAAATGTTCTAATATTTATTTATTTATTTTATTTTATTTATTAAGAAAAACGTACATCTAATATACAAGTACTAAGTTTATAAAAATTTACTATCAAGAAGCCAATCAAAAGTTTTCACAAATAGATATTAGTATAAAACCTTACCCTTATTATGTATATTAATTTATCATGCCAAGATGTATATCATGAAGTATTTTTACGCCGGAGCCAGACATAGCTCAAAGTGTTTGTACACTTTTGTCTTTGAAGGCTACAAAGTTCTACAAAACTTTGCGCAGCTACACAAAGTGCCCTGTACACTACATGTTCATTGAAATGTTCGTTAAAATGAAGCTATGTGTTCACAGTGAGAATATTGAACTGGCTTCTCACCAGTATGGCAGGCCACTATATGCTTTTTCATATTGCAAAAAATTAACGCTTTATGATCACAGTAAGGGCACTGATGGGGCCTCTCGCCTTTATGATGAGCCATTATATGATTCTTTAAAACATTCTGTGTTACTGCTTTAAAGGCACATTGATGGCATTGATGAGGCCTCTCACTTGTATGAAGGGCCATTATATGCCTTTTTAAAATACTTTGTGTTACTGTTTTATAGTCACAATGGGGACATTGATGAGGCCTCTCACTAGTGTGTCGAGCCAATATGTGAATTTTTAATCGTCTGCAGGATACGCTAGTTTTAAATAACTAAAAAAATATATTTTTGATATGTTGTATCAAGCTGGAGGTTTCGGGTGAAATTGTTACTGGTTTACGAACCAACGGCACAATGACAAATGCGGAATAGTATTTTTCGACCACAGGAAAATTTGCCGCATAGAATGCGATGCCGTTAACACCAAAATCGTCGAGCTGTTTAATCACTTCTTTCTTCTGCTCTTTTACCCAATGGGGGTTGAGCAGAAGAAAGAATGTCTCAATGCTAGGATTTAGCTGATATCCCATATTCCTGAACCTCACTTTGTTCTGCGCTAGGTTCAGCTCAAACTTGTAGGGGCCAAAAAATATTTAGTATTAGTAAATTAAATTATGTGTTTCAACACCCAAACTGTCTCACGTTAGAGAACTTGGAAACGGTAGATGATAAAAAATTAAGATTTAGTCTGATAGACTAGATTTTGCCGGAGTGTAGTGTCTGACAACCCAGGTTATTAAAATAGGTAAAAATAAAACAAAAGAAAAAAATACATACATTAAATGGTATATTAATAATGATATAAACATACAACATTAATACAAACAAACGAAATATTAATAATCAAAATTATGATTAACCTAAATAAACAAAACCAAGAAAATGTTTTTCTTGTGCCAATCTAATCCACAACTTCCGCAAAGGTATCCAAATCGTTGCGACACCTCTTCCTGTTAAAAAAAAACTTGGTAACTGATTTTACCATACCGTACCATTGGAGTCACTACAGTTCAATTGTCGAAAAGGTGGATTTAAACCTGGATTTGTGCTAAGTAATTTGATTTTCCTGCTTGTCATGGACTTCTGGTAGATAACTCCTGGTCTTTTCACTAGAAAACGACTTCTTAATTATGAACATTAGTGGGATATTATAGAAACAGCCTTTTTCCGAAGAAGAAAAAATAGCCTTCTGTGCCAATGCACGGCTTGAGTCCCCCCCCTCTACCCACTAAACTGCTGCTTCTAAAAATATGAAAAAAATCACGACAGTAGAACATATAATGAATTTAAAAGGAAAATTGTCACGGCTATGTAGGCTTTTATAATTATCGAGATATAGTCGATGAAAGTAAAAATATAATTTCGCCCAAATTTCATTGAAAATTGTTAAGATAAACATGTTATTTGTTAAATATAAGTAAATTTTAAAGATTAAATTAATATATTTTCGTATATTTTGAGGGAAACTACGGAACCCATCATGCGCGTGGCTCGACACGCACTTGGCCAATTATTTAATAATGATATACTCGAATACACTGGGACGCTATGTGGCCAGGTCGATTACATTCGTAGCATTTCTTATCTGGTCTTCTTCGCCGTGCCTCCGGGACCCTGCCGGGTCGCTTCTCGACAGGTCTGCTACCCGTGTTCCGTCTTGGTGGACTACGCTGCCTCCTTCTTGAAGATTTCACTTCCGTCCACTCACCTTCAGGTTTTTCGAACCGGGACTCATTCCGCTCATGTGCGTCAATAAGATCGTGTGCACACTCTACAAAGTCGCGGTCACGTGGTAACGAGCCTTGTCTGTCCACATAATGATTTAACTGGACCTTCAGGATCCCACGTACAAAAGCTTTCTGTTTTATTTACGCTTCGTATTGACCAATCAAGAGAAATATGTAATTAAGGTTTCATATAATTAATAGGTAATATGTATATCGCAGGAAAATATACTTATGTTACATGTAAATACGTATGTACACTCTCTTTCTAAAGTAATATCACCCCCAACCAACGGGTTCATATCAATAACGTTTTCCAATGGACGTACTCTAGCCGTCGGGCGACCCCGGTTATAGTAAAGCTGGGTAACCGAGGTCGCTCGACGGCTAGAGTACGTACCTTGGAAGACGCTATTGATAGGAACCCGTTAGCAGGGGGAAAAATTACTTTAGAAACATATGTCTGATTCTTTTTACAGTTCTCGACACTAATGAATATATGATCACATCGTGTATGGCCTAGAGCCTCAGACGGAGTTCAGTTTTGGTTTATTGGGCACCAGGTGGGCATATGTCTGATTCTGTTTACAGTTCTCGACACTTATGAATATGGGATCACATCGTGTATGGCCTAGAGCCCCAGACTGAGTTCAGTTTTGTTTTATTTGACACCAGGTGGGTATATGTCTGATTCTTTTTACAGTTCTCGACACTAATGAATATAGGATCACATCGTGTATAGCCTAGAGCCCATAACATATAAGTACATAAGTAGTTATTACCATCCACCGTTGTCAAGCGCTTATTTCTTAACATTAAAAAAAAAATCAAATCAATGAGTCCTAGGAGTAAACAATGTCGTCTACATTTCCGCCGAAGCCGACGTTCCGTTACTCTAATAAATACGAGTGAATGTAATAAACGTCACAATGTGAATGAGAGAACCCAATGTCTTCGCGGTTATTACGCGATTACGTTGCTTCTGGGGAAGATTCCTCTACTTTCAAATTTCATTTTCGCGACAACAAGTATCCTCAGGCCTTCTCCATGGCCCAATCCATACCTATGCCGAAATTTAACAAGATTGGATCAGAGGTGAGATGAAATGATTTGCTGATGCTTTTTCTGTCCGTGCTGTCACCATGGCGGATCGTGAAAGACAGCAAAAATAAAGGTGCTTGGGGCATTCTGGATATGTCCCCCGGGTTATACGTTAACAAAAAACAACAGCAATCCCCGCGTGAGAGGGAAATTTTAGGGGCTTTGTTGCAGGGGGCGTCTTACAAAACGACTGCAGAAAAGTTCAGAATCACTGAAAAAACGGTGAGCCTACATAAAGAGAGGGCGGTCAGAAAACTGGGCGTAAGAAACTTTCATCATTTATACCTGACATATCGGTACTGGCAACGGTGTTTACGTTTACAATATCGTTGATATTAAAGACCTTTAAACTTTAAAACCATAACGCCTTGTTTTACTAATAAGGAAAACGCTATAGAATACTGCTTCTCATATATTTTCCACCTTTTTCTATTTTCTTTTTAACTTATTCCTTTAACTGAAACTTTTATAATATTTAACCTGCTCATCATATTGTCTATTTTTAAGATACTTTTTGGCGAAGTAATTTACAAAATAAATTTCTATGTTCGAATAAGAGTCACCGCATCCCCATTTTATACTTTTCCATACCTTTCCTTTTTCTTTTACATATTCTTTTAACTTAATTTTTACTGCTCACCATATCGCCTATTATTACGGTACTTTCTTGGCAATCTAATAAACGCAACAAAGAAAGAAATCATACTAAATGTATGAATATTTATTTGCAGACGAGTCACCAATATGAGTTTACTAGAATCAATGCATTTGTAGGTTGCAGACAAAGCAGCTTAAAGATAACTCAATACTAAATTGCCTATCACAAAACGACAAACAACACAGCCACCAATACAAATTAAGCTGCTGACACGAGTGTATTAACCAGTCATTAAATTACTGAATGTGTATTATTTTGTGTTATGTGAAACGACGATTTCCAAAGTAATGATGTTACACGTATAATTATATTTATTTCACACTTTAACACTTCACAACAATCTTATTTAACACTAATAGATACTTCACAGTAATCTAGCAGAGCTTCAGCTTAACTTGTTATACAAAATTATTAATGTCTCTCAAATGCACTATCTCGGCTTTATAAGAACTACCCTCCGCCACAATTATGAATCGAAGTAATGGAGAGGCCATTATAATCAATTGACCTACTCTTTAACATTTATGTTAACAATAGCACATAATTTAATAATTAACGCATATATAGAAATAGCCTGGGCTAGGCTGGCATGGCTGGCATGGTATTGCCTTGGCTCGGCTGGCTCCGCACACGCTGAGGGCTTGTACCCTAAATGACATTACATTGGCTGGCTCAGCGAATTCAGGGCTTGCTCACTAGGTGGCGTTACATATGTTTACTTGTTGCAATTACCGTATTGTTGTAGGGTCACTAGTTATATATGTAACTCTGTAGCTCAACTACGTATATCACTACTAATCTAAATAGGTAACTAGGTATACTGTTTCATTATTCCCGTTCAGCTCATTTACTAATTCGAACCATTTTCTTAATATTTTGGCAAACAAAAATAAAATTGTTGTCACAGAATAAATAGCAATTTTTTATTCTTTTATAGATAAACTATAAAATAAATATAAAATTCATATCATAATATGCTCTACGAAATTTCTATAAGTAGGAATATAACATTATCAAGTATATGTCACCGTTAAATTTTAAAAACTATTAGATTTTAGTCTATCTCGCCAGTTTGTAAACTTGTGAACGAAAAATTGTGAACTGAATATATTGCTTACAACTTTACGTATTACAGAATACAATACAGTTGCTAAGTATTTTATTGCTCTTAGTAACGTAATAGCACATAATCCGTCTATTTATAAAATTATTGCATTTGTCGCTAGCTTCTGAACTATTTAAATGCTCTTGAGCCTTTAGATTTTATAATCCAGGCATGTGAATATAACGGAATGTTAAAAAGCGGAGTGAATGGTATGCAGCGATAAAAAGTATGACTATTTTTTTTAATTAATATCGTAGAATCATAGACTTATATCAAATTTCAATAGGGTTCTTATTGGTAACAACATTAATGTTTAAAAAATATGACTAAAATTGGATTTTTCGCAAAAAATCGTGTTATTTGTAAAGCCTGTTTGTCTATTGACGGAAAAGTGTGCGACGATTGACTTGCGGTTATGGTTCAAACCAAGCACTGCATCACATATTCTTTTCGCATTTTTCTTCTTCAATTTTTCTTGGCCAAGTATTTTGCTTGATTTAAGCAATTCCACAATCACAACAAAGTATGCCGGAACTAGACATAGCTTCATTTCAATTATCATGTAGTGTGACCGGGGACTTTGTGTAACTTCTCAAAGTTTTGTAGAACTTTGTGAACTTCAAGGTTAAAAATGTACAAACACTGAGCTATAATATTGGATTGGACCGCCCAAAAATTATTGGCACTCAACGCTAAATTAAACCAGCATTAAACTTGAGCAATTAAAAGTTCTACCATTTGTTGGCCTAATTTAGGTATTGAGTGCTATCGAAGCGTATAACCCTTTGATTTTACCGACGCATTTTACATGAGAGTGAAAGTAACAACGAAAAAAAATGGCGAAGAGCGAGTCAAGACACGCTTATAGGAAGGGATAAGGGAAGGGTTCCGTATCTGATTTTGTTTTGTTGTCTGATTTGGTAAATAACTTCAAAAGTTGTTGTCCGATTTCGTTCAAAATAATTTTCATAATGAGTTTTAGCATGTTCTATCAACATGGAAAATTTCAAGTCTCTACATCTAATAGTTTGGAAATGCTAGGGGGGACCATCTTACGGGCAGACAGACAAACGGACGGACAGAGCGAAATTATAAGAGTTCCTTGTTGTACTAGGGAACCCTAAAAGGATCTACATGTTTAAAAACTTGTTATAAAAGAACAACTTAAGAACCCACAATCCAACTCTTTGTCAAAAGAGGGTTGGAAGGAACTGATTTGAATTGAGTGATGGAATATTTTGTTTATTTTGCTTTATAAAATTAATCCAGGATTTTTTTTCATTCCTGTCTCAGTTTTAGCATGACAATGGATTTATAAACTATTACTAGTACTTTACTTTGAGAACATTTTATAAAGACTTTATAAAATGTTCTCAAAGATACACGGAAGTAATTAGGTTAAAATAGTATGAGTCATTTCTGTTTTTCTATAAAAACTTTTATTTTATTCCCAAAAAGTATCACTTGATCATCATATCATCAATATTTTCCATTCCGTACCTTCGTCCATGGTGATAATTATGAAAACTCTTCAAAAAGATACAAACTTTTTATTACTAATACATTTTTAATTTTATTAAAATCATCAAATTAGAATTTCAGGCAGGCCGCATTCAATATTTTTTCATGCGTAAATTATACCTATCGTGTTTTATAACGGTTCTTTACAATGTGAAACATATTTTAATTTTTTAACATGGAAATTAAAAGCTTTTAGAGAACTAAAGCGTTAAATAACGAATAAATAAAAATAGGGGTATTAGTCCGTACAACTCCTCAGAACACTCTCGTGATACATGCGGTAAAAGATGGACAGTGAAGCGACATCTTTTCCCTTCCGGTGGTTGAGCATATTGACCTACGCTCCCACCTTTCATTCTTCAACGAAATTTTCCACCTAGGTGTGCCTTTCCACAAATTTTATTCGGGCGAAGTCGCGGGAAACGTTTAGTAATCATTAAATAATAGTGTCAGTTTAATAACGACTATGATGTCAGATCTGCGCGATCTCCGGGCGGGCGACCAAATAGTTTTAATGGATCAACTTTTATTTTTATTTCATTATTTTTTTTTATTTTCCAGAATTCCACCGGTATTCCATCCGAACCTGTGGCCTTATTGTTCTTGAAATTGTCTAAAATGTGGCAAACCTCCTCCGAATCTGGCGGGCTCACTTCGTGGTCATTTTCATTTTCTTGCAAGAGCAGATCAGGATCCTCTGCAGCTCTCCCGGGGTTCAGCAAATCTCGGAAATACTCCTCCCATCTATCTTGCACATCCTGACTCGAGAAAACCATCTTCCCGTCAGTTCGCTTTATTATTGGGCAGTTATTTGAGAAGCCCGATTTTATCTTTTTTACTTCCCCGAAGAATTTCCTCGCAAAAAAATTTAGTAGTAATTGTTTTCTTTACTAAGAAGTAGGGATGCAAAACAGTAAATATTCTAGTTAACATAGAATCGTGAAAACATCCCTATTTATCAATATTTCCGTTTATAGACGGTTCGTGGTTCTAATTACTTGGTTAATATTTGGCACTAGACTAGGACAAATAAACTGAAAAGAAAAACCTTGCTTTTAATTGAATGCTTATTTTTTAGAAACAAGTGCTTTAATGTAATATAATTGCATATTTGGTGGAAAATAATCATTCTCGAAAAACAGATAACAAGCTATCAATTTCCCATCATCCAGTTTTTATCGATGAATATGGAACAAGAATCTTGCTATTGCCCATTCCTCTAACGCTTCACCTTTAGCGGTCGTCGCCGGGCATCCCCAAGCCTGCGACTTCGCGTTCAGGTCCCCTGCGAATAGTAATCGACCCACACGATTCCTGCCGATCACGGCACCGACCTCGTCCAGGAATCGCTCGAACTCGGACAAACTCCGATTCGGCGAGAAATAGGCTCCGACGACTAGGATCCCTCCTACGACAGCTGCAACGAAACCGCGGCCCCTCTCAGTCCTGTGGAAATTCGGAGAGCCAATGGTAGTCTGGGACCCGAGGGCGACGACGCCGTCTATGTCCCCCACCCAGTTCTCCCTTGGTAAATCATGCTGATGCGAAAATATAAAACAACTGCTGTCATATAGACAGCAGTTGTTTTAGATTTATGCTCTACCTGTGTAATCTGTACTTATTCTAACTAAATAGAATGTTTAGTGAATTAGAAATGTAGCTTTTTTATGTTACAAGGGGGCAGACCAGCAGGCAGCGGGCACCGAAGTGCCTGCCGACGCCCATGGACTTCTGCACGACCAGAAGGCCAGCATGCGCTGCCGGCCCTTAATGACGAGTTTAGGCCACCGGGAAGTCGCACAAACCGAATGAAACGCGACAATAACACCATCACTAGACGTGACAGCATATAGAAACACAAAAATTATGTATATGAAAGTATTTGGAAACAATAGTAAATAAATAACAATATAAAATGCAAAATTAAATTAACAAAAAGGGATATATATAAAGGGCCAGTATATACAATAACATTAGAAAGAAATGTACTTTAAATATGAAAAGTTAAGAAGTTAAAAGATGGATAGAAAACGTTAAAAATATGCAAACAAATAGAAAGTAAGGATAATGATAAACAATTAGAGAGAGAACAAAATAAAACAAAAACAATAAAAGGTAAACAAATTTATTAGACAAGTATATTAACACAAACAACAACAAAGTAAAAGTAAATGGGTTCAATTCGCACTTATAGTTTGGGTGTATTATCTATATGTATGTATTTCTATGTTTCTACAAAAAAAATTGTGTATAACAGTCTTCTGTTACCTATAACACAGGCATTAAGTTGTCTGCTTTAGGAACAGACGTTCGTGTCATATAGTCCTGTATATTTATTGATTTATTTATTTTAAAAGCAAAAAAGTACAGGTAAAGAATTTGTCAAAGTAAATTTTTCGGGTTCCGTACCTAACAGGAAAGAAAGAAACCCTTATAGGATCACTTAATTGAACGTCTGTCTGTCTTACAAGGCCCTTTTCCATCTGAACTTCACCGGCACAACACATAGAGATGTAAAAAACAAAATTACTAATGTTAAAAAGATGGTAGGTCTCCTAAACGATGTGCTATGGAATAAAAAGTGATCTCTCGAAACTCTTGTGTGTGATCACACAAGTGATCTTGGTTGGTACAACATTATAAGGGTCAGAATCATGGAAACTGATAAAACAATAGGCTTATTATTCTTAGAAATGGATTTCTGGAGAAGTTGTGCCATAACTAGGTTGCAGAAGGTCCCAAATGGGGTTATAAGAAATAAAGTGGTAGGTAGCTAAACTCAACGTGCTGAATGACATCAGTAACAGTAGATTGCTGTAATTTTTATCAACTTTTATGAATTCGTGAAAATACAGAGTTTGACAGATAAAATAATTATTATGTGGATACGCCCAGACTTGAGGCAGTTATTGAACCTACAATCCCCGGAGCGAAAAGCCGGGTCTTTGCCCACGGCGCCAACGGGCCGCTCCTTGAATGCGGTTTTTCCGCTGGGATATAGAAGTATATATTCCGTTTCGCCTTTGTTTTGCGCCATGAGTTTATGATTAATACCAACCACGGCGCAGCGAGGTTCAGTAACCCGGTCGTCGT
The DNA here is from genome assembly GCA_024363005.1 of Charaxes varanes. NCBI lineage: Eukaryota > Metazoa > Arthropoda > Insecta > Lepidoptera > Nymphalidae > Charaxes > Charaxes varanes. The sequence continues at coordinate 27,502,304 of JANCMC010033613.1, read as the reverse complement.
TTTAGAAAGTATGTCTTGCTTATAGTGGCGACCGCATGAAATGGTAAAATAATAACAGAGTAAACAACAAAATAAATAAATAACAATCTTAAAACTAGACATACAGAACGGTATACAGCGGAGTGTCCCAATGTTTACTCCACAATGTGAAAGGGATTGGCAACTCGGTTTAAGCACACAAATCTTGGAGTCGCGGCACCGATTTTCCGCTGCTACCCGATTGATGAAGTAACGGAACAAGTATGTCCATTTAAATATACTAAAATTTAAAATTAATGAGATTTTGTAGCTGGGGAATATGTCCTTGTAAATAAATAATGAGTTAACGATTTAATTTTCAGGCTAAGTTGATACTGAGCAGATGTGATATGGGTACCGTGACCGTCGACCGGTCCGTACAGCGCCACCTAGTTTGCTTTGGTGTATATTTCGACATTATCGCCATCTCGTTATATAGCGGCGGCTACATGTTCATACGCCGACTCGCATTTGTCCGAAAATCGGGCAAAAATTGTGCCCTTTACCTGAAGATTTCTTAGTGGATGTCTACTAACTATAGACTATGTCCTTACCCAAATGTCATATTTATACGTCCCGCGGTTTTCGAAATTTCGTGTTACGTAACCTTTCGCTTTTATATATAGATGAAACCCTTTGGGAATACTTACTAATATTATAAATATGAAGGTATCTCTGTATGTTACGTTTTCAGGCTTTAACCGCTGAACTAATTTTGATGAAATTCAGTATGGAGGTAAAGTGTGTCTTAGGCTACTTTTTGTAGTAAAAATGTAATTTGAAAGGGGTTAAATAGACGTTGAATGAAAGTTGTAGTAAACAACGCGGACGAAGCCACAGGTGGAAGCTAGTAGAAAATAAATGACTGAATCATGTTATCTCAGGACTGAAGGCCTTTGCCCAGCTGTGGGATACAGTACTCCGTTTTTTTTTCGTCTTCTTTCTAGCGTTATCCCGGTCTAGTATCAAGGTCCGCTTAGATGCAGAGGATGTGGCTGTGAGGTGATTCAAGATGACCGACCGCCGTCAACGTCATCCCCGGAACCCCCACAATCTCTACAATCTCACGACTAATATCACACAGTGACATTAATCGGGACCCACTGTTTTACGTGCCTTCCGAAACACAGGGGAGGTTGGGATATGGAAAACCAGTGTTAAAATTGGTCACCCATCTATCACCCGGCTGCGATAGGAGCTACTTAACCTAGTGATCGACTAATTCGATTCGATTGAGCCACGACCTCCTCACTCGTAATTCAAAGCGTAACAAGCAAATGAACTGACAATATTACTAAGATTTCGTTGTATAATTAAAATTAATTAAGTGCCGGTCACGCAGCAGCAACGAATACTTAATTGCCAGATGTCATTGTATTTAAATCCGCTGCTGTTGTATAATTAATGTCAAATTGACTTATTCAAATTAACAATGGTTGGTATGCAATTAAAAATTTTTGGAACTTCCAATGCATGCTGTTGACTTGACTGACCCGTTGGCAGTGACCCTGCCTTCCGCTCCCGGGGTTATGGGTTCGATTCCCGCCTTGAGTCTTGATTTAGTCAGCTGTTACCTATACAGGCATTAAGTTGCCTTACTTAGGACACACACGACTGTGTGTGTATGTCCTTATTTCTTTATTTGTATTGCATCGGAGTTTGGCTATTCTTTTAGAGTTCCGTACCTCCAAAGGAAAAAAAGGAACCCTTATAGAATTATTTCGTAGTCCTCTGTCCGTCTGTCTGTCTGTCAAGACCCTTTTTCTTAGGAATGGGGAAAGATATAAAATTAAAATTAATAAAATACAGAATACCGAATCTGCTGTCTCTTTAAGCTGTCAAAAAAAACAACTCTCTAAGTATACACAATCAAAAGATATATCCGTATAGATCACATTTCCCATGGGGTATCGGGGCAAGAGGTACCAAAACCTAAAAGTTACATCTAGTAGCACAGGTAAAGGAAAATATCCTGAAATTGTAAATTTTTCGTTGCAACAGTATCTGTTTCTCTATCTGTATGTCTGTCCTTCACGACCCTTTTACTCTAAAACGCGTAAAGATATAGAGTTGAAATTAGTACCAAATACCAAAGTCTGTGATAACTTGAAGCTGTAAAAGAATCAACACTCTAAGTATATGCCATCAAAAAATATGGTCATTTATGTCGCATTTCCCATACTAGTACATCCCAAAAGGAAATCAAAACCTATAGGGTACTTCCTGTTGACACAAAATCATAAAAGTTGGCAAGAAGATATGTCGTGAAGTTCAAGTGCAGGAACAATTCCGGAAACAGTAAATTTGTAGTTAAATCACAAAAAAAATGGCGGTGACTTCGTCAAATTAAAAGAAATCTTATGAATAGTTTAAATCTTAAAATATATACCTATACGGAACATAAATAAATATACGGAACCCTTCTGCTATCTATTGCGCGCTCCTAAACCTACACCTGGGTTATCACAATTTGGCTGATGCACTAAAGAACGAAAGTTCAGAAGAATTATTAATTTTGGGGCGTCTGTTTAAGATATTTCTTAAGGTGTAATGTATTAAAAGTAATTTTTATATAATTTTGAGTATAAAATAAGCTGTATGGAATTCTAATAAAAAACAAAGTTGTGTTAGTTACACTATTTATAACTAAAGGCTAAACCGGTTTAGCTGAAAATTAGTGGCGAGGTAGCTTAGTTCCAGGAGACAAAAAAATAAAAGAAATTATCAGTCTAAATATCAGGAATGGAAACAGGAACGGAAAAGAGAATAATATTATAGGGCGTAGTAAATAGTAAGTAGCCCAACGTTCAGGCAGGACATCGTCTGCCGGGTCCGCTAGTATTTCACTCACTCAACTCAAGTCACTCACTGCGGCCTTTATGTGTTAGAATTTTCAAATTTGCGTTACAATATAGAGTCAGAAATATTTATTTTCTGCTTTCAGCTTTGGAACGACAAACATGCTCGGGGAGATGTGGTATCATCAATACAGGAGTCGCTGCAAAAACTCAATTTGGACTATATAGATTTATTCCTTATACACTGGCCTATAGCCACAAAGGTATACATTCTTTTGTAGTACATAACAGTAGTCTTGAAAATTAGTTTCATTTTTAATAGTATATATTTTTATATTTTAAAGGATTTTATTTTATAAGCACATTGCTTAAATACATAAATGTTATTGATTCCATAAGGAATTCAGCGTCACAGGTTTCGAAACTTCGAATCTGGGATCACCAACCTAAGCGACACTCTTTGTTAAATCATAAATGTTAAATAACTAGTTAGTATATCTTGAATGGCTCGTTGGCGCACTGAGCAGTGACACTTCGTTCGTCTCCGGGGATTGCGTATATTTGCATATAAAACATTTGTGTATAACAGAAGGATATTACCTATAACACAGACATTAAGTCTATCAGGAACAGGACTCCTTGTGTCATATAGTTTTAATTTATTTATTTATTATATTTGTAACAAAATAAAACGTCTCGTTTACATCATTTATTATAGACCAAAGCACTAGTCTCGATTCCATTGTGATGAATTTATCATTGCAGGAGATGCTGACGAAGTTGTTCAGTCAGTACGTACGTGTGATAAGGGTGTCCATATGGGCGGCGGGAGATGGCCCTTTAGCGGCGGTAGTGCTGCGGTCAGAGTGGAACGCGCGTCTCGCCATATCCCGTCTACACAAGCGCAGGCTGGACAACCAGTGGGCGGGACGAAGGCTCGAGCTATCCCTCGGGAGACCATCCCCAGCACCGAATCTAGACGTTCTACGCGTACGCCTACGCGCCATCCTGCTCGACCAGGTTAATTACACGCTGCCCCTTTTACGCCTGCGGGACGCGTACGCGAGTCGCCATAGAGTTCCAGGGTTCAAATTTAAAAGTTTTTACTATGTTATCAGTCACGGGTGGACCCTGTGGGATCTGCAGACGCTCCTGGGGCTAACCCAGCCTCTGAAAGTGGGTACTCTTAATTGAGGAAAAGCCAGGCGTTTGAGGGTGATCTAGCACAAATCACCTCCCAGCCCAAACGTTGTCCTTGAAACAGTACAGTCTCTACCATGTACTGAACCCAAGACCCTTCACAGGGTTGTAGTGGTACAGGGAAAAATAAAAAAGATAAAATCAAAGTTTATTGTTAATCCAAGGTTTAGAAGTATAGTTTAATGAGATTTGCAGTTCTATCTCGTAAAATTAGCCAGCGAACGCGAATAAACGCAACAACATGTGTTTATTTACGACATTACTTAAGAAACCTCAGTTTATCAGTGTTTCTCGACAATATTATGCATGTATTATACATTTATACCTTCCCCTTGCTAGTTTTATAGATTTAAGCATACATAGGGACGGAAAGGCAGCGAAAGCGACTTTATTTTATACTATGTATAGAAGTGTACATATTTACATTTTTTTTTTTTTTTTTTTTTTTTTTTTTTTTTTTTTTTTTTTAATGGGGGAACCCGTAGAGGGGTTTCTCTTGTATGTTTTTGTAGTTGTTTTAATTTCACTTCACAATTCTTTACAAAGCAGTGCCTAATCGCTCGTGGTGGGGGGGGGGGGGGGCGTGACGGACATACAACTCTTAATATTTATATCTATTATTTAAATAGAAGTTAATTGCTGAATTTACTTAATATTCAAATTTGCTATTTAATTATGCGTCCATAAATTACGTCATACGTTTGAAGAGGGGGGGGGGGGGTATCACCAAAATGTGTCGTGTGACAAGGAGATGGGGGGGGGCAAAAGCTTTGTGATTGATTTGTCAAAATTAAAAACCTTCAAAAAAAATGTAAAAACATTTGGAACTGCTGTTTTATTTTCAGCACTGTCGCCACTTCACGCCGATCTTATGTGAGAATGAGGTACTGGTACCCGGACGCGCCGACCAAATTCGGCTGCACACCTAAAACTTCTAGGTGCTACCTCTAATAGGTAGCTAAAGAGATAGGAGTAAAGGAAGGGATGGAGTAAAATAATATAAAGGTAGATGGAAAAGAGAAAAATAATACGGATCCTACTGTCAGTGGTGGCATAAGAAAAGTAACATATTTTTTTGTTAACCTTTAATCTTAAAATCTTTGTTTGCTAGTAACTTAAGTAAACAATTGATAAATTTAGTACTTATCTTACTCTAATGATTAAAAAAAATAAATATATATATATATATATATATAAATAGAAGAGATATATATATGAATAGAGAGAGAGGGGGGGGGGGGGAGATATATATAAATGTCTACCATACAAAAACTATTATCAAAATTGGTTTATACATGGCGGAGTAATCATGTATAGAAAAAAAGACTACAGTCGAATTGAAATCTTCCTCCTTTTCTCTTGAAGTGGGTTAAAAATAAAAAAAAGGCCCATATCGCTCAGAAATGACTTTCTAACTGTAAAAGAATTTTCAAAATCGGTGTAGTAAATCCAGAGATTATCCCCTACAACATCACAAATTTATTATCTCTTTTTTGTGCTAAACCATAATGATTTTTCTAAAAACAAAGGGGCACGATATGAGGTGGGTCATCGTTTGCACTGCACTACATAGACAACCCAATTTGTTATCATCCGTAAAGCCCCACCTGAACACGTTATCTTTGCTTTGGCCAAACTGAGTCCGAAGTCTATTCAAGGACTTCCAGACTCACAGAATGTATGTATGTAGAAGACTTTCGGTGGGTGAAACAAATGGGCTTGGTATGGGGTCTTTCCTTCCAAATATATCAACGAGTATACTGATTGTTGAAATGTGTTGGACTTATCAGTGTCACCAGGTAGTCCTTAGAACCGGAATCGAACCCGCGACTCCGGAGCAGAAGACAGGGTAACTGCCCACTGCGCCAACGGGCCAGCCTTTGTATACGGAATTTGTAATACACGTATTTACACGTGAGAATGCCAACATTCGGTCCGTATTCCTATCTATGGTTAGTTATAATTAAACTTTTAAAAGAAGTTGACTTAAAGTTCGTCCATAAATTACGTCACACGAATTTTAAGACTTTTAAAGCGCCCCCCCCCCTCTCCTTGTCACAGTTTGTCACTGCTTGTTAATTAGTACTATCCCATAACCTGAGCAGTTTTGTGGTACACTTAACAGAAAAACTACCGGCAGAATACGCAAAGGGCCGTAGGGGGAGCTCCTATCGCAACAAATCGAAATTCCTGCTCAGTTTCTGTTATAAAGTTACCAATATATACCCCGGAGCACTCTAGCTGCTATAGTCACTCCCCCTATACCGTCCGTGACTGTAGTATCCGCATCCTTTCTCTCCTCCCCATCTATCTTTATATCCTCATACTCCATCCTTTTTCCTTACTCCTGTTTTCTAATTGGAGGTAGCGCCGCGCTTGCAGCCGAATTGGGAGGGCCGTCCGGGTACCAGTACCTCTTTCTCACATAAGATCGGCGTGAAGTGGCGGCAATGCTGCATCATCATATCTCTTGACTGATGTATCATCATCATTAATAATCAATGTCAATTTTGTCAGGCGAAACGTATAACGCTAATACACCCAGACTCGAGGCGGGAATCGAACCCACGACCCCGGAGCAGAAGGCAGGATCACTGCCACTGCGCCAGCGGGCCAGTCAGTATAAGGGAACTAAGAAAATAGTGGGAGGGGTGCGACATTATACTACTCGTAGATAGGAGCACATAAATAAATTCATTATTTTAAAGAGGCCTGGAGGAGATTAGGTGGTGAAATGGAAATTCTCTAACTTCCAACAACGCTGAGAGGTATTAACCTCTTTCAGCTGGTACATGATATACCGTAGAGAATAGTGGTACGATCTCCTGCTTCACGTGTGACATCTATATCTAATAAAATCTTTTGTTTATGCCTTTGTTTTGACAGTTTTTTTTATTATTTCAAATTGATTTCAGCTGGTACAAAGCAACTGGAATAAATGATATAGCAGAACAGCACATATATACCGTAGACGGTAACGGTACGGTGTCATGCTTCACATGCAATATCGTTCGTCCTGGTGGCGGAGAATGCCTGTACAACGAAGCCACCATCGGCCCCAACTCCCGTATCACTATCAACTGCGCTGGACCAGATATACCACAGATCTACATTTATAACATAGTAAGTAATTTAAACCATAAATTTTAAAGGTGTTAAGCAGTGCTGCCCCCTTACTTACCCTGTTTATATTTTTAATATAAAATATGCTTAAAATAATCGCATATTAAAAGTCGCTCGAGAGCTGAGGCGCCCCTGTGACTCGGCCGCTCCGTTCGCCATTTGGTATGGGCAGCCCTGCTGTTAAGGAGGTGTCTTATATCTGTAATATTATAATATTACAGACAGATATCCTTACAGATTACACCATTCAGACAATGTATAAATAGACGAAATCAAATTATCATTTTCAAGTAATTGGCCTTCAGATTGCTTTGCAAGGTGATGCGTAGGCCTGGATAGAATGAAAAAAATGATCTCATTAGATACAAATACACATATGAAAAGAAATAACGCAAATAACAACCTGAGATGCGAACCAGTGCATCAAAGTAGTGATCATATTGCTTTCGTAAGAAAGCTACAGTAACTTTAAAAACGGTGACAATATCAAAATGTGAAACAAGCTTGGTTTTATACATCACATTTTCTGCTTCTGTTTCTGTTATTTATTTATCGTGTATATATCGTGTCTTAACACACTTTTGGTCATTTTTCTATTTAATTTTCGTTAAGACCAGTATGACGGTTTTAAATAACAACTCATTAAATGTATATTATTAACCTCGAAGTATGGAGATTAGAATAGGAGGACCATCATCTATGACGGGCTACTTGAAAAAGTGGCCATGTTTAAACAGCAAAATATCGTCCGAAGATTCACCGAAATGGCGCTGATGTAAACCTTCCAGAACGGTGAGGAATGGTAGGAATGTACCAATGAATTGATCAATAATAACCTTTAAAATTTTTCCTCATTCTAATGTAGCGCTACCCTTATTTGCGAATTTTGAACGAACACTTTAATACATCGAGATGGTCCTCTTTATATTCTAATCCCTGAATGTTAGCTATTTTAAACCATTAAAGTGAACTTTTTCTAGAGTTATGAACATTATTGAGTCATGTACCTTATTTATCAGGATGGAACATTAATATCAGTGTGGGAAGATAATTCCAAAGTAGCCAGTTTGTTAGAGACGACTACTGCTCCAGTGACCTTACGAAGAACTGTGCAATTAGGTCTTGGAATGGAAGACGCTGATGTACTATTGCAAGTGCCACCAGACTATTTATCTCGCAGCAATGTGCCACTTTTGGTCTATGTGTAAGTTTCTATTCATAATTGAGTAAAACATTAGTGATAAACAGACTAAATAGGCCATGGACATGGCATTTCATTAGAGGTAGCGCCACGCTTGAAACATGGAGGAGGTCGGATGTTTGAAAAAGGGTGCTAGAATTGATCGCCCATATATGAGCTGGCCGCAATAAGAACTGTTTAATCTAGGCATCGACTCAAATGCCGGCTATTGATTATGCTAAGACCCCCTCCTTAAGTATTTGAAGGAGTCTAGCATATAAAAATTCCCTTGATCTTCAGTTACGCAGGCCCTGATACGGCGTTAGTGACCAAGCAGTGGAGCGTAGACTGGGGTTCATCGCTGGTCAGTCGGTATGGCATTGCCGTCGCACGCATTGACGGAAGGGGCTCTGGCCTTCGAGGTGTAGACAACATGTTCGCTGTCAATAGACGACTGGGAACCATAGATATCGAGGACCAAATCACAGTGACCAGGTTAGAATCGTTTTTATTTTATGGCTTGAGTGTTTTAGACTGTTACGGTTTTCGAAATTTTTCCTGCTTGTCCTTTAAGATATAGTTTATTGCCAATTTCATGATTCTAGGTCAACGGGAAGGACCCTACAGGTTTTGGTTCCCTTTGTATGGGAAATGTAACATAAACGACCATATCTTTTGATTGCGTACATTTAGAATGTGGATTTTTTTTCACAGCTTGAAGGGTGGTCCCTTTACAGCTCGACGCGTTCTTGACTGAGAGACACACAGACGGACAACGAACTGATCCTATAAGGGTTCTTTTTTTTCTTTGGAGGCACGAAGCCCAAAAAAACCCAACTTGTGAGATTATTGAATTCTATTAAGTAACATGTATCAACAGATTCCTACAGCAGAATCTGCAGTGGGTGGACGGTAATCGCACCTGCATTTGGGGCTGGTCTTACGGCGGGTACGCTGCATCGCTGGCATTAGCTCGCGGTGGTGAAGTATTCCGTTGCGCCATTGCTGTTGCACCAGTAGTCGACTGGCGATTCTATGGTATGTCCACTGCAATGGAATAAATTGTTGTTCTTAATTAATTACATCATTGCAAATATAGGTGCATTAAAAGTGAAATTAATGTTCTATGAAATTTTATTACTGCACTGTTTTTTATCTTCATATAAATTTACCACAGACGTATAATGTCTTCCATTAAGTTTAATATAAAATTTATGCATTGGATCAAAAAGATACGGGTTGAAAATAAAAAACGACTGAATAAATTCAAAAAAAAAATAGCGCGCATTCTATATTATTGTAGGACTTTGATACTACATCTTTGGCAACAAAACTTTAAAAAATTGAAAAAAGACAACGATGTAGTTGAAAGAAAGTAGTACTCCTGCTAATTTAACCAACATAACACTCATGCGCTAATAACTCACTTTGCGCTAGGTGCAATAATCTACTATTATTGCCTTTTTTCTGATTACAATCAAGATGTAACTTGCCTGGATATTCTAAATTAAATCCTGTATCAATATAATGTTAACTTGTTATTTAGTTTTAGGGAGGGCACCGGCTTCTGAAATACAGTTTAAGCTAGTTCAGAAGTCAGTTCAGACTCATAACTTAAGTGTGAACTACCATTTCTTTTTCTTTGTAAAGGATATTTTAATAAATTTATTTAACTTTATTGAACCGCTGAAAGTTCCATATCAATGAATCACGGGGATGTGAGACACTCTGTTTTCCTGGATGAAATCGTCTGTTTTAAATAACTCAAGGCCCCAAGAAGGTAAGTCAATTAGTCTCCTTTGCTCCACGTCCTACTCCTTGTGGAGAGAGGGACTTACTAAAATCTCTGTCACACACACTCTTTTTCACACAGTATGTCTTTTTCTCTCTTTCGCACACTCTTTCTCTCTCTCTTTCACACACACTCACTCTCTCTTTCACATACTTTCTTTTCTCTCTATTTAACTCCCTCTCTTGCCTCTATTGCACTCTGTCGTGTGTACTCATCTCACAAAGGCAGACAATCCATGGGCGTTGCCAGTTATAGTCAGGACAAGCAGCCTGCTCATTGGACCCTTGTTATTTATTAAAACAATTCTTCTGTACGTATATTTGATTCTGTCACTCAAGTTCTCTTTAACGGACCGAGCAGTCGATGATGGTGTAGATTTTCTGTGTTTGCCTAAGTTATAGATATACAATGGCATCGGGTTATGAAATATTTTTTTATTTAACCCCATGAATTGACCGTGCGGGTACTGAGTCCATTATATTGCAGAGGAAGGAACCAAAGCAGTGCCTGAGACTCGCGACCCAGCCATGTTATGAAGAAACGGTGATCTTGATCGTGTAAAGATTTGTGTGACGTTCAGTCCATGTATTAGAAGGCGTGAGCATCAAGTAATCTATACAAATAAATAGTTCTTTAACTGATAGAATCAGGCGTTACTTTGCGAAAATCCATGACATGCATGAAAAACTAAACTACTTTGCTTTAATCTGCGAATGAATACGAGGGAAAATCGATGTAATGCTACAACCCGAAGGCTACACCACCGAATCCGCCAGCGCAGCACTACACTCACTTTCCGATGTTCCTCGACGCACGTTTCGCTTCGACACCGAAGCATCATCAGGAGATAAAATGCTGTAAATAATAATTAGGTATAATTTCATTTGACGTTACCAAAATATCAATTTGGTCGTGACGCCAACAACGTTCCAGGTCCACGCCCTGTGGTGCTGATTATGCACGGACTGCTATGCTCTTCAGCTGATTTTCTAGTTCTGGGCCCCGGCAGAGCTCTAGGTCAGACAAGATACATTTTCCATTATCTTCCGTTATCAAATTTTATACTTTTTAATAACCTTTGTTCTGATAGCTCAAAAGAGAAAAGAAACTGCAATCGAAATATATATATACATATATATAAATAACCTGTCACATTGTTTGTCCGCGATGGACTTTAATTTTGCTAATATTTCCCATTGAAATACACTCAACGTCTTTTTGAAAATTTTACTAACCTGATGGTTTAAGTTTCTTGGCCGAAAATCGAGAAAACCTCTTTGGAACCAGTGTTTAGTATTAAGAATTAGAAATAAAATCTATTCCTAAAATTTTTATTATGCTCAACTACCTTAATCTATATATATTTTAAAATTTAATCACACAGTATTTTTAATTTTTTGCAGTTAAACGTGAATCCAGTCCAATGGGTAAAAGAAGATTTATTGTTACATGATTTATTGTTTGGGTTGGGTTACATGGATTCGATTGTAAACTGCCTCTTTCTTGCGTTAGATCGGCATGAAGTGGCGGCAATACTGTCACGTCAAGTGATGGGGTCACCACTTGGATTTGTAGACCACCTGCCGTCGCCACGTCATTCCCTTGCTTATTAAAAAAGTCATTTACTAACTCATATTTAACCTCCAAACGAATCGGTCTCACTCCAGGCACCGGACTCAAACTTGGCAGACTAAATCTCAACTGCACAGCCAAATGCGTCTCATTAAAAATAACCTCAACGCCGAACCAAAACCGTTCATGGATTTGGTTAGCATAAGAGATATAGGGAGCCAACCTTAAACGATAGATACATGCTGTGCCCATGGACATCTGCACGACCAGAAAGCTAGCAGATGCGTTGCCGGCCTTTAATGACGAGTTTAGGCCACCGGGCTCCTTACTTGCCCTGATTATAATATAAACTACATTTAAAATAATAGCGTTTTGAACGCCCCTAGCTGCGGTATCCACTGGAACTCGGCGCCTGGAGCGGTCAGTCCGTTCGCCCTATGGTAGCGCGCGCCCTGCTTGAGGCTCTCGCAATTTTACGCGGGCAAAGTCGCGAGCTGTATTTATTTACATATTGGACGAGGAATTTATTATGAATCATTTAATCTTATTTATACTTGATTAATTGGAGTTTTTAGCTCCAAGGACAACTGGTGGGGTTGATTATAACTGACTATTCATGCCTATAAACAATAGCGCTACTCGAAGAAATTCTACTTGAGAAATTCGGATAGTGGAATTGTCCATTAAATTTCATGGTAAGCTACTCGAGATACATGTCGTAATAGATGTAAAGGTCTTTAGCCCACATCTCTGCGCTATGCCAAGGAAGCAGTCTATCCGGTGGAACAGAGCCTGGTCGCTGACAACACGGGGAGTTCTAAATTCAATGCATTCAGGACATGTCTGGAAGTCTTTGAATACACTTCGGACTCAAGTGATGTCGCTACTTTTTATGGAACGTGGCGTGGTGTCACGAACTGCTATCAGTTGCTTTTACACCTATTATGCTGCGCTCCATGCTCTTTGGCAAACCTTGAGTTTGGACTTCTGCTCTACGGGGAATGGCCAAATTTATGAATGATATATTATATGTATACGTTACGTATTGTAACGTATATTATATACATACGTTAGTATACGTTAGTTTTTTGTTAGTCTCACTTAGATTCGAAAACGGCTGGACCGATATAAATTCTGTTGGTTTTGTTGCATTCCCTTTATTTCAGGGAATATTTAAGGCCAATGAAAATGTCTAAAGATTATTTAAAAATACAAATGCCGGTAACCCGAAACACAATTAGTGGCAGGCAGGAAATTCCTAGCAAATCGGGAAAGTATCGGTAAATGATAATGTATGTGGTATGCACGGATATAAAACACATAACGCACCCTGATATTAAATGCACGTGCTAAATAGGTCCGCTGTGGACCGCATGCTTAACGCCTGCAAATTAACCCGACAAAGTAACCGCATATTAAATTTATTCAACTAACAATAAGCTTCTTAACATGTACAATGCTGTGAGAGGCAGGAAATTCCTATCAAGTAACGCAGTTGAGACTACCTCGTTACGTTTTGTGTCTAGTTGCATAATATCCGCACCGTTCTGGAAGACTGTTGGTCAATTCATTCAGCGCCATTTCGGTGAATCTTTGAACGATAATTTGCAGTTTGCAGTTTAATTAGAGGTAGCGCCATGCCATTACAGTCCTTTTGGTTTGCAGTTGAATTGTTTCGGAGCAACCGGGTAGCAGTACATATCTCACAAAAGATCGGTGTGAAGCTACCGAAAGCCCTGTTTGAAGGTTGGCAATCTTCGTGCCATCTGGTGTTGTAAATGTCAATGGGCATCGGTAGTCATATAGGTGAACCATCTACCCGGTTGCCCCTAGTAATATTTAAAAAAAATTGGGACCCTCGTCCAAAAAGTTCGGTCGATGTATAAGCACCGTTATACCGAGTGTCAGGTTGCACAATAGACGCACGCGCATATACCTGCGCAAGGTGACCTGGCGAAGGGCGCGGGCCTGCCCTTGCCCCTCCGTTCCCGGCCCGCGGTCCCTCCTGTCCCCTGCACTCACATGTGTTCCCCGACACGCCATAGCTGGAATGACTAGCATGGTGGTAGTGACGTACTTCGTATGTGCTAGAAAAATACGTCGATAACTTTTGATGCCATCATTATTGCCCTTGATGTTGACGACTGTTGGGCAAAAGTCTCCCTTTACTTCTGTCATTCTCCCCTATTCCTTACAAATCCCATCCAGCAGTTATACCATTTCCATTGTCCATCGAGCCATGGGACTACCTTCCAACCCAATCTAGGCCGATTTTTCGTGTATGTAACAATCTCATTTTATTTTATTTTTATTTAGTATAGTGAAAGGCTAGAGAAAAACATCGATAATTTTAGAAATGGAACATTTTTTTTGGGCTGAAGACGCACAAACAAGGAATTGGAAAGACTATCGTGGTAGGAGCGACATAGTTGACCCTTAATTTCTAATATCCGTGTACATAAAACTTTTGTGGCGCAGTTATGCTTAAAAATATAACGTGCAAGCGACATTTTTTTTATTATAATCTGGTGAACCACCTGCCCTTTCGTCCTTTATCAAAATAAATGAATTCAAATCAAAAGAACAAACTAATTTCAACATCATTATCGATATGTCGATACTTAATGGCACGCGCCTCTTTATTACATACAGCCAAAAATCGCGTCTGACAAGAGGTCGTAGAGACAGGTGCTAACATTTGGCAAAGTGTGCAAGAGGAGATTAGGCGATGTCTTATCGATTGGAAAAATAATATTATTAGTATATATTTCCTCTTTTTTTGCTTCGAAGAGTATTTACGCACACCTCTCGGAGAGTCCTTAGGAGAACTTCGTCTGACAGGGTCCATAAAGTCTAAGAAAATCCAATAGTCCTCCGTTACCTTAATTACGTCACGCCTTAAGAGGAGAGGAGGGGTCACCACAATGTGACATTGTGTGACTAGGGGTACGCCCCCCTGTACCCCTTGTCACAAGCCCTATGACGGCACAAATCAAAATTTAAAATATTGTAATAAAAAAAAATTTAGTAAAAAAAATTGATTTGCCACTTTCTTTAATTTATATTTTATTTTATAGGTATGTGACTTCACACCAAGGGGGTTCCGGTAGTATGAGAAGAAAATATGCACATTTTTCATAAGAATCGGTCAAGCGGTTTGGGAGGAGTTTGGCAAAAAACTGTGACATGAGAATTTTATGTATGATATTTTTACAAATGTAATACGGGGGCAACAGGAAGATGTTCAACGGAACACGAACGTAAAGTGTGTAGTGTAGATTTTTTAAATAAATAAATTATTACTTATGCCAGTGTCAGTCAATGTGAAAGGGGTACAAAAGAGGCAGTAATACGTTTTTAGCCTCGAGTAAAAACCCAAACGCTATATCGCGGGGCTTGACACGATAATAACCTCACGGTAACGCAATCTATGCAATTGTCGATATTTCGTGTAAAAACCTTTGATTCACGATCATTACTTAATTGTGACACATGATTGACTTTTACTAGTTAAACTGGAACGCAATATCATGGGCACAACATGAATGTTTGATCATTCTGTATTTTTTTTCACAATGAACATCGTTACAGATATTTAAAAATATTCCTAAAGTTTTTTTTTTTAAATAGGCTTGAATATACACCAAAGACTTTTAATTCTAAATTTAAAATCTTAGGTAAATATAAAAAGTACAGAAAATTGACAATAATGATTAAGTGTAACTTAAATTCACAATGTAACATTAATTTACATAATTAATAAGATTTAAAACTATATACAAAATGTTAAATTATTTGTACAGACATTATTTTATTTGTCAATTGATATACTTATTAAGGTCGTGATTTCTAGATTTCTACGTTGTCACCCGTCTTAAAAAAAATGTATACTTGTGTGTGTAAACGTACGTGTTTATGTGCGTCTAGTTTTATTTTAATATATTAATAGTGCATATTTTATAACTGTATTCGCACACCCTACCGTATATTAACTATATTTGTGCCAGATTTAATAATCCTTACTTACTATTTAGTACATTCTATTATCCTATAACATTATTCCCTGTTCCCGTGCCATTCCTTTTGTATCATACAAGCCTTGTCCTAACAATAACGAACACAACAAAAAAGAAATTATCCAATTTGGTGTAGTCGTTCAGAAGTTATGCACGTGCATACATTTCAGCGACTCATTTCTATTTGCGACTATAAATTGAGATGTAAAATATCCTATCTTTCAAGTTAGATTAAACTGTACACGCTGTTTAAATTTGATTAAAATCGGTTTAGTAGTTTATGAGTCCATCGCGGACAAACAACGTGACGCGTAATTTATACATATATATACCAATTATGAGGTAAAAAAGGGTTTTCGATCGTAAGCTCTCTCTAACGATTATGAATCGTATTGTAGCTAAAAGAACAATGAGGAAGAATGCCTTCACAGGAGTGATCCAGTTCTGTGACGTATATCCGTTTCCTTCAGTCAGAAAACTGTGCCATCGGAAAGAAACCTTACATTGTCTCTAACTGCATAATTCTGAACGATAATGAAACATCATTTTGCGCTGAGAATTTTTTTTATGACCGTACATCTATACTAATATATTCTTTTTCTTGGAGGTGGTCGTGGCCTAATCAGTGGTCAACATTTGCTTGTTTTTTTTTATGTTACAAGGGGGCAGACGAGCAGGCAGTAGGCACCGAAGTGCCTACCGTCGCCCATGGACATCTTGACATTAATCGGACCCACGGTTTTACGTGCCGGAGGAGGTCGGATTCTTCAAAATTTTTAGTTAGAATGGGTCACCCATCTATCACTCGGCCGCGGCAAGAGCTGCTTAATCCAGCGATCTATTCAAATAACGCCCTAGCGGTATCCTAGTCTAGTACCTGGGTCAGTAGTGTAATGTAATGTAGTAGTGAAAATGAAGTTGTGGAGCGAGTTTACATCTCCGATTGCCGTCTGACGTCATCCCCGGAATCTCCACAACCTCACGACTAATATCACTATGAATGTATATTTTTACGAATAAGAGCATGTTGTCAAAGATTTAGAAATTCGATACCACCCACGTAAGTTGTTGTAACCCCAAATTCCCAGCTTTACAATAGAGCATTACAAACACAAACTGAAATAAAAATCTCATTATGTACCACATTTATGTATATTATATATTCAATTATTGTATACAATAATATATCAAATGTCACTGGTATTGCCTCCTTCAGTGAGAACGTCATATCGCTGAAGGTGGCTCATGGAAGAGAGAGGGATAGAGAGCCTACATCGATGGGTGGGATGAGGCTGGGTAAAGGAATACTTTGCGGCGGTTGTTTATTGGGTTTGTCTTGACATTTACCTGAAAACAGAAGTTTGTTAAGATGACCGATTGCCGTCTGACGTCACACTCGGAACGTAGGACATGCTAAAAATGCTCGAGGATAATTAATTCGGGTGAAATCGGCCAACCGTTGAAGTTATTTAACAAACACCTTTATCGCGCGATAATTACGGAACCCTTCGAAACACGTGTCTTGAGTCCTCTTGGCCACTTTTTTAGTGTACCAACTAATAAAAACGCTTTCGAACGCCCGTTTGTGTGTTCAAGACGAGCATTGCATTTCAAAGCGATTGAGTCAACGCACGCGCCACAGAATGCCGAGCGTTTCTGAGGACCTGTCAACTACGCACCGTACATTGCGGATATCAGTCCATCCTTTCTACTGTTGAGCTATTGTGGTTCTTATATGTATTTAGAATATGATATAAAATAGTACATTGTAATTAAATAAAATATAACAACACTACATTTACAGGTACGTATGTCATTTGAAGTATTTTAATAGCATGTAACTTCTTGAAAGCATGTGTACTCTTAATCATGCAAAAACTACATTTTTCTATATAGTTCAAATATACCTAATGTATAAAAAATGTTAAGTTTTGATGCAAATACTTTCATCATCGTGATTATCAGCCAATCCGATATCTGCAATCTATCGGCTTTCCCTCTAATTTATTGATGGCATTGTTATCGCGTTTCGTTCGGTTTGTAAGAGTTCCGGATGGTATAAATCCTTCTTTAAAGGCCGGCAACGCATCTGCTAGCCTCCTGGTCGTGAAGATGTTCATGGGCGTCAGTAGGCACCTAGTTGTCTGCTGCCTGCTCGTTTGCCTCTTGTAACATTAAAAAAATACATTTTTCTCTTTGTTGTATTGTTACTGGTAATTTCCGAAAGGGCTGATCATATTTTGACAGAACTTTCACTAGTAGGTTTTACCAGGAATAAATTTTAAAAGGAAAGTAATTTGGGGTGTGCACAAAAAATTAAAATCCCCAAAATGTATTCGTAGGTACATTCATTAATGTTGTTTATTTGTTTTTATATACCATTAATGTAGATGCTCTGTCTGCCTTTCTTGGCTCTAAATTAGATTTTTATTTATGTTACAAGTGGCAAATGAGCAGGCAGCAGGAACCTCTGTGCTTACCGATGCCCATGGACATCTGCACGACCAGAAGGCTAGCAGATGCGTTGCCGGCCTTTACTGACGAGTTTAGGCCACTGGAAAGTCTCACAAACCGAACGGAACGCGACAACAATACCAACACTTGACGTGACAGCATTGATGCCACTTTTTTTTTTAATGTACGAAAGTTTAGCGCAACAGCAGCTATTGCGGTGGCAGTTATTGTTGCTGGGACACATCAAGCATATGCTCATAAGCATGTCCAGGTAAAATAGGGTGGTGCAGAATCAAAAGTCTTGAATCTACTCCTGTGATTCATTTAACCAATAAAGCAAATCTCACAGATAGAAACTAGAATGAATGACCTTGTTTTATTACTGACATTCTATGTGCAATTATCTAAAGTTGTATTTAAAATTCATACTTTTCCAGCCTCTATTTTGGACTGAAGCCCCACTTTCCTATGGTCTTTTATCTGGTTTGATGACTTATTATGACACCCCCAAAAAAACATGGGTCCATGGAATATATATTAAGGCGAACGAAGCCTGCAGCTTCGATACTCTGACTATTTCACCCTTGCATTATGCCGGTCTAGTACCAGTGTCCGCTTAGATTGCAGAAGATGTAGCTGTGGGGCGACTTAATATAATCGACCGTCGTCTGACGTCATCCTGGCAGCCCCCATAATATCTACTATCTCACGACTAATACCACTCAGTGACATTAATCGGGACCCACTGTTTTACGTGCCTTCCGAAACAAGGTCGGTTATTTGAAAACCAGTTTTAGAAGTGGTCCCCCATCTATCTGATTCAGGGGGTGAGAAATGACATTATTAAACGAATTCGTCTGCGTTAACTTGCAAGAGCTCTGAGACCTTCTTAATCTTGCCCTATTGAAAACCAGTCGTCAACTATGCTATTAGTCAACTATGATAGTTACGAACTATGCTAGATGTCAACCCAGACAGCTAAGTGCCTGTTGATGCCCATGGGTATCTGCACGACCAGAAGGCAAGTAGATGCGTTGCCAGCCTTATTGAAGAGTTTAGGCCGCCGAAAGTCTCACAAATCGAACGAAACGGGACAGCAATACCATCACTTAACTTGACAGTATTGCCGCCTCTTCATGCCAATCTTATGCAAGAAAGAGGTACTGGTACAGGGTTCCGTATCTGATACGGCCTCAACTGTTTCTTACTCAAACCTAAGAGGCTTTTGTAGAAACAAGTCCCTAACTTACTCATAAACAACTTCGAATCTCTGAGACCCTTTAATCCTTTCCAATCGGCTAGAGCCAGTTTGTTTGCCCGGTCTTGCAGTGCTGCCGCAATAGTACAAATCGCCAGCGGTACACCCGGCTCGGGCCCTATAATGTTACGCTCTGAGCCCTGCCTAGCGAGCTGATCTGCCTTCTCATTTCCATGCTTACCTGAATGACTCTGCACCCAAATAATAGCGATAGAGGTGTTACTCCTTATTGTATAATATATAAAACTAGACTAAAATATATACCATAAAAGGAGTGGATTGGTTTAGCTCTGGTTAGAGGAGAGTGGGCTAAGAGTGGGGAGGACTGTGCTCAACAATGGGACATTATAGGCTAATAAAAAAAAAAAAAATTAGATACCAATCGGAACAAACTCAGATATGTATTTGGAGATATTTAGGAATAAGACTTGAGCATGAAAATTTGTAAAAATAAATAATCGTACAAATATATATAAGGAATTAAAAATTAACAGTTAACGCCGCTAACTAGAAATTACATACATAAAACTAGAAATTTGTGAATCTCTCAATTAATAATATATCGATTTATATATAGATCTCCGGCTGTTCAAAATGCGACTTAAAACGTAAAGATTTCTGGTTGAAATTCCTATTGTACATAAATCTAAGTACAAAATATTTATTCTTAGAACAAAATAGATAGTTATTTTGTGATGGTTGTTAATGATTACTCTTTGACATCACCCTATAATAAAGTTTATACATGTGTGTGTAAATCGCTTGTCGTTGGTGTGCGTGTGTATTATTTTAATAGTTGAATGTATTAACAATGCATAATTTGTATTAGTGTTTGCACACCACGTCTATATAAAATTTCTTACTTTTCCGTCCGCGCAATTTGCTAAAATGGTACAAAATCTTTTTGCTGGAAGATCAATATACATATATATATGTACATATATATTTAATAAAAAATATTATAATTGCTTACTTAAACGCGCTAATGTCAGGAACTACTGGCCCGGTTTCAAAAATTCAGTTTAGATAGCCCATTTATCGACGAAAGCCATAGGCTATGTCATCACGCTAATATTTTTCACATAATTTTACGCGGACTAAGTCCTGGGTAACAACTATTAAAATTATTCTTCGATGCGTTGCTGGCCCTTAAATAGGAGTTTAGGCCACTGGGAACTCTCGCAAACCGAACGAAATGCAATAACAATACAAACACTTAACGTAACAGTATTGCCATCACTTTACGCCGATCTTATGTGAGAAAGAGGTACTGGTACCCGGATACGGCAGCCCAATTCAGCTGCAGACCATTAAAAACTGCAAGCGCGGCGCTACCTCTAGGTTCTAAAATAATTGTAAAAATTTAGCGTGTCTTTGTTGAAATCCATGTCAATCAACGAAAAATCAAATTACAATAATTATTTTTTCTTCTCTGTTTTCTTTATTTACTAAAGGCTTTCCTGATACGCCCCAATGGAGACCTGTACCAGCCGCTACTAAGCTACTCGGTCTTCGGCCCGTCTTATGGCCGTAGAAATGTGGACGCCTCATAGATGTCTTATTTGGCCAGACCAGCGAGTAGGATGGCACCTTCTTGGTTTTTTACCCTCACTATAAGCTGTCCATTATTTCAGAAGCTCCTACCTAAAAACTATTTACAGCTCTGAGTTTAATCGTTGTATTTATTCAAAAAATTAGTCTAAACGAAAAATGTTTATATATTTTTTTATATATAAGGGGCAAACGAGCAGGCGACATTCACTTAAATGAGAATTGACAACTGCAACGCCAGAGGGCTCCGAAGATGCGTTGCCGGACTTTGAGGAATGAGTATGCTCATTTCTTGAAGGTTCCTAAGTGGTATCGATTCGGTAATACCAAAGCTGGAAACCGATTCCACAGAGGAATTGTGCGAGGTAAGAAGTTTCTAGAGAATCGCACGGTTGTGGACTTTAGGACATCTAGGTGATGAGGGTTGAATTTCAAATTTTGACGAGATGTCCTGTGGTGGAATGCAGCTGCCAGAATTAGTTCTAACAATCGCTCGGATTCCTCTATTGAAATGAATTTAACTTTCGTATATTTTATAATTTATACGTACTTTTGCTTAACTACTTTCACAAACCCATGTAATTACCCGCTATATAATTGATTTTATAAAGGCTAATCTGCAGTCAATATGTAAGGTGAAAAAATTTAAACGCCTCCAGATTAGAGCTTCTGCCTGGAAAACCTGTGCAGACTTAGTACTGCTCTAAACTGTCTGAACCATCACCCAATGGCGGTAAAACTAAATAAAAACAATAAATATAAGTTGCAAATTAGTATCGAAATCAAACAACATCTTATTTACAATATATTTTTATTAACTTAAATATACATGGAAGTTTTTATGCATGTGTCTTGTATATTAAATTATTGTTTTTTTCTCTCTGAAATACTATATTTCTTATGAGAATTTTAAGTTGCTGTTTGAGGTTCAAAATTCCAAAAAACATGCAGTATTAATAAAATATCAAACCGCTCTAATCCAATCTTCATTCTATCTTGTCAATTCTATTGACAATGTATCTTCAGTTATTCCATATTCAATAACGACTTCTATCTACTTTAACGCAATTATGATATTCAGTCTTCAGAAATAAATAATGTGCTGTGTCTTTACTGTGCTGTGTTTTTGACGTGATAACGTCTTATAAATAAACGCAAGAAAAAGCATGACTCATTGTCACGTTCCGCCTGAGTCGAGTGTGCAAGCGAGTATTTCTTGCAGAGATTGAAACTCACAAGAAAAAATAGACTATTAAGTCGGTTCGCAAACAATAATTTTACGTGATAGGCTGATCGTGCCTCTCTATAGTTTGTTCCGCGCTCCCACTTGCACGCTCGGCTCAGGCGGAACGTGACAATGAGTCATGTTTTTTTGTAAATTTAAAAAGATAAAACCGTATTCAATTTATATTAAGCCACTAAACAAGTAGCTTTCGACTTGAATACAGTCATAATAGCCAAGTTTTTTGGGAACAACATTTCTATTGGAAAACATAAGCTAAAACATTACATGAACACTTTTAATCATCATTACAGTATCAGTAATCATTTGAATCATCCATACTATACTCAACTTTAATACTCTGTGTCTATTAATTCTGGGAACTATCAACTGTATCAGCCAGAATGAATTTCCAATGATTAATTCAGGACTTTAGCACTAATTGTCTAATTGCGCATCCAACCACAAAATTATTACTGTGAATCGCTACTAGAACTAGAACTTGAGTCAGTAGACATGACTTCAACGTCTTCCTGCGTGGGCGCATCTTTACTCCGTCCATCTAAAACCACCGAATTCCCACCTCCTACTGACATGTGAAGTTCTCCAGATGGATGCCACGTAAACTGATTTGTTGCTGATGCTGGCACTGGAAATACGCTTCCACGGAGGACGAATATATCGCTGGAACTCTTCTCTGTAAAAAAAAGAAACGAAAATATATTAATATTTGACAATATTAAGAAATTTTGTAGGGAATTGGGTATTTTGGTTTATGGGCATTTTATGTTCGCATTTAAGTAAATACGCTTCGTTGGTGGAGCAACTGAATGGCTTATCAAAATATTATTAAAATTCATTCAAATGAAAATTATATGTTTAACACTCAAAATGTATTAGGAACTTGGAATTATGCATTCAAAATATTCATGGTGGTCTAAAGTCTTTCGCAAATCTACGCGGACGAAGTGGCGATTAACTACCTTCTTCTTAGCGTTTCGTTGGCAAGCACTAAATCGTGTTGGCCCAGAACTTAGCCACATCAACTGTCAAGTCCTCTTGCGTGCAGGTATTAAGGCACGCAGGGCACGCAGGGCACATTGTTTGAGTTGCACCGCACAAACAGCTCAGATTAATATCCTTTGCGAATCTCCACCATATATCTCCTCAATAGTCCATACCTCATACCGTTGAACTATTGAGGCTCAATCAAATGGGTCAGCCATCCATGAACCGGCCGCGGTTAGAACTGCTTAACCCAGCGATCGACTTAAACGCCGGCCACTGATTAAGGCATCAAACTCATCAAATTCCGTTGCATACTTTAAAAGGTCTAAGCGTAAAAGAAGGGGTAGCGAATATGTGATCGCTACCAACTAACTAGCTTATTAGGAAGCTAATAGAACGACGCCGTTTAGGGGTCATCCAGAAATTGCGTCACACGAATTTTACGGTTCTTAACCCCCTCTCTTCTGATTGTCACATTTTCTATATTCCCTCCCCCTTAGTATGACGTCACAAAATTTTCAATGTTATGCAAGTATTTTAAAAAAATAAGCGAAAACAGCAGTTTTCTTCTATTTTCAATTTTTTTTTATTTGACGTCACATCCTTTACACCCCCCCCAAGTGGGGCATTAGGACAAGGCCAAGTTAATAGCAGATTAATCAAATTAATCATTAAGAAGTACTTTGTTTTAGAAATATAGCTGCAATTATTATTTTCTTGTAGTCATATGAAACGTTTTAGATTATTGTGATGCGCAATTTAAGTTTGTATATCGTAAATGATTGTTAATGAAACAAAAATAAAGTTATTGACGAAATAATATCGTACACCGTAAATATATATGTAAATATATCTAATATATAAAATTCTCATGTCACAATGTTAGTTACCATACGCCTACGAAACGGCTTGACCGATTTTTATGAAATTTCATATGCATAAGCGTTCGGTGTTCATGTCAAGAGTTCCAGGGAGCCACGTTTAGAGGAGCTCTGGGAAGCTAGTAATTGATTATTTTGATGATAATATTTATGACTTAAAAGCGTCCGAGGGCTCCCACGCCTTGTGCTTTCCTATCACTATTCTTGCTATGTTAAATCAGAGTCCCGAGCATGCTTACGGCTTCAACGGCACCTAGTTAACTACATTTATCTCTCTCTTTCTTTATTTGCCTAGCGTTTTCCTATTTCATGTAGGGTCAGGTCTCCTTGGCTAGATTAATTTTAGCGTGATGATATATACCCTATATATAGCCTATCTCGATCCACTTTGCTTCAATCCGCGAATGAATACGAGGGAAAATCGGTGCAATGCTGCAACCATGTCATGGATTTCCGCATAGTAACGCCTGATTCTATCAATTATTTGTTCGTGTACATGTTAAAGGGATCGCTCAAACCTACACTTGTGTCGCAATTCTCAGGCACTGGCCTGGTTCCTTCCTTTGCAATACGATGGACTCGATACCCGCACAGTCAATCCATGGAGAATTGCTAAGAAATCCGTCCCATTTAGATTACAACTTCAAATGCTGTGAGTTAAACTAGTTATGGAAGATGAGAAACGAACCAAACCACTATTATCAATTGAATAAATACAATTAGTAAGAGGCATTTTCTTCAAATAGTGCGTTGCCGGCCTTTTAGAAATGAGTATGCTATTTTCTTGAAGATCCCTAAGTCGTATCCGTGTAATTATTGCGGCGGTGTCCTGACTTGTCCTAATTGTAAACGTAGATTCCTCGCAAAAATTGGCTATATAAGTCACTCACGAGCACATGGAAGGGCAACAGGGGAAATTTGCAGCAATCACGTATGGATACAATGTAACCGCTTCGAAGTCAATAAATATATACACACGCTAGCTGTGCCTCGAGACTCCATCCGCGTGGGCCCCCCTTATCGCTTAGGGTCTATTAGATTACATTTATAGTTATTTCATTTTAATGGCATGGGTTCAGTAGTTGATCCTAGACTCCCCAGCGGCGAAATAATTCCGTCGGCTTTTCCTTGAAATGTACATTTTTTTAGACCATTTTTTAAACTGAATACTTTAATAATATCAACACTACTATCTGTTCCAATGTGATTTTAAATCAGAAAGAAATTTCTTCAATATTTTTACATCAAACTGCAACGTACATAAAACTTAAGAGTACGTAACAGGGGTAGCGCGGCGCATCAAAAGAATGGCAATATCTGTTACCTCTCATTTCAGACATGAATGATTTCTAATATATATAAACAGCAACATGCAAGACCGCTTTATTATTATTATTAATTATCAAACCACATTTTATGTGAAAACAAAGGATATTGCATGTAGAGTCGTACGATGTTGAAAGGAGATGAAATCTTAATAGGTCAACGGTCAAAGTTTGGACTGAAATCCGTGAGATACTGGTACAATTTGAAAATTTCTTTCAGTGTTAGATAGCCTATTTATCGAGAAAGGCTATATATATATATCATTCTGCTAAAATGTAATTATTTTTTTACCTAATTTTACGCGGGTGAAGTCGTGGGCACAGTTAGTCATTAGTATAATGTTTACAAAGT
The DNA here is from genome assembly GCA_024363005.1 of Charaxes varanes. Lineage (NCBI taxonomy): Eukaryota > Metazoa > Arthropoda > Insecta > Lepidoptera > Nymphalidae > Charaxes > Charaxes varanes. The sequence continues at coordinate 27,476,554 of JANCMC010033613.1, read as the reverse complement.
CACCCATCTATCACTCGGCCGCGGTAAGATCTGCTTAACCTAGAGATCTACTCAAATGCCGATCACTAATTCATATATTAAATTCTACTAAGTAAAATTAAATTACTCATTAAAAAATAAAACTGTTCATGAATTATTGCACTTTGGACTTGGGCATATATGTACATAAAATATATAGCCTTGGTTACGTTATGCAAAAAGCTGAGCAGATTTAATATATGCAATATCGACAAAAACTAGTTATTAATATCAGTAGGAGGATTCGAGGATAATTAATTTGCGAGGAACTGCGAATATCTGATCACGGTCGGTGTGTATGTGAGATAAAAGCTGCGAATTTCAGTGATTTGTAACGAGATGTCGTAATAAACATATTATTGTGCGCTTCCCGTGTGCTGACTAAACCTTACGAGATAGAGCAAAATAATGTACTACGGAATTGTACATCTTAAAAAGATCTATAATTTTTGTTATCACCATTTTCACAATAACTCCGATAAAATAAATGTCAATAAATTAACATACAAAAATACCGATATCCGGAAGAGTCACTAAAAGATACCGAAAAAGGATTAAAATATTGAATCTGGTCGCACTGAACTGAGCTGAATGACACACACTGCCGCTCTCGCTGCCCGTCCTTTGCGTTGTCCCGCGCGGAAAACCACTTATTTGGGCAACCTAGAGCAGCGCGAGCAGCTGTGGCAGGGCGTGAGAAATATCGCGTTCGCATTCTCGTCCTGCCCACGTCCTTCCTACTTCCCTACTCACTGCCGTGGAATCGAGCTGAATGTAAACGAGGTATAATGTTCAAATGCATATTTCTCGGATTTTTCTTCAGCATGACTTACAACCTTCTTAGTCATGTCAAGTTCTTATCCCGGTCCAGTGCCAGGGTCCGCTTAGATTGTAAAGGATTTGGATCGTGTGGCGAGTTAGATAACACATTGTCGTTTGACGTCATCCTTGGGACTCCCGATCTCTACAAACTCACGACTAATATGACTCAGTGACATTACTCTGGTCCCACTGTTTCACCTTCCTTCCGAAACACGGAGGAGGTCGGATATCAAATATAGACCAGTTATAGTATAGGTCACCTATCAGGCCATCTATCACGCGTTCGCATCAAGAGCTACCAACCTAACGATAAACTCATGTGCCGACGACTGATTAGGCCACGACCTCCTCTCAACATGACTAAAGTGTATTTAACAATGCATTTTCGTTAGAGTAGGGAAAAGTAGTCGATGTAGGGGAATATGGCGTCTGCTTTATTTGTGCTCTTTATCCAATGCTCCGTCTATTCCGATGTTTGTTTTGGGGGAACTATTTTAACTCTCAAACGATTCTCTTCTAGTTCAACTTCTAATGTTCAATTGTATTTTTTTGGCATATTTTCTTTAAATATACCTTCATGTAGTGCTTGTTATTAAGTAACTGTCCAAGGACTAGTCATTTCTACACGTTCCACTGTGGAATTACTGTAAATTTATACGTAAAGTGAAAATTATCCATATAATTTTTCAAAAATTGGGCTGACGGAAGAGTATACGAAATTTGACATAATTATAGGCTTGTATAGACGAAGGTGTGCGAATGCTAATATTAAAAAATGCCTTATTAACACATAAAATTATTAAAATAAAACCTCACGCACACCAATGCTAAACGATTTACACACTCATGTATTCATTTTACTATATGGTCATGATGTCTGTATAAAATATAACAATATTGGTGCAACAAAGAATTGTAATATTTAATACTGGCTGTACCCGCGACTTCGCCCGCGTGAAATTAGTAAAAAGAAAGATTCAATTTTAGTTTTATGGTATATAGCCTTCCTCGATAAATGGGCTATCTAACACTGAAAGAATATTTCAAATCGGACCTTTAGATCTTGAGATTAGCGCGTTCAAGCAAAGAAACAAACAAATTCTTCAGCTTTATATTTTAGGATAGATACCAGGTAATATTTTTATGGATTATATATATTATGGTATATATCGATTGAAATAATGTAGTACCTACCCTCGGTATTTGGGGAAAATATACTGGTATTCTGTATTGTAGAATGTGTTGATCTGTTAACGGTGTTTTATTCTGCTTTGTTACATTGGGCGCTTCCGCGTTAAACGCGCGTGCCGTAAATGCGCCGATGGCAACCGCCATCACGTACAAATATGCTTGCCAAGCGCTTCGTCACTAGTGTAATTAGCTTTATTTAAAAATATATTAATCCTAAGTAATCGATTCGTTTTCCTTGCACCTTACGCTGCGGACCAATTTAATTTACTACAGACACTATATTCTGTCTATCTTCAATTATTGTTTTTACACCGCCTATATTAATATAGAATAATAATATATCTAACTGATTTATATCCGTTATATCGGTTCTTATGAACCTTCAATAAGTAGCAGTAAAGGTATTTTTGAATGAAACATAATATGAATTGCATTTCAGCCTTGGACTTCTCAGCTCGGAATATATTATAAACATAACCATAGACCATAGAGAAATATGCAAAAAACAAATGAGTCCAACGCTAATATCAAAAAACGTTGGCAGTTAACATTGTAAGGTAAAAATGGAATAAATAAGAGGGATCTTTTATAAGGGTAAAAGTCTCTTTTGGCTTGTTTGCGCGGCAGAGTGGCACTCGAGGCAGAGGTGGAATTGTTGGAACTAAAATATTAATGTCGTACGCTCTAACTGAAACAGCTCTTCTCACTAACTACGCCTTATGCTACCTACGTTTTAGACCATATTGGGTGCGTAGGATTAAACGTTGGTTGTTGGGTCGTATTATGTTGGTTAAACTAAATAGGTATGGTAGTTTATCGGCACCTAAACGTTTAGCTTAATGCTATTCACTTTGGTCTAAAACAGGCCACACTTGTAAAATAGTTATTTTTAAATCTGTTTCTACTTATTTATTTACGTAGCCGATATTATAAGCGGTATTAAAAACGTTAAATTTTAGTACATCACAAAAAAACTTTGAACTCGCGTAATACAATTATTATAACACTAGCTGTGTCCGCGATTTTGTCCGCTTAACGGTCGTATAACTTCACATAACTTCGTCCGGTCATCCAGGTACTTTATTAATAAAAGTGACAATAGCAGTAGGGTTTACTCTGCATACTGGCACCTTATCACACCATTCCGTCAAATTTGATGAAGGTTCACTTCACTCCTGAATACAGATTCATATTACCAAATCTCATCTGTCGCGTATAGGACACAAACTTTATTATTTTCTTTTCAGTTACTGTGCAAAAAATAGCTGCAAAAGTTTCTTTAATCTGTCTATCTGTCTTTATATATATATAATTCTACCGTGCGCGTGTATGTCACTGAACTCCTCCTATACGGACATAATAATTTGTTGTGCTTCCGTTCACGCATTATTATCACGTAGTATATTCTTAGCGTTATCTCGGTTAAGTACCAGGGTCCGCTTATATTGCAGAGGATTTGGCTGTGGGGCGAGTTAAGATGACCGACCTCAACTCCATCTACCACTTCCAGGTGACGGCCGCCGTCGTGTGGACATTGCAGTTTTGTTGGGTTTCGCATCGAATTGCACCAGCGAAAGAACCAGCAGGTCTCGCTTTAAACGCCTCTCGCCTACAAACCTTAACGTAGCATATCGGTGGATTTTGAAATTATGGCGTCCTTTAGCGGTAAAGAAAGGGTGCTGGAATCGGTGCGGTGCAGCGCTGGGACGCATTTTTTTATAACAAGGGGCAACGAGCAGGCGACATTCACTCGAGTGTGTCAAGTCGCCATGTGGGCAGTAGTACAGAAAATGGGGGGGAACCGTTTGATAAATTGATACTGCTTTTTTGTGTTTACATACTACACGTATCCGATTTTGCGTGGACACTTTCTATAAGACACCATTGGCCCAGGACCGGCCGTGGGTGTTCGGGCACCTGCTGCAGCTGCAGCGCCGGCTGGGGCGGGAGAACTTCCCGCTAATCGAACAGACGTACTACCACAACCACACCGACATGGTGAGTACAACTCTCTCTCTCTTTCTCTCTTTGTTGTTCTCGGCTATTATCAGCGGATGCGGATGATAAAAAACAACGCGCTTTCAAAGTCTTTATTTTATAGTAATACCTTACGCGCTAGATTTTGTTAATTTACAAGTTTCGACTTAATCACAACATAACTTAAAATAAATAATAAACAACGTCCGAATTTCGGCACGGCCCGGGGCCGCGCCTCCTAAACGTAACAGACGGTAACGATTCGCGGCAAATTCTTCACAAATTTTAACAGTCTCGAGATTTCGGTGGAATCTCGTCGCGCACAGAATCAGTCGGGGCCGCGCGTACACTCTCGCCGCGCGCGCTCGGCGCCGGCGGCGAGCGCGTAAGTAATTATTAGTAACAACTAGACGGTAACCGGAATCCGAACGGAGTAGAGTCGACGTACGGTCGTTCGGTGCGGAGCGACGTCGGCGGCGCGCTCAGGTCATGGTGCCGTTGAAGCGCTGCTTCTGCAGGCATCTCGTCAGAGCGGGGGCCCTGCAACGGAAACGGGCGGAGCGTTACACGTTATACGCGCCACCGAGGAGCCACCGCTGAGTTTGTCGGGCGAGGGCGTCGGGGCGCCGCGCGGACGCGGACCCCGATCGACTCAAAGCGGCCGACGGCGCCGCGCGCTCTGCAGAGGTCGAAGAGTATTTTTCGGGGCAGGCGATCATTACTTACACCTTCGACTCTGCGTCTTTAGAATATATGAACGAAGTCAAAAACGAAAGACACGCGGGGCACCCGTTCCATTTCGTCCCGACCCAAACGATGCAGCAGGCGAGTCCCACAAGCGCCACCTGCGAAGCTCGGCCCTGCGGCTCGAGTGCCCGCGAACCCCTTCCGAGTGCTCACCGGGTCCAGCGACAGCGGCGCTCGCGGTCGTGCAGGCAGATGCCGTGCCGCTCGTAGCAGTCGGCGCCGCGCCCCGTCACGCACGTGTTGGGCGACTTGGAGCTGCGCCGGCTCACGTGCACCTGCGACATGCGGCCTGTAGTACTACGGACGCGCGGAGAACTCGAGCGCGAAGCCAAGATGGCCCTGGAGCCATGTCTACGTCGCAACTTTATTTTATCTAACATTTTTCACGTTTCTAAGTTGAAATCTATCGTCCGCCATTGTTCCCGCAGCGCACGCGAGTTACGTGTGTAGACCTTTTTTGTTCTAAACATAACTTTTTTTTCATTACCGACTTTCGTCTTAATCTACAGTTAAGAGTATAGTAGAGCATAATCAAACAAAGTCAACATAATATAAAATATGCAATTTAACTTTTATCTATATGAAGCTGAAGAGTTTGTCTGAATGCCTTAATCTCAGGAACTAATGGCCCGATTACAAAAATTCTCTCAATTTTAGATAGCCCATTTATCGAGGAAGGCTATAGCCTATATATCATTATGTTAAAATTGAAATCGCGGGCACAACTAGTCATTAATACAGCGTGGCATCGTACGCTCTGAAGTTTATTGTCAAATTGCCGCGGCAGCACGAGAACATTTCTTCAGGCTCATATGAGTTAACAATTCTTTTTAAAATAAAAGAAGAAAAACAAGACC
>JANCMC010033613.1:27263667-27467018 GCA_024363005.1 Charaxes varanes | reverse complement strand
AATCGTGGAAGATATAAAGCATCGGGCGCTCGTATAGCTGTTTTAAGTGTACTTAAAAACTATATAAGTACCCGATAATAATCAAACAAATAAAGTCAAACGAAAAGCCTCACGAAATTTATAAACGGAGAATTCATGTCACGTCTCAAAAATAAAAAGTAACCAAATTGCATAAAACATTTTTGAGAAAAAGTTTTTGCTCCAAATGCTTTAGTTCAACGTTCGTAAGACGCGACTTACACGACTCTGGTATGTTTGTTTTTGGCGCAGCAAATAAAATGTTACAAACGGGTTCCTCGCCGACGTACACAACGAAACGCGTTCGGAACGAAAACTAATTTCGCAGCAGAGTTAGACCCAAATTATCAAATTAGAGTTTAAAAATTGGACTCATTACGAGCGGAGCTCGTTTCCAAAGTTGGTTGAGGGCTCGGCATCTACTGCCCGAGCGGGCGGCTCGCGGCCTGCACTACATTAAACCGACAGGCCAAAAACTGGTTGCTCGATTCGGTTAAAACAAATCGCAAGATCAGATATCGCCTCCATTGAGGCACATAAAACCCATGAATGCGCGGATGCATCGCTTCCTATTGTGATGATGCTCTATCTTTAGTGGTTCACTTTCCGCCCACAATGGACAATCGGTAATTTGTGTCTCGATTTGGATCACCGGTTTGGCATTATGCGGCGATCGATGTTGCGTTTTAAGCGCATTTCCAGACGCCGCACGCCGGGTCGAGTACTGCAATAATTTCGAAGTAAACGAAAATTACCGTTTAATCGCTTTGCCCAACGATGTGCAACAATTATTTTGAGAAGATCGCTGTTCGTAAGCGTCGTAAACCTTTCGAAATATAAAGCTCGCAAGAGCTTCAAACAAATATTAAAACAGACCACCCCCGGTCGGACGAATGCGGTGGTTTGCATCGAAATCCCTATAATGCGTTCGGTGCACACGCAAGCGGCGGAAGATTTTATTGGAAGCCGGTAAGTTCACGGCCGAGTTATATCGGTCGGCGCGGCCGCACCGCAACTACGCACCGTTCACCGTGGACCGTTTCGCAGGGGGAGCAGGTTCTATGCTTTGTCGTATACGTTTCGAACTGTGTACGAGTCGTACAAACCCTTCTCTGAGACTTATTTAACGTCATCTTCGCGCGTTTCCTAGTCGCGATGAATTGGCGTTGAAGGATTTTTTGTCGGTGATGTCCTTCGCTGCGACGAACACTTTCGATTTTAAAACGTGCACTGCATCGATCGTTACGATCTTTGTTGCGAGACCCGTCACACCTTGACGATGAATAATGAGCTCCTTGCGAATGCACAAAGGACAAGTTTTAAAAGCGCAAACGAGCGAGCGGCCGGCGTTCGTCGCGAGCGTTGACGCTAATCCGATTAGCTCGTGTTTTGTCACGTTCGTAGATCTACACGGCGATGTTTATCTCGTTCAGAGTCTTTTTTTTGTTGCGGGGCTTACGAAGTCTTTAAATTAAAAGTACGTTACGTCTCCCCTGTACGCTCAGCCTTCGTCGCCACCTCGCAGCGCGCGCCTCGCATTGAATTGTGGCATTTTTAATCTGCTGCAACAATAGGTCGGGAGTTTTGGAGATTACATCAAGTCACAGAGAATGGAATCATTTTATAAATGTCCCGTCACGACCCGTGAGTGCAGGAATGCGCGGAGATTACCGTCGCATTACGGCGATTACATCGATGTTCTAAGATTTCTTTACATTATTTCTCACAACGGTTACTACAGAAAGATCCATTTCACGGCATTTACTTTTACGGCACGTATAATTTTACCGAGTTTCGAGTTTTACTAATTGTTATAAATGCAAACGTAGAAAATTCAAAGTTGAATACTAAATATAGCTTATGCATGGTATTTTCCACTCTTTGTTTTTGACTTTCCACCGCCCGTACTTCCTTTCTTATACGATTGGTTAGGTTTGAAATACTCGCGGTACGTTTTATTCCGGACCATTAAAACACAGGTATCTTAAAAGGTATTAGGTCTTGGCCTAATCAGTGGTTGGCATTTAAGTCGATCGCTAGGGTAATTAGCTCTTGCTGCGACTGAATGATAGCGGGGTGACCCATTATACCACTGGTTTATATTTGATATCCGACCTCCTCCGTGTTCCGGCAGGCACGTAAAACAGTGGGACCCGCTTATTGTCAGAGATCGTAGGGGTTCCGTGGATGATGTTGAATAGTTGAGAAAAACAAATTTTCGATAGAAATATTCTATGTCTAGACTAATATATATACCTATAGCACAGGCATTAAGTTGTCTACCTTAGGAACAGATGTCCGTGTGTTATATAGTCCTGTATATATTTATTTATTTATACATGTAGATATAAAAAATAATAATAATTAAGAAAGAGTTTTTTTGATGCTCTAAAAGGGTTAACGTTTTTTGGCAGGGTGCCAAGCAATGCAGGCAGTGCGGTCGGCGCGTCCCGTCTGCGGCTCGTGTTCGGCGCCCGCAGGGAACTCTCGCGGCAGGTAATTGTTTTGCCAAATATAACACTACTTTGTAATCCCTGGTATATTTAATAAAATCAAAGTTTCTCTAAGGTGAAAAGATCCCCACAGCCACATCCTCAGCAAACTAAGCAGAACTAGACCTGGATGATGCTAGGAAGCAGCTGATATATATACAGCACAGTTTCATGTGCTATTTATATATCAGCAAGTCAAGATTTTCAATATGTAACGTGTTGTCGTAAAAAACTTCAACGATAGCATAAAACCATAGGCCACAGTAACACATTTTTAGGTTTAATACATTAAAAAAAAATTATGAACGATTTTAAGGAAGGCCGTATTAATCCTTATACAATTAAATAACGAAGATTTTTAAGCCAGGAAGTGCGGCGTCTGTCTGGTCTTCAGCTTCCTTGCACGTTTCGCTGCATTACAAGTTGAAGTAAATGGTATTTTTTGTGTCGCATGTTATGTCCAAAGTATTAATGCTTCCTACACATTACTTCTGTGATAACCTCTAAACGTGTGATCATTCTCCGTAGAACCGTCTCATTGCGCACCTTGTCTGTCTAACTAAATAAATAACTACGGCTTCTAAATATATTAGTTGCCATTTATTTCTAGCCCGAAATTGTATTTGTGAAAGGTCTTGAGCATTTATGTATAAATTTGTAAGTAAATAAGGATTCCCAACCTCACAGTAGAGCGTTTCAAATATTTAAATTGAAATAAAATCGTCATTATAGTGTGTGAAATAATATATGAGATGCGTTATATTATAATTTAGTTGTTTGTAATGCTGTAAAGCTGGGAATTTGGAGTTAAAATAAAGTTATTTTAACTCCAAATTCTCACGTGGGAGGCATCGATATACACATACATACAGAGACGTCAAAATAATAACATTCGTTGGGGGTTAATGATATTTTGGAATAGGTTGGAAAAACTAATGGACTCCCAATTTAATTTGGTCCAGTTCTGACAATTTTGAGTCAGTTTTGTGTGTTAATTATTTTTACGATTCTTGAATGTAATATATGTTTTCTTATAATTTTTTTGCAGTTTTCGCCAAACATGACATAAATTACAATTCATGGTAATGTTGCACCATTCATTTGACGGCTAGGGAGTCCGATTAGGTTGTACTCACATATTAAGTATGATTCTAGGTGTGTAATTTCCATTTTTCATTGTTTATATACATTAAATTCTACCAGATTTCATGTATGTATATAAACAATCAATACACGGTAATTAATTTTATCGAACTCAAGGAATAGTTTTAATTAAAAAAATAAGGGTCACCCTATTGCACACACACACAAGCAAGCGTTCGAATCGGGTACTTTGCGATTGCAGCCCGCCTTAACAATCTTTATGGTATATCGACTATATTTAATTTTGTTTCAGAGAACTGACACGAGTGAAGGTCGAATCGGGCACAGCTGATCGGTACTGCTTCGATCAAGCACAGGTATACAATCTAAAAAAAAAAAAAAAAAAAATTACAAAAGGTATGCCATCTACATTCACTGTAATGAAGATTGATATTAAAGTTGCTAACTTTATTTCCCGCTAGCGACATTGCGCATGCGCGACCGGAAGCTACTCTCTATTTTTTTATACCTAATTTTACGCGGATAAAGTCGGTGGCGATCACAATTTCAACTCCAGGTCGCTCAACCAAGCCGCTCGTAATGTGGACTGCTGTAGAAGAATGCAACTCAGATATGCCACCAGGGAGATGACGGATGAGGAGATGACAGACTCGTTCTTCTTCTTCTTAACGTTTCGTTGGCAAGCACTAAATTGTGTCGGCCCAGAACTTAGCCATATCAACTACGTTATCAGTGGCAGCCATCAAATCCTCTTCTCAATCTATTAGGGCACGCAGGGCACGATATAAGATGGCACATTGTTTGAGTTGCACCGCACAAACTGCTCAGATTAATATCGTTTGTGAATCTCCACCTGGACAAAAAATTTCACCACTGGGGAGTCTAGAATCATGTACCGAACCCATGGGATGCGTATCCGGTACGATATCAGATACACCCTGTATAAACATGAATGACTGAATCCATTACTAAATGCTAAACTCGTTGGGAAATCCTATTATAATGTAAAAGCCATGAATGATGTTTAATGCTTGGGAATAGATTGCTATAACCAAAACTGAATTACTGTAAAAATGGTGATAGCAAAAAAATACTCGACTGAGTTTGTTGCGGGCTCATCTCAGTGCAGGCGCGAGAAACTCTATAGGATTCATCGCGCCTTTTTTTAAATATTTATGTTACCATTAACTTTATACTAACGTGTTGTTGTCGCGGCCGCACTGCCGTGCCCCCTCCACTTGTGTTGACGCACTGCATACCTTCTTGTACAGGAGCCAGACATAGCCCAAAGTGTTTGTACATTCTGTCCTTCAAGTCTACAAAACTTTGTTCAGTTACACAAAGTCCCCAGCCACACTACATGATCATCTGTGGCATCATGTCTGGCTCCGGCATTATACATATTACAAACAAGCATACAATTCTTCTTATGCCGGAAATTTATAAACACTTTAAGCTATGTCTGCTTCCGGCATAATGACAAGCAGGCCACCGTAGTCTATGGATTGAAAGCTTGCTGTAGCCGGGCGGGTTACGGGCGACTTGTTTCGCTGGTTTTTGTCTAACATTAAGTACAGATCCTAGGCAGTATCTAAAAGGCTTTACGTTGCTCTGACTTGACATTCCTTCTGGTGCTCCGCAGAGATTCCTTTCAGGACCCTGCTATTTATAATTCCTACTTCTTCCAATGATATGAAGATGTTTAGAATTGTGAAGCTTATCATATCGAATTTTTCCACAAATATTGAAATACACTTAACAACCACGGTGTTAATAAATTATTTTAAAATAAAAATAAACCGACTTCAAAAAGCAAAAAATAATAGGTGCCTGTCATACGATGTCCTTGACGCCTAGTGGTGTGTTGAGTCGGTGCCCAACCGTTAGGAGCCTCTCTACATCCCATGTGTTATTTTTAAAGGTATTCTTTGTTGTCATAGATTTAAGTATACTTTTTGTTATTTTTGGACTTGGCACCAACTTCAACACATGAGTAGGTGTCAAGCATATAGTATGACAAGTGCCTATTATTTTTTGCATTTGAAATCGGCTTTTTATGTAAAAATAATTTATATTTAAATTTTTAGTGAAAGCAGCTAGAATTTTGTGGCGTATATTCACAAATTACTCAAAGACGCCTGAACTAATTTGGAAAATTTAAATTTTATCAACAACAAAACTTACACATTTTGTTCAATATGTACATTGAACTTAACCCCAAAAGTTTCCAATATATAACACATACCATATTGTAGCACATTGGTAGTCTCATAAGGTCATATTTAAAATATTAAGAAATACACAGAAATGGCAATTCCATAAATAGCAATAATAAAACAAAATGGTAATCCTATTAAAATGAAAATATAGTATTAATACTTGCATATAAAAACAGACTGAGATTATCTCTCAAAAGTTATCTTAAGTATATACAACGTATATTGAAATTATGTAATTATCCTTCCCTTCCATGAATATAATGTAGTTGTAAAGAGTTCTACTACAACTACATCATGAAAAAGCACATTAACTTTTCAAAAAACTATGAATTAGATTAATATGAAATAATCCTACAAAATTTAAACCAGTAAGCTATCATCATTGTCCAAACTATTCCAGTGTTGATGTTAACACCCAATTTTACATTGAGTAAAAATGTGTGAGACTATCGTCACGCGGTTCTTAGCTGATATATAACCATCTCCACTTTTTATATAAAATATACTTGAACATAACAACGTGTTCAGGTTGATTCAAAATAATAATCAATAGATGAATAGAACACAGAGCATTTTTTATTAGATAGAGTAATGAAGATTATAAGTATCCAAAACGGTATTAAACAATTAAGCCATGGTGGTAAAATAATATTGAGACTGTCATATTGCTATTAATTAAATATGAAATGATAATGAAAACTGCAATACAATGTAAAGGGCACAGTACAGCTATAACATAAAATGTAAGTAAATTCTAACAAGATACTCATCAACTCTAAAACAGTCTGCGTAATGGGTAACAATAAAGTTATTAATCCATATTTGCAAGTATATACTTTGTATATAATTTAAACAAATATTTACTTAAGAAATATAAACATTGTAAAAGCTATAAAGACTAATAGTATTTTGCTTTACAACAGCCTTAATGAATGAAGGTGGTAATCAAGAATTTATTTTTGCAGAGTATTCTTTATGCAGTAAATATTATGTATAATAGGTATCTGAGAAAGTAGTATCTTGTAATAATTGCAAAGTATATACACCAATGTATAAGAAATTGTAATTTTATAATATAACAAAGATATCAGATATCTCTCAGTTAATTACAAGGGAAAAGTATCACTATTAAGTGTAGGTGTTCAAATTGCCTTTGTTATTTACAAAAACAAATAGGCAAATTATTGTTTTTGTTGTTCCAGTTGTCCTGAACCGCATACTTAATTATTGATTTCCTTTGTTATCTTTTCAAGATCTTTCAAGGTGCGAATATGTATGGTTTTGGATATTTCATCTCTCTAAGTCAGAACAATTTTCACCAAACAAATTTATGTGAGTGGGTTTCTATTCATTCCAGCTCGTGTTTCCGTAGAAGAAACGCGATACTTGAAGACATATCTTTTAGTCTTATGTTCGGCCGAGGTTTGTAGAAGATATGATAGATCTTTTTAGCCTTCACGAAGCACGACGTTTATAGTTGATACTTTTTTGAAACTGTGAGACTTTTCACACACAGTGATGTCAGAGTCATTATTGGTAAAAAAATGTTATTTGACACACATATCAATAATATTATTAGTAAAGTCTAGACGATGTTGAGGTACATAATGCACTTTTGTAAACACTATACTTAGGACAAAAACCATAAAAAAATTATACTTTGCGTATCGAGGAAGTAATCTGGATTACGCTTTTCAGATTTGGACCCAAATTATGAAGTTTACAGTATTGAAACTATTCCAAAGAAATTTATTCGTTCCATCAATTCTAATATTAATTATGACGCATTATGTCCTCGTTTAAGTCTTTTACATTTTGCTCTATCCTTCTTACTATATTCAACTTCTATTGTTAAATTACAGTTTTAATTGTTTCTTAAAACCATTAGTTCCGACGGTACAACCCTCGCCTTGTGGTGTGGTGAGAACACGATTACGAATGAAGTAAAACTTCTTGAGCTCCATCTATATGTACATGTGTCTACACGTCGCAGGCAGATAGTTTGATTAGCGGTTCATTTAACGGTGCCGTTCAACGAGCTTCCCGATGATATTCAGCCATTTGATCAAACGGCCAAATGACTTGGATCGGCGAGAGCACTCTGGGAGTCCCATCGGAAATGAAAACTAATAGTCAGAGGTGTCGGTAACGCTGACGTCGAGGTCCCATTCGGTGACAATAATGTGGATTCTCATCAGGCATTCGCCTGCTCGAAGCCCAAGTGGAGGGGGTGAGGAGGCAAAGAACGTTCAACAAAACTCACCGCCGAGGTCGAAGAGGTTCATGGAGGCGATGGCCTCGAGCGCGGCCGGCAGCGTGGAGTACTCGATGAAGCCGTAGCCCTTGTGCTTGTGCGCCGACGCGCCGTGCGCCAGCTTGCAGTACGTGATGGGCCCGAACGCCCCGTTATTTGTAACTGTTATCGCTTTGTGCACCGTTTCGTACACGTTACTCTGCTATTTTGTGTTGTCTGTATTGTTTGAAGGTGTCAAAGCGTGGAAGACTCTATGTATGTATATTAATTGTCAAATACAAATAAAACCCAAATATATCACAAAATGAATTAAAACTAAAGGTAGTAAAGCAAAAACATTACAGTTAACTGAAACGCTTAATAAACCGTTCAATATGTCACAGATCACAGGCCTTAACTTCTATTCCAGTCTTGTTTGTTGTAACAATGTTGCCGTCAAGAGAATTAACATACTGTATATTATAGTTTTAAATATGGGATGCAAATGCAAAATATTTGTGGTCCAATTAGGACCAGCGGGCGATTTCTAGTGTGTATAGACATAAGTTACCTTGTTCACTTCTAAGGAGCGTAGTATCTTTTTGACGGATTTTTATCTTGCTCATTAAACAACCGCAGGATGGAATGGCGGATGGAGACGCATTTGTGGCATCCAGGAAGGAATTTTCCCAAACTGAGAGGCAAGTAGGTCAGCCTTGTCAGTAGCAGAAAAGGCAAGCGAACCATCGGGTCTGTGTAGCAGTGGCAGTGACGAACGGCAGAAATTAGCCTCAACCGATTTTGTAAAGCTTTTTGGTACCTTAGTACCAAAAAGCTTTACTACCACTAGGGTGGGAGACTAATTTGATCCCAATGCGATTAGTGCGGTTGAAGCCTCAAACTAAAAGGAATGCTCAACAGACACAGAGTCCGATAAACAGATATAGATGCAGATACAGAGGTATAAATACGCACTTAAAGATACACAAAGAGATAGAAATGCATATACAGATAAATATAGATAAATGACGAACAATAGAACATAAGCACAGTTTCGGTACACAAATCGAAGTTAATGCAAGCAACTACGAAGAGTCTTCAAACAAAAAGAGACACTTAACAGACACAGAGTCGGATAAACAGATACAAACGCAGACACAGAGGTATAAATACTCACTTAAAGACACACAAAGAGATAGAGTATTTCTATCTCTTTGAGCATACTTCGTTATATCGAGTCTTCAAAACCACTTCAAGTTATATCATTTTCTATTATTCTCATGTATACTTTACTAATTATCACTCCCTATCTCACGTTAATTGCTTTCTTAAATTAGTTTCAATTAATACATTCCCGCAATGGCTTAACGATGACTAACATCCGGTGTGGTGCGATCAATAAAATTAACCATCGGATATGTGGATTGATTAATTGACTGCTCTTATTAGTTATTTATCGAGTTACTGACCGGACACACGCTGTCTTAGACAATATATATATATATATATATATATATATATATATATATATAAAAGAATACCACCTGTAACGTTTCCACGCCTAAACCGCTTAACCAATTTTAATTAATTTCGGTATAGAGGCAGATTGCACCTTACGGAAGGACTACTTTTACAGAAGGCTACTTTCTGTCGCGATACTGAAGTTTGAAGGGGGTAAAAGAAGGGTTTAAAGTTTATATGAAACTCTAAGAAGCAAAATCATGAATACGTGAGGCGGCCTCTGAAAATCAACGGTAGGAATGGAAAACTTTACCCACTCTAACAAAGGCTGACAGGTTTCTCCTTTTTTGGGGCATCAAACTGCACACAATAAAATTATATAAATTAGTAAGTGTTATTACTAGGAAACATCATCGATGTATATGCATATATTGTTTGCATTATTTCTCAAAACTCATTTTAACGATTTATATGGGGCCTGCTATGAAGAGACAGATACTATGGGGCACTTGCTGTGCGAGTGCAAGGACTGGCTAGAATGAGAACGAATTTCTTCGGCGTGGGCTATCCAAGGTCTGAAGACTACGGTTCACTCAGGTTGCGGGGAATCCTTGTACTACTCGTTTGAAGTTTTGAAGCCCTTTAGCTGCGGGAACAAGAGATGTGGCGAGTACAAACGATCCAGCCGGGTCGAAGTGCATTCGCAGCGCCGGCCCCATCAAAGACAGAAATAGTTCAGGCGTGGGATTTGGATAATGTTGCCCCAGATTTTTATTTTATTGTTGTGGGATTTAAGGAAATTACATGAGATTTTGGTACATGGACCCGGCAACCACATCTTGAGTCCATGTAAGGCCAACAAATTTCTCTCTACCGTATACTCAAAAGACTTATCCGTTATTTATTTTTCAATTATTATTGAGGATTTTAAGAGTTTGTTCTGATCATTCTTTATGTTTGAAGCGCAGTACAACAGCTTTATATTATGCTTTAAACATTTTATCATGCAACTGTATACCGATGTTGCAATATAGTGTCGTTTGTGCTGTTAACTTTTTTAATGTGGTATGACGTTTGATGTAACATTGACAGAATGAGAGCTGCAATCATCAAAGATGAGGTACAAAATCTGAATATCGCTTAAAACACGTGCTTCTGTCGAAGTTATACATATAAATTAAAATGAGTTGCCAAATTTGTATTACGCATAACTTCCGAATGCACCAAAAGTGATAAATATTTGTGTTCGTTATTGTAAGGACAAGATTGGTATATTAAAAATGGCTGGCTATTTGTTACTGGTAACTTCCGAAAATATTGAGGAAATGAAAGGATACGGAAACGGAAACGGAACGGGAATAATACAACAGTCCGTCATGTATCATCCCCAGAAGCCCCACAATATCTAAATGGACGGGACCCACTGTTTTACGTACGTTCGGAAAAACGGAGGAGCTCTGATATTTGAAAACCAGATTTATAATAGGTCACCCATCTATCATCCGGCCGCGGTATGAGCTACTTTAGCTAGCGATCGACTCAATTACCGGCTGCAGATTAAAGTACGACTTCCTCAATAGACTCATATCAGTTGTACTATATATAAACAGTTTTCTTATATAAAACAATGGACAAACGGGCAAGTGGTATGCTTGAACCGCTTGCTCATGGACATTTTCATCGCCTTCTGGTGGAATGTAGCAGACAACTCAGTTACCTAAGGGGAAATGACTCTTTTCTGTTGGCTCGATGTGAGTTTCTTTATGTCTACTTAAATTACTTGAGGACCCGGCAGAGGTTGTCCTGTCCGATCGTTGGATTACTTACTATTTACTACATTCTATTATTCTATAATATTGTCCCTGAACCCCTTCTCGTTCCCGTTCCAGTCCCGTTCCCGTTCCCAAGCTTTTCGAAAATTACCCGTAACATATGAACTGACAGATAAAATGTTTTCTGTACCTTGTCCTGACAATATGTCGTTCTCGTTCCGGAGTGACTCTTAAAAACTGCTGCAGGCGACGGTAGGCACTTCGGTGCCTACTGCCTGCTCGTCTGCCCCCTTGTAACATAAAAAAAAAAAAAAAAAAATACTTTAAAAAAATATTAGCATTCGCAGACCTTCCTCTATAAAATCCGTCCCCTGCTGACTGACTTGACCGATCCTCTAGGCGTATGTCTGTCTTATTAAAAAAATAATAATAATAATAAATAATAGCGAAGAGTGCTGCTAAGTGCCAAGACAAACCGTTTCCACGGTTTAATGGCACTTGTATATTGTTACATGTAAAATATTTCCTTTGTTTGTAATAAAATAAATAATACTAAAAAAAATCTACAATTGTGCCAAATTTCATACTCTGGTAGTGTAATTCTCTTAATATGTTATCTAAAGTTTTTGCTTTACGTATTAATATTTAAATACGAAGGGCACTAGCATACGTTAACGAGTACTGTATAGTGCATACAAAGGAACAATGAAACAACGTAATTGCAATAATATGTCTTTCTTCACAACAAGCATAACCATAATAAAAAATACATCCAATATAACAATACAACAAGCATTCAAATGATTTACCTACATTAAAAATGCTAAAACCTTAATTGCACATTAATGTTAACCATTAGAAAAATTAAATATAATAAAGTGGCCCAGAGCGAGTCACGCTTAAATAAAAGGGTTCCGTATCCGATACGCGATATAGGTATTTGTTATGTTATCCTCCAAAGTTGTTCAATTTCGATCAAAATATTTTTCCTGATGAGTTTTTCCTATGGCCTATTTTAAGTTTACATCTAATAGTTTGTAATCCTATTGGGCGGGACCACTATTCAAAACACTTTGAAAGCCTATTTCTCAAAAGTGGTACCCATTATAAAAAAAAAGCTGTGCATGAAACCTTGCTTTTCAAAAAGAGCGCACATAGAACAGTAGGACCCGGTTAATGTCACTTTGTGATATTAGTTGTAAGGTTGTAGAGATCGTGAGGGTATCGAGGATGACGTCAGATGGCAAACGATCATCATCTTAACTCGCCTCACAGCCACATCCTCTGCAATCTAAGATCCAGATACTTAACCGGAATAACGCTAGGAGGAAGAAGAAGAGGAGGCTATAAATCAACCCGCGACGCAAAAAAGGGGGAGGAAGCAATTTCAATTTAGTTTTTTTTTTGTATTAAAGGTGACTTATTTGCAAGTGTTCTTAGACATGCTTGATTAAAATCGGTTAAGTCGTTTTAAAGCTGTGGGGGGTGAAAGTGGGGAACTCAAAAAAACGATAGGAAGCGAATATATATGTACGAGTGGGGTATCAAATGAAAAGGTTTGTGTATTATAAAATTGGGTATTTGAAGAGGGCGGGGGCGGGGGATTATGGTGTAGGGTATAAATTTATTGAATTCAACGAACATACCCGATACTCCATCGGGGTTATTTAAATTTCGAATACAATATTATGCATACTCACTACCAACACCAATGCGCATCTGTAGGTCTAGATGCATTACCAGCTTTCGAAAAATGGGTATCGTGTTTTCTTGACATCTATAGACATAGCATTTTTACATCCGCTAAAGATCTGGATTCGTTTTATTATTAGAACCTGATGAATTTTCTCTTCCTAATATATCTTTATCGCATCGGAACTTAAAATCTATATTAATTTATATTAGTTTTCGGAATTCGAATTTGTTTTTTAACTCGCATTTCGGAAAATGATTTCAAAATCTATCTATATATATAAAGGCGAAAGATCGCCTATCAAGAAATCTCGGAAACTACAGGACGTACAAAGATGAAATTTGGCTGGGAGGTGGTATATATTTTGTAGACATCCACTAATAACGGATCTTTCGGTCTAAGGTCAGTTTTATTTGACGCGGACAATATCGCGGTTAAAAGGTAGTTCCTTTATAAATAAACGTTAAAAAGCTAACAAAAAATATATCGATAATTAGAGGAGAAAAGGTACTGAAAGGTTTTGCATTGCCTATCGATATATAATGGGACATTTAAATCTGCATCGCTATAAAAATCTGTAATCGATATGTGTCAATCAAAAATCAATAATTCAATACAGATTAGTCAGTCAGTCAGAGATCATTTGATGTTTTCAGGGTTCCATACGTCCAAAAGAAAAAAGAACCCTTATAAGATGACTTTGTTTGTCTCCGTCTGTCTGTCAAGATCTTTTTTCTCAGGGAAGCTCAAAGCCATAAAATTGAAATTAATATGAAATCCCTTAAAGCTGAGAAAAAAACCAACTCTCTAGGTATAAGCAATAAAAAATGTTGTAATCTGTGTCACGTTTTCCACAATAGTACATTCGAAAAGGGGATTAAATCTTATAAGACGGGACCTACATGAAATTTGGCAAGAAGCGATATCTTGAAGCACAAATTTATGACGTTCCTAGGGAAGATCCTGCGTCCTCGGACTCCATGGGCGGAGATGCGGATGCGCCACGTCTCCTGCATCTCCGTCGTGCAATGTGGCACGAAGGTAGACCGTGAGGTTTTAGTTGATTTGAGTCCTACATAACCTACCGTCGGCCGCTGTGGCGACGGGTATCCGTGCTGAATTTCCTCACGTAAAAAAAAAAAACAAATGTATGGTCGTATAGGAAAAAATCCATAAATTTGTAGTGAAATCACAAAAAAAAATGCGGTGACTTTGTTAAGTTAAAGGAAATCTTATAAAGTATAAATCTTAAAATAACCTGGTATATTATTACGAGATGTTACGGAACCCGTAGTGCGCGAGTCTGACTCGTAATTGCCCAGATTATTTTTTTTTAAACTTTTTCTATCTATGAGACTTTTGCTTGGTAAATTTTATCGAGAGTTATATTACGTTATAACAGGAAACCGAACCTGTTTTATTGCTATATGAATCGTATTTTATCGGATAGCGTTTTTATTTTAATTATAATGGTTTATTTTTTTTGTAATAATAACAAAATAATTCGATCATAAAAATTTGGGAATCTTTAATATGTCTGGTTACATTTGAAGTATTTGGTAACAACATATGTGTGTTATTCTTGGTTAGTTGGCCCGTTGACGCAGTGGGCAGTGACACTGTCCTCCGCTCCGGAGATCGTAGGTTTGATTTCCGCCTCGAATCTGGGTGTATTATCTATAGGTATATATTTCTAAAAAAAAATATTTGTGTATAACAGGCGTCTACTACCAATAGCACAGGTATTCTGATGGCGCAGTTAGCAATATCCCTGCCGATCGCTCCGTGGGTTGTGGGTTCGATTCCCGCCTCCAGTCTGGGTTTATTATCTACATGTATGTATTTCTTCAAATTAATATTTATTTATAAAAGGCTTCTGTTACCTATTACACGGGCATTATGTTGTCGACCTAAGGAAGAGACGTCCGTGCATATAATCCTATGTATTTATTTAATTTATGTATGTTTATTTTTTTCTATGGAATTGTATATACAGATAAAATTTTAAACGGTACAAACCGTACTTGACAAACAGATCTAGTGTGATTAATTCAATCCTTTCTTTCTTTTCGTAACACCGGTAAAGCGGACCCTGGTCATGTACCGGGACAACGCTTAGAAGAAGAAGAAGACCAAAAGTATGTTAATCCTTTTTCACAGTTCCTACAATTTGTGAAGAAGAAGAAGTGAGGAATCGAAGTGAACATATCCCCACGTTACCCGAATTGTAAAGTGGTGGCGCTCGAATGTGGATTCGAAAGTGTGCTCAAATTCGAGTGCACTAGACCGTCTTTTATATATACGATCTGGGTGAGTCAATTTGGAATTCAAGAAGAAATTAACGAATAATACGTACAAATGAAAATGGATTTCCAAAATGTATGTACTGTATTCAGGCGGTTCGTAAGTGTGAAGTGACAGCATTGCCGTCACTTCTCGCCGATCTTATTAGAGGTACTGGTGCTCGGATGCGCCGACCCAATGCGGCGGCAGACCAAAAGGATTGCAAGCGTGGCGCTACCTCTAATTGGATAAATAGATAGGAGTAAAGGAAGGGATGGAATAAAGGGATACATAAAGGTTGATGGAAAGGAGAAATTGGATGCGCATACTATTGTCACGGAGGCTATAGGGGGATTGGAAGCGAAGGTGGTCCGGGGTTACGTATCTGTAGTGGACCTGACCAGTTATCAGACAGAATAAAGAGAAAAACCACGCCTCAATTGCTGAACGGTATAGGGTATGGACTGAAATCCGCAAGGTGCCCGGTTCAAACCCCACCGCCGTTGGAATATTGTCGCACCCACTCCTAAGACAAGCTTTTAATTTAAGCTTAGTAGGAGGGCAAAAGGGAATATTAGGCATACCTAAAAAGTATTCCTGATATTCTTTAAAAAAATAATTTAGCCTCATCCAAAATTCATTCTTAGCGGATGCCTACTAATTGTAAACCACCTCCTTGTTAAATCTCATTGTTGTACTTACCGTGGTTTATATGTGACCTCTGGCTTTTATGATATAGCTAATATTATATCCTTCTTCCGATATACACTGCGAGTACGGCTCGGCGCTCGTGCTGGTGATCAATTCGTTCCAATATACACTGCCAGTGTACTACCGCAGTGCCCTATGGAAATATGTGACGTCATAAATGGTCGCCATTTTTGTACTGGCGCTTTCGAGCTTCGATGCTCTTAGTACTTTGATCACGCGATCTATTATTAACAGAGCGGCTCCTATTAAAAAATTTAACAGTATTATACTATTAAATAAATAAATAAATATAGGATACAGATACTGATACAGGACTATATGACACACGGACGTCTGTTCCTAAGGTAGATAACTTAATGCCTGTGTTAATGCAGGAAAAATAAAATTATTTTTGAGATGTTCGCGAATAATAGTAGATTGTTGCACCGAGCGCAAAATGAGTTATGTATTGTAGCGCAGTGTCCAGCTGAAAATTATATATTGATATATGATCAACTGTACAATGGTCGAGTATGTAACTAGTTAGGACATCAGGATAGTGTTATTTACCAGTTAAAACCACAAATTTAGAGATCAATGTTCCTCCGCACGTGTACCTGAGGACCGATCTCTTAAGGCGCATTATAGCCGCATGCCAGGGCCAGTCCCCCGCCTGCGTGGCTGATCCACTAACGATCAGCTCGGTGGGACGATAAATTCAACAATGATATTGTGTACATAAGTATTTGAGATTTTTAATAACCTCTCCTCACCATCTACCTTTATATCCTTTTACTCCATCCCTTTCCCTTACTCATGTCATTCTAATTAGTTGTAGCGCCATGCTTGTTCTCGAATTGGGCCGGCGCGTCCGGGTACCAGTACATCTTTATGCCATAGTGCAGTGGCGGCAATGCTGTCACGTCAAGTAATGGTATTGTTGTCGCGTTTCGTTTGGTTTGCAAGACTTCCCGATGCCCTAAACTCGTCGTTAAAGGCCGGCAGGAATTTTCCAAATTGGTCCGGTACAGTGCCGTTCTGCGGTGATCGTCATCCGTACAGCGTCATCTAGTTAGCTTTAGTGTAACCTTTCCAATCAACATCTTTACCATCTCGTTATGTAGCGACGGCTACATTTTTTTTGATGAAATCTATTTTCACTCTTATGTCTATCCATTTTTGGGCTCATTTCTAATATATCACTTGGAATTGCTTATTTCTAGAAGAACGTCAAAAGCTTAGAGTACGTGTACGTACGGTGGAATTCAATTAAGGCAAACGTAGAAACTTTTTAAGTGCATTTTGACAGGAACCCCCATATGGTTCCTGCCCTCCGTGTTTTGAAAGACACATAAAACACCATTAGAAGGCTCGCAAAAACGTTGCCCGCCTTTGATGAGGGGGCGTGCGCTTCAAAAACCGTAAGAGTTACACGTATATAGTGTATGAAGGAAATATTTATCTTAACTCTACAAAAAAACACCGCGACAGCATATAGCTATCTTTCATATTTAAGCCGTTAACGCCAAAATAGTGAAGCATTATGGAACGGGAATGAAAAAGGGAAAGGAAACGGGGGCAAGATTATAGCATGATAGGATGTAGTAAATAGTAAGTTAACCGTAACAGTCATCAGTTCTACACAAATATGTATTTTTTTAATTTCTATAAATATAAATACATAGCTCAACCGTATAAGGTATGGACTGAAATCTGCAAGGTACCCGGTTCAAACCCCACCGCCGTTGGGTTATTGTCGCACCCACTAATAATACAAGCTTTTAATTTAAGCATAGTATGAGGGGAAAAAGGGAATATTAGACATAACTAAAAAGTATTCCTAATATTCTTTTAAAAAATAAATTACTTAATCACCTGGATTTTCACGTTTTTTACAAGGAGTTTATAATATTATGAGCATAAAAATGTGTTGTGTTACCCTATTGTACAGTGACAATTGTCGCCCACAAGCGGATGCTCAAATTTTCTTTTTCCGCCTTGGAATTATATTGAAGTTTTTATTGCACTCAAAACCTTCATTTTTCCTCATTTCTAGAATTATTAAGGGTAAAAGTTCCCAATTTTATAAATTTCCCTATCTACAAAATAATAGCCTACAAGCAAAATTGGCTCCAAAAAGGTTACTCGTGAGCGTTTGATGGACTAATGCCGGTGTCGTTCACTACAGTTTTCTTAAATCTGGCCAGGGGATTATGGCAGAGGTCTGTTGTCAGCAACTGCAAACCATGATGGGAAAGCTAGCTGCTAAACATTCGAGGCTGGTTAATCGCTTTAGGCCACTACTGCTTCAGGACAGACACACTGCACGACAGATGGCTACAATACATCGTATATGAGAGCTAGCCTAGTCAGACTTCAATTTTCCTAACTTATAGGAAGAAATGATATTTTAAGTTGTTATAAAATATGTTATGTTGTTAATCATACAAATTTTTTGACTGATCATTAAACTTGGCACCCACTTAGATCTCTCTACTCTATTCTTGTCGTTGATGTCAGCAACCACGGAACTTGTCTTTAATTTCACATTTATATTTTTGATAAGGTATCATTATTTTGTGTGCAGTAATTATTAGTAGTAGGTACTATAAAACGCTTTTCCCTAAATTACTGGTAAATTAATGCATAGCCTGACCCGCTGATCGTAGAACCAGAAATGGAGGGTTTGTTCTTTGTATGGCGTAGGCATTCGATAAGAAATGATTTTCATAAATTCTACCCCTAAGGAAGCAAAAAAGGGGAAGGGGGAGGGCAAAATTTGTGTGTAACAACGTGACGACAGGTTTCATATTTTATTTAAATTCAAACCAAGAAGGGATTAAAAAAGGTAGAAATTTTGGATATGATTTTTAAAGTTGATATCAATACTCTTTAGTTCTTTTCGTTTAAATTATATTTTATTTTGACCCAAATCGAAAAATAAATGCGAATATTTAAAATTCCAATGCCTCGAAAGTCACCGTTCTACATATTAGTACCGCATAAATAATATTGGATTGTCTATTTGTAACGTTGATTTGCATGTTTAAGTTATTTTGTAAAATTTTAGGGTTTCTAATTTTTTGTACGGAACCTTTAAAATTTTCCTAAAACTAAACTAGCTTCTTTTACTCACTGGAATATGTGCTATATGCCAGTGTAAGTCAGTGTGAAATCGGTGCAACCGTTTCGAAGATAACCTGGAACAAAAAAACGGAACAAAATAAAAATGAAGTAATTCTAAAATTGTA
The DNA here is from genome assembly GCA_024363005.1 of Charaxes varanes. Taxonomy (NCBI): domain Eukaryota; kingdom Metazoa; phylum Arthropoda; class Insecta; order Lepidoptera; family Nymphalidae; genus Charaxes; species Charaxes varanes. The sequence continues at coordinate 27,447,802 of JANCMC010033613.1, read as the reverse complement.
GAGATTTGTTGATTTCTCAAAAACTGCTTCATAAAATATATATGGCGCCATCTCCAAAGTATTATCCGTTAAAAATTTACTAGTTGCTGATTTTTTCCTTTATTTTCACCCAACTACCTATCTAGATGCCAAATTTGAACTTCATCAACTGGGTTATCGTTTGATCTCGCTGTTAAGAGACTTGATTTATGGACTTTGTCGAATTCAAATAAATCTTACAAAAAGTATAATTCTTAAAATAACCTGATAAAGTATAACGTATATACGGAACCCAAAATGCACGGGTATGACTGGCAATTGCCGGTTTATTTGATTTACTAGTAATTTATTATCTTTTATTATTTTACAACTGTTAACTCATTACTTATGACCGACGTATGGTTGCCTAAAATCATAACTTTATTACGGGAAACTATTAATGAAGTGAGTACTCTCTAAAGATTCTGACGAAGCCCCATTTGAATTTGGTATGGAAGCGAGCAGCGGCGCGGAGCAAGGCGGGCGCTCAATTGGGCCAATCGGCGTCTTCCGTCGACGCAGGAAGCGCCGTTTAGACCTCCCTTTCAAACACTATTACGTTTAATACCGAGGGGAATTTTATTAACTTAAGTGATACGGGCCGCGCGACCGACCGCGCCAGACCCGCCGCGCCCTGCGGGCCGAACAAAATCGGAGGTCGAGCAGAGCTGGCTGTCTACCCGCAGACTCTAAATTTGTCTATTCCCGACGGATATTCGTCGTTAGGAATAGATTTCGAGCGATTTTATTATCCCATTGTGCGATCCGTTATGCAAAGATTTGTGCACTAAATTGGTATCAATTGACCGCTATTGAGAGGCGTTTTGTGAGACGATCTGCTACCATTAGGCCATTGAGTTAAACGGAAAATGGATCCTTGAGCTGTCTTATACCCTGCGGGCGTTATTGTGTGGAGATGCATAGCGCAGTGGGCACATCGCAGAGTTGATCAGAAATGACACATGCACTATACATTTATTTTAGTGGGACTGCAGCAGCTTTTGTAGTGTGGGGCGAAATTTGTCAATTCAAAACAACAAAATAAACTTTTGAATTATATTTTTCATTTTTGTTTCCCGATTTTGAATTCAACACTATTTTAATGCATGTTGTGTTCTCCAATAATTGGGGGTATAACCTATTTTTGTAAACTATTTATTTTGTAATTTTCTATGTACTTCTGTTGGAGTCCCTAATAAAGAGAAAAAAAATAATAATAAAATAAAGTTTAAAGTCTAGTTCTGATTCATCACTGATCTTTAACAGTAGACCTTTTTCGAGGCGGGTAACGTACAGGCACGTTTCTACTTGACCTGCAGATATTGTTATGAAAGCGCAAGTAGATAAGATTTCAGACAAGAATACTGGAAGCGCTCTGTACTTATCCCTGATGTTAGCCTGATGGTAGGCTAGGCTAGGGCTATTTAGGCTCTGAAAAAATATGTATCAAATACAAATTATATGGCTGTATGGTGAATTTGCTTCTATTGCGAAACAGTACAGTTTGCACTAATATGATGACACAGACTTGTGAGATGTACTATTTAGCAGAATGTATGAAATAAAACCAATTTCGTCCATCTCAGAAGTCTGTTGAAGCATCGTACCAACCATCGCGAGCATTCGTTATTACGGCCATTTAGTCATTAGCGCCTATTAGGTAATGATGTACCTGAGGATATGATGAGCATGACTTGGCAGAGCGGAATTTACTCATACATGTACACTTCTACAAACTTGAATTCAATGATCTTTATCAATTTCGTCGAAGAAATCCATTCATTTTTGAGATTACCTGTAACAAACAAAAAAAAAACAAAAAAGCAGACACACAACAGTTTTATGAAATATATTTTTTGGGCCGGCGCGTCCGGGTACCAGTACCTCTTTCTCACATGAGATCGGCGTGAAGTGGCGGCAATGCTGTCACCTTGCTGAACTTTTGAATTGCCGTATTAAATAATTAGAAGTTTCTTTATTAATTATAAAAATTGCATTTCAGAGTTTCTATAAAGAAGCAGTGTCAGAATTATATTGAACCCAGTTGCGAAATTTAATTTCACAGGGCCGTCAATATGGATGGGTTTCCGTGACCGCTCGAACCGAGGCTCGAACCCTTTGTCGCGAGCCAATATACAGACTCTGATCGGGGAACAGGCGTGAACATCATCTTCGGAACCCCCACGATTTCTACAACCTTACGACAAATCTCACTCCGTGACATTAATCGGGTTCCACTTTTTTACGTGCCTTCATAAAAATTTATTTGTAAGCAACTGTTTTTATACTTAGTGTTATCCTCACGGACCCAAGCACTGTTTATGTATATTTTTATTCCTATCTGGACACTGATTGTTGACAACGTTTTAATTTTTAGTAATCTCAATACTTTTATATAAACACTGTTTCTTGACACTGTCTCAAATTCTTAGAACTTACCCTTGTTTCACCTTTAAGATATCGTACTTAAGTTCTTTTTTATTAGATTTATTTCACCTTTAAGACGAATATTTTAGCGGTTCTTTAGGATTTAAAATGTTGTATTCAGTGATTGCACTTCTGCAGTCAAACAGCTTAAATAAAATATTTATTAATATTAAGTTTTGAGAAGAAATACATCTCGAAAATTAAACACACCCGCAATCTAGGCGGACCCTGGTACAAGACCGAAGTAACGCTAGCAAGAAGATGAAGAAATGTAATATTATCGTTACAATGCTCTATTAGTTAATTACGAAATATAACGATCTTTCATTTAATTTCAGAACAAAAGAAAAACGTTACGTAATTCCAGGAAATTAGGAAAAACAAATTAGTTAATAACCTAGCAATGTTATAAAACAACGGTTGACATTAAATTTTAGCGGATACGGTCGCGCGTTATTTATAGCACATCGCCGATTGGACTAGGTCCCAGTACCACATTCTCGAATAAGATTGGCGTACCTACTGGTATCCCCCCCAACGATCCGGCGACCGTTGGGGTCTGAAGGTCTTTCAGTGGCAACTATGCTTGAGGAAAAGAAAGGCAGGATGGCCTCCTACCCGGTGGACTGATGACTTGGTACGAGTTGCAGGGAGCTGTTGAATACAAGCGGCGCAATACCACCATTCGTGGAAACTGATGGAGGAGGCCTACGTTCAGCGGCGGATACACCCAGGCTGACATGACGATGATGACCTACAGGTGGTCTATGGCAATCGAAAGTCATTCTGGTCAAATATTCTTAGAACATTATATTCTAATGAAGGGGTCACTGCCCACTGCGCCAACGGGCCAGCCAAATTGTAAATTAAAGAGCAATTTAAGTTATGAAGGGTATATATATATAGTGTGTATACAATATTTAAAGAACATTTAAATCATAAAAACTTTACGTATCTAATATCGTAAATTTAATCAAAATAGCATAATTGTTGATTTAATAACCTTTATCTATCGCTTCCAATCAATAGGAGACCTTCAAAATTCACCTGTCCAGTCATAATCTTAAAAGATATCAAAATGTACTTTTATATATTCTAAGTTATCGTTATCGATAAAATTTGAAAATATTCGTGCTGCCCCCTCATCGGACCCTCCTTAGTGTCAACGCGGGTTACATCAGCATTGTTTAAAAGCGTGACACGATAAAGACTTGCCTTCTGTGGGCCTAGCACGAATATTATCATCTTAAATACAGTCGAAACTTCGTATTCGAACGGTTCGAAATGTTCGTGCTAGGGCCTCTGATACTTTAATTGTCCATAGACATCCGTAGCGTATAATATGATGGTAATAGAGATGGCCAAGAGAGTATCTTGTTTATCAAAAACATGTCTTTTTGATAATAATTTAAAGTCTAATCTGCCCACTGATAAATTATATTCTAAAAGTAGGGTATAAAGGGTATGAGCTTAAAATTGCACCTATGGGCCAGACAACGCCCATTTTGTGCGATCTAATTCACTGGGAAAAAAATCTTGTACGTTCGATAATTTTTGTCGTTTACGTAGACCTTAAATTTAATATTCTCAATAAGTAAGATTTGATAGAGCAAGTTTGAAAATTTAAACAGAATATCAATTCCGTTTTAACTATTTAGTACCTCGTGTAGTATACGTAAAAAGCAAAAATATATTTTTCCAAAAAAAGAAAACCACATAGCCGTCCAAGTATGGAGTACGTACAGAAGTCGTTTCGTTCATTGTGTTGTAGAATCTAGGACATTGAGGTATATATATGCGATATCAGACCATCTTAATGCCAAGAACTCGTCAAGACGAATACATACTGGTCAAACTCGAAAGAATTATGTCATTTTATAATAAACTTCTTATGACCGCCTTCCAACTCCAATTATCAGTCCCAGGATACCTTAGATGTACTCGCCAAGACGAATCAAACGAGCCCAAAGTCAATGCGGTTATATCGTTTTTTAACGGACTTCCTATGGCCACTTTCCAACTCCATCATCAGTTTTACGTCATCATAATATTGCATTGTCATCCGATATACATAAGTATGAGAAATTCTGGCCCGTTGGCGCAGTGGGCAGTGACTTCACAGTCCGTTCCGGGTGTTGTGGATTCTAACCTTGACGCCGTCCACTACTACCTGGAGACGGCGAAACCAGCCTTGTTCTTTTTGACCGAGACGCAGATATCTTCCCCAGCTGATACATCTTACCTCTCCTACCCGGGGTTCCATTTGGAACATTCCTTTGTTCCGCGGGCGGGAGTTTGCGTTTACGTCAGGGAGGATATCTGCTTTTTTCTCGCCTCGGCTTCCTTGAAGGTAAGGACCTCTCCATCCTTTGGCTACGCATAGACTGTGACGATCACCCGCGTGTCTATGTGTAAGGATGTATATATATGTACATATATGTCACTACAAGATACGCTGATCTGTGTTCATAAAATGTCACATGAAAATGTAGTACTATTAACCCAAAATTAAAATTAATGACAAATTGACAGAGAAACAGATACGACAATCGAGAATCGTTACAAAAAAATCGCATTAAAAACGATAACACTTTGACCGCAAATTCGAAAACAATATTTACGGAATACAATACGAACGAAGTAGCAGGTGATAGCAGGTTATCAATAAATTCTGGTAGCGCATAAAGATATGGATCAAAATTACATGGTTCCGTAGATTTAACAAATAAGGGGAATGCCATTCAATTTACACACACATGTATACATATTACTGTAAGATGTTGTCAATGCGAAGACCGTATGTTGTCCGTAAATTATTGTATTGTCAAATATAACAAATTCGTTGCACAAAGAATTAAAATTTACTATATATCTAGTTTCAAATAAGCATATGGTACGTAAATTTAAATATTAGTGGCCGAATTTCGACCACCCGTCAATCTCTAGTCAAACTTATAGAAATAAAATTCTACAGCAATAGACTATTACCTAGATTAACAAAAAGTAATCGCATGGAAATCGCGTCGCGTTTCTACGTTTGAACACAGACGAAATTCACATAATCTAGGTGGTAGTTGAATTACTATGGATTGATACAATCAAGGTCACAGTCACACACAACTGAATAAACAAAACAAATCTAGCATTCGGCCACTTACACTAATTACGAGTCGACGCACACTCGGACCCATCGAAACTACATTGCAACTAATTGCATATGCACGTAACAAAAAAACCCACAACTCTTTTCACACGACATTGAAAAAGCAACTCTACTTAATCGGCGTAGGGTCCACTTTTAATTGTAGAAAGTTCGTACATGTGTCGTTTTACACTTGGGCGATAAAAGTGAGTCAGGCGCTCAATACGACTAGACGGAAAGTTCTTGACCCCGTGCTTTTAATAATGCATTCGCGGTTTTACACTTTACTTCGAGTAGATAATAATGTCACTCCGAAATTGAGCAACATTTAAGTGGAGAAATTTAAGTGAATCAATTTAAATCTTTCTGGTATTTTTTTAGAGGCAGAGCGTAGATGGCTTCGTTGTTATAAAAGCTTTTTTTGAATAAGATAGTACGTCTCAAAGGGTTACCGTTCCCGTTCCTGTTCCCGTTCCCGTTCCGTTTCGCTTTTCCTTTTCGCTTTCGCTTTGCTATTCTTTTTTTAGTATACAAACCTTATCCCAACAATAACGAATACAACAAAAAATAAATTATCCAATTTGGTGCAGTCGTTCAGAAGATATGCACATGCATACATTTCAGCGACTCATTTCTATTTCCGACTATACCGGCTGGGTTACCGGCCACCGCGTCAACGGGCCAGTCGAATATTTTATTTAAAGTAGATCAATGGTGTGCCACACTGGGGAAATACCTCTTAGTACCTGTAATAAGAAAATGTATTTGTCCGTCGTATTATATGATTATGCAGTATTCTTGATTTTAGCTGTTACTTACGATCAGTTTAACACTATAACGCTAAATGCAGTTAACTAGGGGTGATGTCATAGATGATGTGAAGAGTTGTAATTCTAACTAATGTTATTAATAATGCGACTGTAAGTTTATTTGCTTGTTACGCTATAACGAGTTAACATTCATCATCAAGTTTTGCGTAAACGTTGTCAAGTTTAGAGAAAAAAGTCTTTTCTGTTTTGTTGAAAAACAATATTCAGGTGATACAAAAACAACTCGAGGCAAGCAGCGTGACGTCATATAATATAGATATTGGGAGATTACTACCACCGTGACGTCACTATACTTAGTTATTGAGAGGTTAATATCGTCGTAACGTCACTTGATACAAATATTGAGAGCTTACTACTGTCGTGACGTCACTATACATAGTTATTGAGAGGTTAATACCGTCGTGACGTCACTATACATAGTAATTGAGAGGGTCATATCGTCGTAACATCGATTGATAAAGATATTGAGAGTTTACTACCGCCGTGACGTCACTATACATAGTTATTGAGAGGTTAATATCGTCGTAACGTCACTTGATACAGATATTGAGAGCTTACTACCGTCGTGACGTCACATAATGTAGATATTAAGAGGATAATACCGCTGTGATGTCAACTGCTTAAAGGTGTGACGCACAAGGACCGCGCGGGGTCATTACTGCGAATTAGAGCACATGACTCCAATTGCAACCCGTACTGATTTTCTTTACGGAGCGACTCATCAAAACACACATTAACTCACTCACTTGAAAGTCACTATGACCTATTAGTACTTATTCATTTGAAAAAAATATGTACACTTTTTTCTTTTAAGTAATTAAAATAAAAAAAGTACTTCAAATTGTCACAACTGGACCAAATTGAAATTGGACTACACGGGAAGCACCAGCTAAAAGAGGAATCATCAAAATCGGTTCGCCAAGTGGAAAGCTCTGAGGTAATAAAACATAAGAAAGTACAGGATAATTTAGAACCCCTTCCTTTTATATAGATGGTTGAAAAAATGAATGAAACCACCGCACATTAAGTAAGAACATGAAATTTCATCCCTTGATGTCTAAAAGTCCAAAGAGTGGAAATTGCTAAGAATTTCTTGCCTTGAACGTCTCTGTCCAGCTCCAGAGTTTCTGACCCTGGTACGATTTGGGAACCTTCAAGAAAGAAACATGCTCGTCTATAAAGGCCGGCAACGCATCTGTAAATCTTTTGATTACACAATTCTACATAGGCCTCAATAATCTATATGTATAGAAGCAAAAAGACACATATAACGAAATTTCGAAAACGTACTGAGGGCAAGCAAGCAAGCAAGGAAACAGTTTCTAGGTAGTAAATATCCACTGAAAAAGGATTTTCCGAAAGTATCAGATTAAGGAGTTCTAAGAGCTCTTGCAAGTTTACGCGAACAAATTCGCGTGAAATAGCTAGTCACTTATGATCAAACCGCAGCCCTGTTTGCCACCTTATCATCATATAAAAAAGTTACCGAAGTGAAGAAAAAAAACTTGTTAGGAAAGAGGACTTAAATTAACTTGAAAATAATCTAAAAATACTTAAATGTAAATTGATAGAACAAGAGATTAGAAAAATTAATTGAAAAACAGTTACAAGACCTGTTTTTTTTTTAATTTAACTTTAACATTCTTATCAGCATATTGTACAAAAGAAGTTTTAGGTGTAATCGTTTTCATCGGTTTTTATTTTGTACCCTCTTGAAACGAATGTTATCTTATATATTAAAACGTGGAGCAAAAACTTTAGGTACCATGATAGGAAAATTGCGCGGTATTTGGCACAATTATAGCACGTATAGAGGAAGGTTGTGTGAACGCTAATATTTTTATAAAATTTGCAATATTAATACATTAATTATTTAAAAAAAAAACACACGCACACCAACACCATACGATTTACACCAGTTACACACACATGTATTGGATGATGTCAAAGAGGAGTTTTTTTTACCATTTTTTACTGAATACTGTATAATATCATTATTTCTGTCCATATCTGTCCTAATGCGATTTTCGTCGTTGGTCGTAGACTTGTTTTGCGCGTCAACATTTTGTTGAAGATTGCTTCCCAATGTTCACGATACATTGCGCGTTCAAGAATTGGATGAAGATGGCAATATCTGTAACCTCTCATTTCCGAGATGATTGATTTTTGTGATTTTATTTACGACATTATATGTGTAGCCTTTTCACAAATTTTGCGGTACGATGTCTTTTACAGGATATGTATTTGTAAACAGATTTCGTTGAATTCCATTCGAAATCTCAAAGGGACATTAATCGGGTCCCACTGTTTTACGTGCCTTCCGAAACACGATAGAGGTCGGATATCAAATATAAACCAGTGCAAGAATGGGTCGCCCATCTATCACCCGGTCGCGCCTAGAGCAACTTAACTTAACGATGAACTCAAATCCCGACCACTGATTAGTCAGCGACCTTCTCAATATAAATATATGATAAATATTTTATTTTATATCTAAGTAAGACATTTTCTGATGCATTCCTGTACTCTTGCCTCTTGAAAACCTCTATGTATTAACGCTGAATAAAATCCTTAGATGGATATGATCCTCTGACTAGCTCGTGAACGCACAAAACAAATGTATATAGCTAAGGGGATAGGTAAGGTAGAATTATAACTAACACGGAATATAGATGTACTATTATACTATATACTGAATATAGGGGAAGAGAGAAGGAAGACCTTGCAATAGGAATAAATAGGCTCAAAATGATAGAGTAATTTCGTTACTTGAGCAAATTTTTTTTTCTGCGAGTGCTGATTTTGAGTCCCAAGCAAGCGAGGAATCCTAAGATTGAATTACGAGCGTAGCTAATGATTCAAATGTAGAATCCTGAGCGTTGTAAGGCATTGTCACGGCGACTCGGTGAGGTAAGGCTCCTAGACGGGGAGAAAGGGAATATTAAATATACCTAAAAAGTATTCCTGATATTCTTAAAAAAAAAAAAATATTAATTCAGTAAAAAAAAGGGCCCTCACAAATTTATAGGAAAATCCATCACTTTTTGATACAAACTTCAATTTTTAACAGAGGGTGGTATTCAGTAAACTTTTGTAATAATTTCGCAACAGGGCCGAATTAGGTGTATGAGTTCTCGCAAGTTTAACTTAAGGGGGAAGAAGTCATGGGAAATAGCTAGTAGATTAATATTTCCATCCTTCTATGACCATGAGAAACTCACTGTTGCGGACAGATGAAGCGGCCAGGACCCGCACGGTCAATCCATGGAGCATTGATAAGAAATCCGTCTCTTTTAGATGTCAACTTCAAGTGCTGTGTGAGTTAACCCAGTTATGAAAGATGACATGCGAACCAAACCATTATCATTAAAGAACACCCACTGATGTGCCTTCACCCATCCTGTTTGCCTTTATATACATATGATAATAAGGCGAGTAAAGTGGCGGAACAAGGCTATAGGGAAGTTGTATGTGTAGTTTGTATTGGGGACAGTTAAGAGTAAAACGAGGGGAATTTATAGCTGAGAAATTACACGAACGGTTATAAATTGCTAAAGTTTTGGTGGAGCTTCCTCCCACGTAAGTTGTCGTAACCCCAAATCCTCAACTTTACAGTAGAGCGTTACAAACAAGTAAATTGTAATATAACAGTCACTTTTTAATATATTATTGTATACAATAACGTAATCCTCGTTATTGAATATATAATTGTATACATAAATGTGTTATACAATGAGGTTTTTTATTCAATTTACTTGTTTGTAATGCTCTACTATTAAGTTGGGAATTTGGGATTACAACAACATACGTGGGAGGTGTCGATATGTTAAGCGTGCTTACAAAACATCTGTGCCATCGTTAAGTTCGTGTTCTGTACTAATGATACATGTGTACATCTTCTTTTATCTGTCCGATAACTGGTCAGATCCACTACGGCTACGCGACCCCAGAGTATCATAACTGCTATTGTCATTCCCCCTATACCGTCCGTGACAGTAGTATCCGCATCATTTTTCTTCTCACCATCTACCTTTATTTACTTTCACTCCACCCCTTTTCCTTACTCCTGTCTTTCTAATTAGAGGTAGCGCCATGCTTGTACCTGAATTGGGCCGGCGCGTCCGGGTACCAGTACCTCTTTCTCACATGAGAGCGGCGTGAAGAGGCAGCAATGCTGTCACGTCAAGTAATGGTATTGTTGTCGCGTTTCGTTCAGAAGGCACTTCGGTGCCTGCTGCCTGCTCGTCTGCCCCCCTGTTACATAAAAAAATAAAAAACTAGTTCAACGTCGTTGTCATTTGCTTTTGGTTTTTGGCAATTTTGTCACATATTTTTACTACTAATTTGATATTAGTTCGATCTGTATGTAGTCGGGTCGTGTCGCTGTATATTAGCATTCAAAAAATTGCCATATTGTAGTGAAAAAACGTCTTGATGCGTTGCGTTCGTCCTTAGATGCTCAAGGGTCTCTGATAGTGCAGTGAACTCCAGACATGGCGGCAGATGTTACGCGCTTCGAACACGTGCAGGTTGCGAGCACCTCGCGCACGCGCTGCGGGACGTGCCCGTGGGCGGCCGCTACAACGTGTGGTTAGCTGCACCCTGAAAGGCATATCGTTTAGAATCGTTAACATTTACCTGCGGAGCTGCTGAGAAATCCGTTCTTAGCGGTAAAATCTACCTGCCTGCTGTCTTAGGTGACCATTCCCTTTTATGTATATAGATTAATTAAAGAGAAATGTTAATTTAGTCCAGTAGATTCAATACGTGTTATCATACAGCTAAAACCTACCCTATAAGACATTTCGATAGGTGGGAATCGAACCCACGACCCCCGGAGCAGAAGGTAGGGTCACTGCCCACGATACTGCTGTCACGGACGGTATTGAGGGTATGACAATAGCAGCTAGGGCACTCCGGGGTGGCGTACCCGTAGTGGATCGGACCAGTTATAGGACAGATAGAGGAAGATCCACCCCCTGGGAGTAGAGCTCAATTCTCTCATTAATGTCATCTTCTTTTGAGTGACAATTACGAAATACGGGTACAATTCAACTAAGCTTAGTTTAGGGACAGTTTCCCATGGTTGTTTATTTAATGTTAATTGAGAGTCCTACCTTACCGAGACGCCATGGCGACGTCGTCTACCATATTTGACTAGTCCATTGGCGCAGTGGGCAGTGACCGTTCCGGGGATGACGTCAGACGGCAGTTGGCAGTTGCTCATCTTAGATCGCCCCACAGCCATCCCCTGTTATTAAAACAGAATAACCATAGCTAGAAGAAGAACAATAAAGCATTTTTTTTTAATTGTGACCGAGTGACTTCCTCAAATCGAATATTTTTTTAGTCAAGATATACACTTCCAGGACCCAAGCCTCGTTTCCCTTGAATCTTCGTTGACCTGATTGATGAGTTGAAGCAAGTATAGGTAAGATTTACGTTAGCATCTTATTATTTTTAACCGACTTCAAAAAAGGAGGAGGTCCTCAATTTGAGTTTGTTTGTTCTTGGTCATGGTGCTGGATACTATGAGAAATATGCTTCCACCGATCCCTGACATCCGCAAGCCTCTCCCAACTAACACGCTCGATATTAAAAGATGACAGGTCACGTTCCTATATACCACCTTAGTAAATAAACTATCTGTATATAATTTCCAAAGCGTATCTGTTAAAATTCGCCAGTAACCCGGTTCAAACTCCGACGCGGCTAGGTATTTTCACAAGCACTTCTAACATAACCTTTTCATTTAAGTTTTTAAGAGGATAAACGGGAATATTAGACATACCGTTGGTGCAAGAATTGCCCCAAACATTGTCGCGGGTGGGGGGTCCGGTTTGAAAAATTCTATCAGTGTTAGATAGCCCATTTTTCGAGGAAGATTCCTATACCATCACGATAAAATTAAACCTATTTTTACCTCATTTTACGCGTACAAAGTCGCGGGCACAGCTAGTAACCTATATATTAATACGTGAAGCCAAAACTTTCGGTACCATTTAAGGAAAATTGCGCGAACGGCGAAGTAGCCAATCTGGCACAACTATCAAAACATTTTACTGAAAAATCGAAAGCAACCAGCTGAAATTATGTATAGACCTTTATTTTAGCTGTACAAATGCTGTCTCAAAAGTCACAATGGTCATGTGACCCAGATGCGTTGCCGGCCTTTGAGAAATGAGTATGCTCTTTTCTTGAAGGTCTCTAAGTCGTATCTGTTCGGAAATGCAGACGCTGGTAATTAATTCCACAGAGGAATTGCGTGAGATAAGAAGTTTCTTGAAAATCGCACGGTTGGGGATTTTAGGACATCAAGGTGGTGAGGATGATATTTCAAATTCTGGCGAGATGTCCTGTAGTAGAATGCAGCTGCCGGTATTAGTCCGAACAACTCCTCGGAACACTCCCCATGATACATGCGGTAAAAGAAGGTCTATTATGCCTGAGCCGGACATCTTCAGTTCATTTGAATAATATATCACAAAATGACATTAATCGAGTTCCACTGTTTTTAACGTGCCTTCCCAAACACGGAGTAGGTCGAATATCAAATATAAACCAGTGCTAGAATGAGTCACCCATCTATCATCCGGTACCTAACCTAGCGATCAACTCAAATGTGGACCACTAATTAATTCACGACCTCCTCTGTTTATAATAATCATTGAAAAAATATTAAGGAAATAAAAAGGCTTAATTATTAATTAATTATTTCCCAGGGTCCTCTTTCCCACTTCAATCGCCTCCACATTGCTCGGTCAAGGGAATCCGATGGTCTTCTTCTCTTTAAAGGCCGGAGGCGAGTTAAGATAACCGATTGCCATCTGACGTCATCCTTGGAACCCCCACGATTTCTACAACCTTACGACTAATATTATGCAGTGATATTAATCGGGTCCCACGATTTACCATGCCTTCCCAAGCACGGAGGAGGTCGGATATTAAATATTAAAAAACCAGTGTTGGAACGGGTCACCCATATATCACTCGGTCGCAGCAAGACCTACTTAACCTAGCGATCGACTCAAATGCTGACCCCTAATTAGGCCACGACCTCTTCCCAGGATGTATGCTCCTCCAACCGTATGATTTACTATTCTTCAATAATTCCATAGCCAGACACGCTAAGAAGGAGAAGATTGAAGGAGTTATTCATATCCAAGAGATGGTTTTAATATAATATATAAATAATAATAAATAAATGTATAAAGGACTATGTGACACACGGACGTCTGCTCCTAAGATAGAACTTAATGCCTGTTATAGATAACAGACGCCTGTTATACCCAAATGCACTTTTTTTGAAATATATAACTACATACATATAGATACATATCCAGACTCGAGGCGAGACTCGAGCCCACGACCCCCGGAGTGGTAGGCAGGGTCACTGCCCACTGCGCCAACGGGCCAGTCAAAAATAAATTATAATAGCACATTAAAAACCGATTGCCATCTGACGTCATCCTCGGAACCCCCACGATCTTTACAACCTTACAACTAGTATCACAAAGTGACATTAATCGGGGTCTCACTGTTTTAGGTGCCTTCCGAAACACGGAGGTCGGATATGAAATATACACCAGTGTTCGAATGGGTTACCCATGCATCACCCGGTCGCAGCAAGAGCTACTTAACCTAGCGATAGACTCAAATACTGACTACTGATCAGGACACGATCTCTTCATTAAAACCTATTACATAATTGACCATTTAAATAATTAAATTTGTTTACCCCTTTATGACGGATTTCAATTGCAGATGTATATAGTGACACAGAACTCCTCAGGTGGGAATGTACTTTTAGCCTATACAAAAATACCTCCATTTTATTCGATAGAGAACTAACTCCCTAAGTGGGAAAATACTTATATACAAAAATGCTTTCACTCTATAGAAAATTGCGGCTACAGCCAAGTACTTTTTGCATAGTATTGTGGATAAGGTTTCCAGAGTTTTTTGGAAGAGTGAGAGAGAGTTGTTTTTATTTATTAAACAACGGGCAGGATGGTGGTTCACCCAAGTGATTACCAACTGAATGAAATGGACATCTGCACTACCAGGAGGCTAGTAGATGCGTTGCCGGCATTAAATTTCCGTATCCAATTTTATAAATTGGCGCATAAAATATTTTGATATTTCAAGGTATCACTGTGACATTAACCGGGACCTGCTGTTTTACGTGCCTTCTGAGACACGCAGGAGGTTGGATTTAAGAATATCATTGTTAAAAAGGGTCACGCATCTAACACCCGGTCGCGGTAAGACCTTTTTAACCCAGCGATCGACTCAAATGTCGACTAGTGGCAATAATAATGTTGATAGATAATTATTTCAATAAGGCAAACAAGGCTTTTAGATTTATACCGCCACAGGTGAACCTGAAAATATGTACACATTCAATCACGTATAGTCATTAAGGGCCGGCAGCGCATCTACAGGCCTTCTGGTCGTGCAGATGTCCATGGGCGACGGTAGGCACTTCGGTGCTTACTGCCTGCTCGTCTGCCCCCTTGTAACATAATAAAAAAAAAAAAAGAAGAAGAATACTTCAGATTTAACACAGAAATATAATGACCCTCGAAATTAGACTAAATCATAGAATTTAATGGACAACGTAAGTAAAAACAGCTATTGTGGGTATTTATAACCGGCGAAAAAAGGAGGAGTTTTGTTTTTTCTTTATTTGAAAACTTGTTCTTTAATTGTGGTCCCATTTCAATTGGGTCCAGTTCTGACAATTTGAATTCGATTTTTTTATTGAAAAAAAAAGGTTGGTAAATGTCGGTGTAATATCGACAGATAGTTGTACATTTTTATTTGAGCTACCAAGCTTTGCCGCCGAATCGTATATCCTCTTTGGTTACCGTTTTTTTTTATTTAGATCAGTACAGCGTGAGTACAGCACACGTTTTACGGCAATTTCTTTTATTTCTTCCACGGTACGGCGGCTAGCATCGGTAGATTTTCATATATGTTTTTAAAAGTTTTTTCAATTATTTTTGATCTTCTCTATGGCCATTTTATTATATAATAGGAATTTTAAACTATCGACACGCCCCAGCTTCGCACGGGTGCAATTTAGGCACGCATGTTTTATACATAAACCTTCCTCTTGAATCATTCTGCTTTTTAAAAGAAATCGCATTACAATCTGTTACGTAATTAAGAAGATCTACGCGTTCAAGAATAGAAAGCTATTTTTTTTATTCTATTTAAAGATATCTTTAACTAAGTAAAACCCGCGACCTTTTCCACCTAATTTTTTTTAAATTTAGGTAAATTTTTCAATTTCAAAGATTACAATTTTCTGTCATTTGTCAATTAAATCAACCAAAGATGCACCAGATATTGATGTTTGACCTCATCAAAGGAAAACGCACTCAGCCACACCATTCTCAGTAACTGCGCTATAACGAATGGACCATGCAATATTGTAATGCCGGATCCAGACATAGCTTCATTTAAATGATCATTTCAATGATCATGTAGTGTGGCCGGGGACTTTGTGTAACTGCACAAAGTTTTGTAGAACTTTGTGGACTTCAAGGACAAAAATGTACAAACACTTTGAGCTATGTCTGGCTCCGGCATTAGGAAATACGACTGCCCTCGGACTAATACATACATACAATAAAACATAATTTAAAACATTATTGTCTGTTTTTCATATATTTTTCAATGTTTGTAATGTTATTTTAATATTTAAGAATGTATTTAGAGTAATATATTTAAATAAACGATAGTTACAATAATAATAAAAACATTCATTTACCTTACAAAGCCTAAATCAAAAGTGTTTGTGCTTTATAGTCCAGAGAATCCATCCTGCGTTGGAGGCCATTGATACACTTGCCACAGTCCCTGATAGCAAGTCAAGTGTATAAGTCAAGTATAGACACCGTGAGGTCCTTCTTCAGTTGCCTGAGCTCGAAACAACCGTAACCCCAGGTCCTGATTCGTTTGCTAAAGAGATACCGGAGTCAACTCCTCCTGAGATAGGTTTTGTTTGAAATCAGTGGCGTTGCTTTCTGACAACTTAACACCTTAAAGGTTCCAAAAAATTGGGAGACATTACACGCGCCCAATTCCTGACTAATAAGTTCGACTAGAACAGCTGAATTACGAAATTTGCACTCTAGGCATTTCCACACATACGAAATTTACTTCCCTGGTATGACACATGCAACAGATGGCAGCTCCTATCGCCGCCAGAAACTTTCCACAAGCAACGCCCTTAAGCATTGTTTTAATACTTACCTAATGTACAAATGTTTTTTTAAAAATTCCATTAAAGCACTAGATGTCGCTGCTTATTCCTGATAATTTGGATGTCAATATAATGTAGAGGTTAACAGCACTTACAATCACTGGCACGAAATGTAAATATGTCAACTTTTAATTAATTAAGTTCAACTTTAACTCAAGATTTAAAGGGCGAATTGTTTGGCAAACTCTTTCACAACTTTATTGATATATTAGTTATTCTATCTAAATAAAATTATAAATAAGAAATTCAATGATTTTCCTATTTTTAACTTAAAAACAAGCATTAACGATTTAGCCCAGTCATCTAATTCGATACAAGGGGCTAACTGAGGAATCGAATGGAGCCAGATTAATTTTTGTATAGACCTTTTTTGGCTTTAGAAATATTATCACAAACGTCACAATGATCACAGTGATATCTAACATGTCACAAAGGTCATACCTATATACATACCCGCAATAGCGGCCTTGAATATTTATGGTCAAAGGTCACAAAAATTAGTTTTACACGATTTACATTGACACGGTAAGTCTTATCATGAAGTCGTTCAAGTAAATATTGTAGGTCAAATAATTGTCTGCAAATAATGTCTAAACACTTTTCTCCTAAGAGCCACCGTTTCTGAGACATAAGGATTAAAAAGTTCTAATTGTAATTTTTTTGTACGTAGTCACTTATACATTCTGGTAACACGCCTTAAATGGAGAATAGCTGGATCAATTTTAATATGCCTTGAAGTTAGACGAAGGTTCTTATGAAGAGGAAACGAGTTAGGAGATAGCACTGAGAAAACAATCGAAATTTGAAAAATAAAGTCATTGAACTCAACGCGAACGTAATCGTGGTTAGCAGTCAATCGTGCATCTAATAATATCTATTTATGTTTGCTTTGTTGTTTTGATTCGTAATACGGGAAATACAGGGTTTTAACCTAATATATCTTATCGATGTTAGAACGTTTCTATTACATAAGAACTTATCAACATCAGAAGAGCATTAGTTGTATTTTAAAAGTAATGCTTTTTTGAACAGTATATTGTATTTCTATACAAATTAATAATTAACAAATCTTATCAACGTCCTGCTAATATTACAAACGCAAAAGTTGTACACATGGATGTATGGATGTCTGGATGTATGTTTGACGCTCTTTCACAGAAAAACTACTGAATGAATTTTAATGAAACTTTACAATAATATAGTTTATACATCAGAATAACACCAAGGCTATAGATTATAAAGATATTGTGTGAATTGTACCAAATATAACGATAAATGTCAAGGAAGTAGGAGAAAATTCCACCACCTGTAAGCTAAAAAAGTTGTAAGAGTTACATGGGAACTATTCGGTAGAAACATAACTAATAAATTCGTAAACTAACGAGAAATGAATTCAATGAAATTCAATTTAAAGGATATGCATTATAAATATATTAAATTAATAAATGCGATATATAAAAGCGAAAGGTCACATATCACAAAATCTCGAAAACCGCGTGACGTATAAAGATGAAATTTGGCATAGAGGTACAGTATAGTTAGTAGAAGTGCGCTAAGAACGGATGTTTCGATATGGCCAGTTTAAGGAGGTCTCTCGCAAGTTTAATTTTCCACGGTCAAAGTCGCGGGAAGCGGTTAGTTTATAATACTACTAAATACCAGATGACGTCATCTTAACTCGCCCCACACCTCTTCATTTTAACGCTAGGTAACGTAAGGTAGGAGAAAATTTCCTGTGATATCGAACAATATACGGAACTTTCGTCAAAATGTATATAATATATGCATCCACGCCGTAGTTTATTTGTTTAATTTTTACTCACACTCTAAGTACCTGGAAGAGATCTCTTTAAGAGAGAAGTCTACCTTTCTGAACATATTTCATAAGCTCCAGTTGAATTGTAATTTTGAGGTACATAAATAAAAAATAAAATAAAATAATGAGGAGGTCGTGGCCTAATCAGTGGTCGGCATTTGAGTCGATGCCAAATTCTTATCATTTTTGTTGAAGGAGTGATGTATGTTATGCATCAAGTGGGTGATAATACTAAACACTTTAAGCTTTTAAATTGAAAGCGAAAATATAAATTTCAAGTAAAATTTCTGGATTAGGTTTTCGAGGTAAAATAAAATTTCGCAAACTGTTGTGTGTAATGTTATTTTTTTTAATCTGAACTTCATCCAATACATGTGTGCGTTATCTTCTTCTTCCCAGCGTTATCCCTGTTGAATACCAGGGTCTACTTAGATTGTATAGGGTATGGCAGTGGGGCGAGTTAAGATGACCGGTTGCCATCTGACGTGATCCCTCGAGGGTGTGGTTTTGAATTCAGAGCGAAGTTAAGGATTCTACTATCGAATAGAATCCTAAGCGTCGCATACGCTACGGTACTCGTCCGGCAATTGGTCATTTTCTGCACCTCGGCAACAATGTACTGTTTCATAACCGAAGCATCATTGGGAGATATACTTTATAAAGACTTGCAGTGAAATGCTTTACCATTAGAAACTGTAGACCGTTTTCGACCGGGTGATAGATGGGTAATATTGGTTTTCTAATCCTTCGTGTTTCGGAAGGCACGTCAAAAAGTGGGTCTCGTTTAACGTCACTAAGTGACTAGTCAAGAGATGGGAGCGACTGGTGTTCAAATGTCTCGCCAAATACCTGTGCCAGCACTCCGTCACTAATCCTCAATACGCTGTACCCGACCAAAAATACATTTAAATAAAGATATAGATATAAAGTGTGTATTTTTTTTACGGGTGCTAGATGGGTGACTCATTCTAACACTGTTTTTCAAATATCCAACCTTCGTGTTTCTGAAGGCACGTAAAACGGTGGGATAGACTAATGTTACTGGGTGATATTAGTCGTGAGATTGTAGAGATTGTAAAGGTTCGGGGGGCCTATATAACATTATTATTTCATAAAACATTTTTGGCCAGTGTCACGAATTAATATATGATGCCTATACTAATATAAAGAGGAAGATTTGATCGTTTGTTTGTTTGCGTTGAATAGGCTATCAAAGTACCAGTCCGGTTTGAAAATTTTTATACCGCTAGAATCCTATATTGTCCCATAACATAGGATTCTAGTAGTAAAAAAAGAATCATATAACATAAGCTATACTATATTTTCATGAATCTCAGGAGTCCGTATGAAAACTTCCATAATGTAAATACCCGTGCGAAGCCAGGACAGGGAGGGCAATCCCTAACTGTTACTCATAACAACAACTATATTGCTGTTTTTATCGTATCACTTTTTTTTTTCATCTGCTGGCCTTCTAGTCGTGCAGATGTCCATGGGCACCGGTAGGCACTTCGGTGCCTGCTGCCTGCTC
Organism: Charaxes varanes; assembly: GCA_024363005.1. Lineage (NCBI taxonomy): Eukaryota > Metazoa > Arthropoda > Insecta > Lepidoptera > Nymphalidae > Charaxes > Charaxes varanes. The sequence continues at coordinate 27,427,765 of JANCMC010033613.1, read as the reverse complement.
GTTCTTTATTATTAAATTTCACTTTTATATGACATAGGAAATCATGCAAAAGCGAAAAATCAACTAACACGAAATCTCGAAAACCGCGAAACGTACAATTACAATATTTCGTAAGGACATACTTTATGGTTAGTAGACATCCGCTGAGAAAGGATTTTTTGATAAGGTCAGATTAAAAAAATAAGAGTACTCGCAATTTCGACTGGCCCGTTGGCGCAGTGGGCAGTGGCCCTGCCTTCCGCTTCGGGGGTTGGACCGGGACGGGGACGGGGATACAGAATAATGGAGCGTAGTAAGAGCATCGTGTGCCGGGTCCACTAGTAACTTATAACTAAAGTATAACTTTATTTCTCAAAAAACCTGCTTAATTTTCCTCGTGAAATTTTATGCCGTCTTAAACCATATAATACGCTTTACAAATAAGCGTGCTTATATTTTACGCCGATCTGACCTTGAGAACACGTAAAACGAATGGATTCATTTAATACTTTCATTAAAATTGGCTGATCAACATTGCTCCATATCATTGGACGGTGATTGCCGATGTTCGCACGTGGTTAACCGTAACGAACCATGGGAGTGACAATAGCAGATAGGGTAGACCAGATCGCGTATCCGTAGTGGATCTAACCAGTTATTGGAGAGATAAAAAGGAAGATCCATCCACTGGAGGAAAAAAGGAGTTCAGTAACAAACATTCATACAAAAGAGTTATACATGTAATGATGTTTTATTACAAAGATTCCTTCGCTTCGCTTGGTTCCGCTTTCATTCCTCTACTTCTTCCTAACGTTATCCCGGTTAAGTGCCAGGGTCTGCTTAGATTGCTGAAAACATAGCTGTGGGATATTAAAATATAAACTTCTGGGTGGCCAAAAAATCAAAATAAATGTTGATATGGACAATTATAATATACTATCAAATCCAATCAACTATACATAATATACTATCAAATCAATCTAAGCAGACCCTGGTACTAGACCGGGACAATACTAGGAAGATAAGATACCTGCAGTCCCTGTATCCCAGCCAGCCGTATCTTATCCCGGGTGGGTTTATCCCCGTGGTTGCTGTGACACATCGCTGAGAATTTGGACACGAAGAAATCGTACCGCCGATGGTAGGAGGGCGTGTCCTCCTCTATGTTTGCGAAGCGAACAAACTGCAGACAGATATTTGGGGTTAAAAATGCAAGTTACATCTTTAAGCTAGCGGACCCGGGCGGTTTATTTTCTCATTGCTTCTTTGGAAATTCTCGCATATTTAAAGGCGTGCCACCTTTTTACGCGTAATATTGAACTACTGCAGCAAGCTGGTAAAGATCCGGTCAAAAACTCTAAGAAAGCCCTCCTTCTTAAACTTAATCCTTTAATTTCAAATAAATCACACAATTTGTAGGAAAAATTCATCAAAAATTAAGGCATAAGACAAGAACGTTTAATTTTGTCATTACTTTGGAAGCTTTCCACATATTAACGGTTTGCCACCTTTTTTACTCGTAATAATGAGCTTACTGAAGTAGGCTGGTAATGACTCGGTCAAAAGCAAGAGAGGCATTAATTGACGAACGTGTGAATGTGGGCCGAGGCGTGGCCGAGGTAGCCTTTATTTGAAAAAGTACTTAGAAACAATGACTAAGTTGACTAACAACAAAGAATAGTATTTTTAGGCGCCAAAGTATTTTTTTTTCACTAAACAGCATTCTATATCCAAGCCAGTTCGAAATTTAAATTAAACCTTTGATAAGTTACCTCTTTGGTCGCCATGTTGCCAGTAGAAGATCGTTCCATTTTGAAATTACACGACAAATATGATTTTACACAGTAATTTATTTGGCCGCTAAACACGACAGATATGGATTTTCATATGTATGCTGTATGGTCAGAGTGATCTTCACAGCGTTAACGGGCGGGGTGTTTGAGGCGAGCCGAAGCTCAGCTCGCGAAGCCTTGGGTAGGGCTTCCGATCGAGAGTCGGTACTCCGCGGGTGCCTCCTAAGAGACCAAATCCGCGGATACCGCGTGTGGAGGAGTTATCGGACATAACGGACGCCGAAGCGCGTGGAGGTCGTCGCGAATCGGAAACCAAGCGTTTAAGTGTCCGCAATACTACAGAAAAAGCGCATATGGTCGCCTCTTTTACTCCCATCCACAAAATGCCCTATTTTATTACCTGATACATTCCAAGCGCATTTTATATGAATTGTTTGGATATGTAACCGGCGACGTCGTCTTGGCATCTCGGTAAGGTAGGGCTCAAACTCCCTCTCGTTCGCTTAAATTGGCTTCAAAGTCCTATTTGCCGCCAATTTCAAAATGGAAGCTCTATACCACAGTAAACAGAAAAAAAAACTTTAATTTAACCTAGTTCACTTAAAAACAGACGAACGAAATTAATCCTAACCCACGGAGTAGTTGCGTATGGCGAACTTTCGACTGAGTGAAGCGATTTTGATGATTCTCTTTTTATTTGAACGCTGATGGCTTGATACGCACGTCGAGGGAGCTGGAATGCTTGGATTCAAAAAACTTAACCACCAGAGGGGTGGGGGGGTCAGTGAGCGGGTCTGTGCAAACGATCCCTTAGCGTCTGAGGAAATATCATTATTTTTAAAAATTGTTACAGCATGGTCCTCTATATGATTATTTTTTGAGCCCTTTTTTCCCACTGCAGGGCAAAGGCCTCTCTACCCTCTTATATGGTTCTGTCTAAGACTATGCATTGAAATTCTTTATTATAACGATCCCAGTCATTGTTGCCCCATATGATGTGCATAAACCCCGAAGTAAAATCCCCCTTTGATTCCACGTGGATAAAAAACTTATTGATAAATTAAGTAGTGGATCTGACCAGCTATCGGACAGACAAACGAAGATCCACCCCCTGGGAGGAAGATATAATCTTCCCTATTTAATCATGGAAATTATTTTGAAATAAAATCCTCATCATTGTATCAGTATTTCGCATAACCAAGGATGCTCAACAGCAGCATGGTCTCCGTCATGGTGACTACCAGAGATATCGCGGCTATTGCTCACGCCGCCTGAGACGGCTGCGTAAAGTGCTAAAAATACCGCAGGTATCATAAATTATCACATTATGTTGTACACCTAGACACTATCTGTAATATTGAATTGTGTTATAGCCTTTGCAAGTTGTATTTTTCGTGGTAGACTCCCAGGAGGTAAGTCTTTATCGTGTCACGCTTTTAATCAATGCAATCGAATGCTAATGCAATCCGCATTGACGCTAAGAAGGGCCCGCTAAGCCCAGAACGAATATTTTCAATGTCGACTCTTCGACTCGAACGGTTCGAATTGTTTATGCTAGGGCCTCTGTGCAATTTTTTGAAAATTTCTTGTATTGCTTATCATCTCCATGGAGCCAGCCTTTAAAGTTCGGCAATGCATTTGCGTGCCTTCTGGTGGTGCAAATGTCCATGGACGTCGGTAGTCACTTACCATCTGCTAGTTTGCTCCTTGTTCGTAAATTTTCGGTTTGGCGCATATATAATTCTGCAAGATTACATTCGCAATTTGATTTAAATAATCTCAACGATTATTGTGAATCGTAATAAATCCTTTATTTTTATATATTAAGTATACTAGGAATACATTTTAGCTATGCCTAATGCTCAACTAAGCTTAGACGCTTATGTTAGGAGTGGGCACGACTATACCCCTGCGGCATCGGAGGTTAAACCGAGTCCTCGCGCTCTAGCCCTACTGGGGCTCCAATTAACAAGGAATAATCTCTTTTACGGTTTAAGACACTTATTTTATCATCACCTATGAAGAAATACAATCCCGCCACCCGTAATATAAAGAGTACTACATGTAGGGTGACTAGTGAGACACTTACAATACTTAAGGGGAGTATTCGGTACTCAATTCTCATTATAGTTATGTAATAGAAATAGGTATGACGACACTGATTTTCAGCTGAGGCCCAGGTGGCATTTTTGAACAAATTTCCTTAAATATAGATGAAGTGTGGCTTTACGTTGTGTTGTTAAATTGCTGTAACATAAAGTTAGTTGGAAGAGTGTAGTGTAGATTTCCAGACATCGTTGTGGTGTTGAAATTTCCAGTTCGAACAATATAACTTCTTCTTCCTAGCGTTATCTCGCCCGGTTCAAACCCAGACACTGCTGAGGTGTTGTCGCACCTAGTCCTCACACAAGCTTTTAATTTGAGCTTTTCGTTTTGTTCGGTTTGTGAGAATTCCCGAAATTAAAAATATCCAGATATATATTTCTGAAAATACTGCATTTAAATTTAACATGTACGTATGAAAACTGAGTGAATTCAAAAACGATTTTTTCTAAAAATTTGAATTATATTCTTTAAAAATCTAAGATATTTTACACGTCAGCTCGCGCACACATAAACCTCCTTGGTGCGTGGATAGTAGCTAAATAGTTTAAAAATGAAAAAAATCTTAATGGTATCGACGCATACATACCTGGCCTGCAATTATTTTAAATTTGTTTTAGCTTTATTTATGTGTCTAGGCTGTGTATATCATATGTGAATAAATGATTTCTATTCTATTCTTACCAATTCGATGGCAAATCATGGCATTATTATTTTTGTTGTTAACCACTAATTATGAATGTGTTTATATATCTATCATAAATGGGTGACATACATTTGAGGAAATATAGTACACTAGAACGTAGAACGTAGAAGTTTAATGTGAGAATAAAAATAAGCTATCACAGATCTCCTGAAAGTTGTGATACTAAGCGATATGTCAATTTTGTTTATTCAAGTCTTATATATGTGAAAGGAAATAATATGGCACAAAACAAAAGTAATTACGCACACCGTAATAAATAATAGTGTGTACATATAGATGTGTCTATATATAAAAAAATAAAAAATATTAAAAATAAAACAAAAAAAAATAGTATGAAAATTTGTCCGTCCGTCCAACAAACTCGGATCAAGATAAGATCATACTGGATGTTTCATATGAAACACCGGAGCTTACGAGCTTGTTCACAATCGGCGGCTAATAATATGTTTAGTGTGGACGCAGCCTTAAGTCCACTTTTTCAAATCAACTCAAAAAATAGAAGTTTTAAGGGCTGATCTAACTGTGCAAATACCCATCTCACTAACAATGGACTTCGTTAGAGAGTTAAATAATTCAATTTGTAACTTTAAAAAATGAATTCTGCTCAATTCGTTTCATCTTTTTTAATTCATTAGTATTTGAGAGTATATAGTAGTATATATATTATAAAAGTAGATTATCAAAGTAGATGTCATGACGTAAAACCTATGTACTTTGTGTTTCGATATACACTGCGCCTACTGTAAGCTGTGATGTCAATTTTGTATTCTGTAAAGGTGTTCCTTTATCGTTTGCTATACTGGTTACAGTTTTAAACGGAACGCGGTCCAGTGTACTGACATTTCAATTAAATTTTTACATATTCACTTTTTCAATCTTACAAAACCACAATTTTACAGACCATCGATTTTTTAATAATATTGAACTGTTGAATTGTTAAATTTTGCTGTTATTTTTTTAACAAGAGCCGCTCTATTTTTGATTGATCATGTGTTCAAAGTACTGAGAGCAGTGGAGCTCGAAAGCGCTGGTGCTAACAGTATAAAAATGGCAACTATCTATGACGTCATATATGTCCATAGGGTACTGCGGCAGTGTATAACGGAACGATTTTATCACCAGCGTGAGCATTGAGCAGTGCTCGCAGTGTATATCGGAGCATACCCGTTGTTCACCGGTCGCGATGGCGGCATTAATGACATATCGTGTCTGCAGTGCTACCATCATTGATAACAGTATGATGAATTTCTATTGGAGTTTGTTATGGCCTTAATGATGTTGAAATAACAGGTGCCTATAAAATTGGTGTGTTAATTATATCCGTGCTCATTCACTTAGGTCCTACAGATTAATAAAGACAAAGCGCAACCGGGCGCTTATTAAATTTTAACATTAACATTTTTAATTTTAGCATTAACAATAATTAAGGCGCCCATTCTAAAAACAATGTGAAAACAACGATGTAAGTTTTTAGAACTGACCCGTTGGCGCCTTGCCTTCTACCCAGGGATCGTGGATTCGATTCCCGCCTCGACTCTGGTGTGGTGGTGTGGTGGTGGACGTGTATTATCTACATGTATGTATTTATATATTTCTACAAAAAAAAAATTTTGTATAACAGGCGTCTGTTACCTATATCACAGGCATTAAGTTGTCTACCTTAGGAACCGACGTCCGTGTGTCATATAGTCCTGTATACATTTATTTATTTGTTATCTTATACAATCTTAGAACCTTGTCCATGAAGAAGTAAAATTTCTTAAAAAAACTGTGAGTTTACGTTGCTTTTCACAATTTACTGTTGTCATATGAGTGCACTCGTAATATTCCTTAAATAAATTACACTTACAGGACAATTCTATCGGCTGAAATAGAAGATCATTTCAAGAAGATAATTCTTTATACTTCGGCACCTAATCGGTGATGAAAAGAGCCAAGACAAGGATAAAACTTTTACTCCACAGACGATATTAAAGTTTAGATAAACGAAAGTGTCCAAGCAGGCGTTGAAGAGGACCCTAAGTAGCGACGCCTGTCTAGAAAAACAAACTTGGAGACGTTTTTTTCCTACAGATTATCGCAAGCTCTACGTAATGAAGATTAAAATAAAGAGGTCTTATGGACTAAGAGAATTCTCGGACGTTTACTTTAAAAAATGCAGTTTGTTTTTTATAATGCTACAAACATTGTTTTATATAACTAGGGGCAAACTGGCAGGTGATTTATCTAGCTATCAAGGTCCATTGAGCAAGACCAGAAGATTCGCTGATGCGTTGCCGGCCTTTGATGGGCGAAAAAGAGCAGACTTATTCCTTAAAGGCCGGTAACGTATCTGCGAATGTCGCAGATATTTTTTCATAACAATTTTTTTTTCTAGACATATTTGCAGATTTATGCATAGTAATTTAATTTGACCACTGGGCCACAGAAATAGATGATAAGTGAAAAACATATTTTAGTGTACAAAGCCTAAACTAGTCGAAACTAACTAGTAACTAACTAATTAATAAGAGGTTGCTAAGAGCGTGTCAAGACACACTTTAGACAGAAGAGTTCCGTATTTTGTACGCGATAAAGATATTCGTTCAGTAACTTCGAAAATTATATTTTAGATTCCACTTAAAATATTTTTTCTAATGACTTTTTGGCATATCCTGTAAACATAGAAAATTCCAAGTCTCTACATCTATTCTACTTCCTACCGTTCTCCCGGTCTATTACCAGGGTCCGCTTAGACTGCAGAGGATATGGCTGTGGGGCGAGTTACGATGACCAATTGCCGTCTGACGACATCCTCGGAACAACCACGGTCTCTACACGACTAATATCACACAGTGACATTAATCGGGCCACACTGTTTTACGTGCCTCAAGTCTCTACATCTAATAGTTTGAAAATCTTAGGGCCCCTTGTGAACGGACAGACGAACCGACGAACGGATAGAGCGAAACTGTAGGAGTTCCTTGTAGAACTACGGAACCCTAAAAACACAGCAGAAGTTACAGCACTTCTTGCAGCTGTGCGGTATCGAAATGTCAGGTACAACTGCTTTATTCTATTTTCGTGTCTCTATAGCGCCACGCTTTTAATCAATGCTAATGCAACCCGCGTTGTCACTGGGTCCAGCCCGAACTTTACAAATCATAGTAAGACTACACGTACTTAAGATGAAAATGGTTTGGGGGACTTGCCTCCTGTGGACCTAGCAGGAAAATTTTCACACTACGTAAAGTTGACTCGTCGACTTTTTTCGGTTCGAAAAGTTCATGCTGGGCCCTCAGGCGTCCTATTTTATTATATTTGTAACGCCACGTTAACGTTTCTCTATGCTTCCGAATCGTGGACTATCCGGGCAACAGAACGTAAGAAGATAGACACACTAGAAATGTGACCCCTAACCACCGGTGGCTTGAATAGAAATTAAAATAATAATAACTGTAATAAAGCGCAAAAAGATATATTATCTAAATATTTAGACCTAGCTTATGAAATTACTGCTGAAAATCTCGAACTCAAATATCAACAACTGTTGTGCCGACAGCCGTGATAGTCAATGGTCTTATTACAAAGAATGTCAACAACCACCTTAAGAAACTCTTGCTTGCTAGTTGGATCAATGGGCCATTGAGCGCTTTGTAATCCAACGGAGAGTGGAAGAATTTAGGTCTCGGTGTAGTAGTGTAGAAGGCAGCCATGGACTTGATTTTGCATAGTTATAAAATGTCTTTCCGTTTGTTACGGGTAATTTTGAAATATTTTAGGAACGAGAACATGGGTTGGGCAAAGGCTTAGCAGTGAAACTTTATCCGACTCTTATTTGTATCAACATAAAGGAAATGTGTCGAGATTTCTAATCTTTATTTATTATTTCATATATACAGCCATTGATTTAAATTTTCCTGCATAAACACGTGTAGAAACCAGTAAAAACAATAATAGGAAGACGAAACTAGAGCAAACTATAGACAATCATATAAATTACAGTGCTATTAATGTCGAAGTAATTGAAATTATCGTTCATATTGACAGGAGATAATGACAGCCCTAATTAGGGTCTGCACAGACGACATACCGACGACTTTTTGTGCGCTAAGACAGCGGCGCCTTAAAAAGTCTTAGCTAAGTTAAACGTTCGTTGCAGCCTTTTACATCACTCAATAAGTCAAATAAATTATTTTGACTACAACGATCAGTAAACGACAGCCAAACGAGAAGTATCAACTCAAGAGTAAAATTGCCCAATCTCTTTGTGGAAAGCAAAATATGGTTGATTACGCGCTATTCATGGTATTTGCAAACTACGATGGCTGCTTAACATAAATCTTCCTACAGGCCGATGACGTCCTTTGCTGGACATTCGACGCAATTAGTCTGTTATGATGTTAAATAAATAAATAATAACAAATATAATAAGAAAATAAAACCAAAAAAAAATACAAATAAAAATTATTCGATGGTTTGATGGTATCGGCGTTGTGAGATAAGTTGGTGTGTGAGAATTTAGATTTGACCGATCCAAAAATACACGATCATGGTGTCGTAAAGCGTTTTCTTTAGATTGGTCGGTCGAATCGATCGTGCGTTATTCTCTATATAAACAAAAGAAATACTATTTTATTGTATACGTTTTCATATACACGTATGTCTTTTAATATTATATTATATGTTTGGGGATTCGTTATGGCGAGCTTGAGACATTAATTTGATCATTTAACAACCCGATACCAGTAATGTTATGTTTAACTATTTTCAAATGTTCCAACAGATGTTGTCAAATACCTTTATTACCACAGCTGTGTAGTATTTCAAAGGAATGGTTACTGGTTATACTATGTTCACTATCTAACAGGGTTCTTATTTTTGAATGCGGCTACATGTTTTTTATAAGGTGTTATAAAGGAGCGGCCTGTTTGACTTACGTAGCGGCTTACGCATTTAGGGCAGTTAATTTTATAGACCCCCGATTTAAACTGGCTCTGTTGTTTATCTTTACCATTGCAGAGCTCAAAGTGTACTTTTTATTTATTAGTGACTTGTTAGTTAACGAGTGTTGGCGGACTATGTATATTTTATATGTATGGACCGACTCTAACACTTGAGTAGGCGTCTAGTAAGTAATTGTAAGAAAGTACTCATTATTTTTTACTTATTAGTTCCTTGGTGTGTTTCATAAGCGGTTTTCTTTTTATTAAAAAAACTTTTTAAATTTTTTTGTGGTAATTAGATGTATTTTGTCTATATACGATATATGTAGACCAACTAGACGCACTGCTTCAATGACAGATGAGGTTTCGGAATAAATGAAAACATCATGGATTTATGTATAGATAGTTGACAGAGGCTTAAATATTACGTTAAACTAGTGGAATCGCTGAAATATGCCTGGTTGCTTAATATGTTAAAATTATAAATTAATTAAATTAAAGACATAAATCACGTGACTCTAAAGAGCAATCTGAGCGCGTGACGTCACTGCGTGTCAAGCAAGTTGTCGTTGATAACGTATGCTCCAATCACAGTCAAGTATAGCGTTTAGCATCGTTTAGCATGTCGTTATGTCTTACAAGACGCAATAACACTTAAAATTTAAGTGGATTTATAAAATCGCAAAGTTAACCATTTTTTTTTTATCTGGTTAGTTTTTGCCGATGTAAATTATCTTTTAAGCCCCTAAATAATAAGGGTGGCCCTACAAAACGGCGCCATCTATGGGTCGCTTACCACATCGCCTTTCCATTATTCTTGAATAAATGTTAGTTTGTCTATCTGTCTGTTTGTACGTGTACGTTTGGCCCTTTTTCTGAGGAACGCGTCGAATTATAAAGTTGAAATTTGTAGTAAATATTGAGGTCTAAGATCTCTTAAGCCTGTGAAAAAATCTATCCTCTAAGTATTCGCAATGAAAGATATGGGTCTTAATGTCACATTTCCAATACATAAGCAAAGACTTGATAAAGAATACCGTATTAATCATACTTAACGGGAGTCCATAAGTCTCAAAACAGTAGTGTGCGTTAACATACTGAAAATTATCAGGATTTAGATGGAGCACTTGCTAATGGCTTCTCACTTTATAACTACGGTTTAACCAAACAATCCTATATAGTGGATCTATTTGACAAGGAGTTCGTGAAACTTGTTTGGCGCAACCTTAGCTTAATGAAATATGTTTTGAATTTTATGGATTTTATGTGAATATAATAAACACCAACAATAATCTAGTAATTTACTCAATCATATCATATGATAGGATAGCTTCAATCTTACGTCGTTAATCGTATAGTAAGTATTATTTTCCTCCAAGTTACTTAAAACTACAACACAGATTATGAGTTGAGGCTACAGAGTATACATTTAGCATATGGAGCCTACATAAAGGCGAACCAGTCTATATATTATATAGTCAGTCAGTCTATATATATATTAGTATTATCTGTATATTAAAAATGTCCGTCGAATTACGTAAATTAAGATGCATCACATCAGCATCATGGTAAATATTTTTGGTAAATTCTTTGCTATGTTCATATCATACCGGGCCGTTCTGGAAGGTTCATTGTACTGTTATTTATTGTTTCCGCAAGACACTTTCAACTTTTCTACGACAAGAGATGTTACTCCTTTATGTAGCCTCCATGATTAACAATACAAGGGGATAAATAGGATAAAATGGATGAAGTAGGATAATAAGGGGAAATTTGTGGTTACTAATAGTCCAAAAACCTGGAATGACCGATTGTCTAAGGAATAATATGAGTCATGCTTCATTGTGGAATAAAATTCTTAGTGTTAGGCTCTTTCTGAGTATTGAGAAGAATAGAAAGAAAGAATAGTGGCTACACTAAAGTCGTGACTACAAATAATAATGAAAAAAAAACTTTAAATGTGCCGCTATATTAAAAGCTATATAAGTGATATCTCCAAAACTTTTTTTTTATCGTTGTTTATGCCGGCGCCAAACAGCTAAATTTGAGTGATCGTGTAGTGTGGCCGGGGCCTTTGTGTAGCTGCGCAAAGTTTTGTAGAACTTTGTAGTCTCCAAGAACAAAAATGTACAAACACTTTGTGCAACGTGTGGCGCTAGCATTAAAATAAGGAAGTTCCCGTGCCGCACCCTGTCGTTAGTGAGAATCTGTGCATACTGTGCATACGAATAGATATCGTAACGTCATTAATTTCATCTATGGCCGGAAAATTAATTAAAAAAAATCTTACAACTTGTCTATGTCAATATAAACGGTATACGGATTACAGGTATAGTGTAGAGTAAATAAAAGTGAATAGGGTGATATATAGACATTAAAAGTGCATAGAAGCAAATAAAGATAATATTGTGAATTCTTTAACCCATAATGGAATCAGAATATCAACCAAAACTCAGCCCTATAAGAGCATTTCAAGGTGATAAAAGTATGTTAAGAATTTATATATACGCATATTATTCACCTTATAATGTTTTAAAATTTGTTTGCTTCATGGACAGTGCTCCACGCAAGTTCTGCAGAGACCGAAGAAACAAATCCAAGTCTTTCAGATTATCACGATTACGAGCCAAGGTTAGAGTTTGATGATTCAGAGCTGATGGCTGCTTCTGCTTTCCTGAGTAAGTTTAGTTTGTGGTAACTGTCCTCTGTTATCAGGGTTAAATAAAAGGGAAGGTTAATAATAATATTTGATTTTTATTAAATATTATCAGTTAAACATATGCATCAATTAATAAACAATAATTCATAATATTAAGCACCTGTTGCCTGTAAATAATCAGAATAAAATTGGGAGAGTAGAATGAAATATTTATTACTTATATAAGAAAATTATAATTTTAAAAAGTTATACAGGTCAATAATAAAAAATTCATTTCATCATTAGTCATATCGCACACCAATTGCTCACATTTCAATATTTAATGGAAATATTTTTTTTAAACCAAAACCTTTAATATATTGTTTACACTCTGACTTATTTGGGCCATAATAAAGAAGCTTATAAAATTATCAAGCAAATTTAGAGAAAATTAACATCATGCTTTGTGAAGCTCATTATTCATATGCTCCATTGAATTTTTGGAGATTTAAAGGTTATCTCAATGATCCAATCAAAATTTTCTTGTTGGTGAGACAACATAAAATATTAGAATTGTTCAAGAAATATAGACCCATAAGAAATTATAATCAAAGTAAAAATATAGGCTTTTACAAGTTCTTATGAATGTTGTTTGTATAATTTACCTATTCCTTTTGAAATCATATTTTAATAATATGGTGATAAAATATTACCATTTAAAACTTAAGTTTTTAGAGGGTTCCTTGCATCCTGCACTGAAAAGAGCCCACAATAAACTCAGTGGGGAAAAACTAAAAATATTGTTCTAATGCTACTAAACTTAAAGTAGAGATTAATGAATCAATTTTTCTGATTTAAATTAATTAATTTGTGGAGTTAATTAGATGTAGCGTCACACTTGCAGCATGGTCTACAGCCAATTAGGCTGGTGCGTCCGGGTACTAGTATCTCTCTCTCATATAAGATCAGCATGTGCAGCGACAATGCTTCATTGTGTCAAGAGATGGTACTGTTGTTGTATTTTGTTACCTAAACCTCTCCTCTAAGGTCAGCAATGATTCTGCGAGCCTCCTGATGGTGTAGATTTTCATGGGTGTTCATAGTCCTTGTAACTTAAAAAAAATTATACAAGCTTTGTCTCAAAATAAACTATGTTGTAAATATTTCTGCAGCGAATTACCATATTTATCAGAAGCTGAACTGCAACTGTTATTTTGGTTGGACCTGATCAAAGTTTCGTTCTTAATTTTTAGCAACAATGAGTAAAACAGGAAAAGAAGCTTGGTATTGTATAAAAATGTGACAATGTGTTTAGGCAATTAATATGTACAAACTTCGGTGGCCAATAGTAGGATGCCATAAAGATTCAACATAGGCACACCTTTACGTGTCTCACTCCTACTTCAGCATAGCTGACTTCTTTCCCTAATTTCTCAGTGATGGGACGCAAAGTGGTGTTCCAAACTTAATCAAACCAGGTAGACTAAGGAAGAGGTGGTGCAATGTCTTGGACTCTTTGTGGGAAAGGAGTGGTTTGTGATGGTTCAGTACAGAGGAAAGGAGTCAAGGAAAAGGCAGCTTTTGCCTAGCAGTGAGACATTAAAGGCTATAAAAAATACATAGCAAATTTTTCCTATTTGATGTCATAATGTTAGAAAAGTTTAACATAAAACAAAATATTGATTTCGTTATTCAGTAACTAAAAATACATATGTATAAAAACTCTTTAAAAATTTAATCTTAATTTTTTTTCATTAGCCTGTTATTATCTACAAATTATTAGGTAGTAGAAATAATGTGTTGTTTTTATTTGTGGGCATTTTGTATTAATAGGGTAATTTATGCAATAGTTTGCAGGAGTGTGTGATATTTATTGAATCAAAATATTTAATGTTATTTCCTCATACTCTTAGTTAGATTTTGTAATAGCGACTCATTTTTATTTGCGACTATAAACTGAGATGTAAGCTATCCTATCATTCAAGTTGGACCAAACTTCATATGCCTTCTTTATTATAACGCATAATTGTGCCAAATTGCAAATTTCATACTATTCTGTCTCAACAATTTTGTTAAAAATGGTACCGAAAATTTTTGCTTCACGTATTAGTAAATTGTTCTATTCCCTCTACAACTGGGCTGGTTTCATATTCTACCTTCTACCATTTGAAATAAAGTTTTCAGCATTCCTCAGAAGACCTGCTTTTATAACTCAATATCCAAAAGAATTTGGTGAATTTGCTGATTTATTCCAGGACGCCCTGTCGGAGACCACCCGGGTGTTCGAGGAGGACTTCGACGCCGGGGAGCCGCCCTACCGCTACGACGGCGACGAGCGGCTCACGAACCAGGACGTGATAGACCGCACGGTCGACAAGCGCTACTCGAGGGACGACGACGGCTACCAGAGGAACTGGTCGGACGACGAAAGGAACAAGGCCGGCAGGTCCTGCAAGGGGAAGCGGTACCAGGAGTTCATGGCGGTCGGGGGGCTCATAGCGACCAAGCGGCAGAGGAGGGACTGCCCCTACAGGCACCCGGACGAGGGCCACGGCGCTTCCTGCGGTTGCGACCAGGCATTAAGTTGTCTACCTTAGGAACAGACGTCCGTGTGTCATATAGTCCTGTATATATTTATTTATTTATAATTAAGGGTCAGGGAGAATATCTCACAGGCATTGTTGAGTTTGATGTGTTGGAGGTCAATGGTATAAAGACAGCTTATCCGATTTTCAATAGCAGGCAGTTGCTACACACAGAAATTATAAAAGGATTAAAAATGAGATAGATTAAATAAATTAGAAGTTTATTATTATTATTATATTTTTTTTATGTTACAAGGGGGCAGACGAGCAAGCAGCAGGCACCGAAGTGCCTACCGGCGCCCATGGACATCACATAAAAAGTTTTAAAAAATAATATGCATAAAAAAATCATATATTAACATACAAAATTACCGCTATTTTTTATTCCTACTACGACTTGAATTATATTAATGAAATTTTAACAATTTCAATAACTAAATAATAAATACATAAGACTATATCACACACGGACTTCTGTCCTAAGGTAGACAACTTAATACCTGTGTAATAGGTAACAGAAGCCTGTAATACACAAATATTTTCTTAAAAATATATAAATACTTACATATATACATAATACACCCAGTCACAAAGCGGGAATCGAACACAATCCCCGGAGCGGAATGCAGGATTATACCCTAACTGGTTGTGTAGAAAATCGCTAGGAATACTTGTAAATTCGTAATTCCTTCTATACTTAATGAGATATTTTAATAATACTAAAGTTAGTCTATCAATACTGTCTAGTAGTTTTTATTTTTATTTTAAAAGGGACAAACGGTTTACTTAACTAACTTAACTTGTCTACCGACTCCCATGGCTCTATCTGCACCACCAAAAGGCTTGCAAATGCGTTGGCTTTAAGGAGGGGTTTTAGCGTCAGGAAACACTCGCAAATCGAACGAAACGCGACAGCAATGCCATCACTTGATGTGACGACATTGCTGCCAATTCACGTTATATTCCTGTTCCTTATCCATATAAATGACCTTCCTTAAATTTCTAAGGATAATCACGATATAGTTTTGCTTGCCGATGACACTTCACTCTTGTTCTATGTTAATAGAAAGCAATCAGATTTTCATGCGGTAAACAGCTCTCTCGCTAAAGTAACAAGTACAATGGTTTAAAGCTAAGCAAATAATTTATTACTGAATAAACGAAAACTAAAGGTATAAAAGGTTATTCGTAAAGTTTTCTTTTCGAATAACCTTTGTAGAGTCTATCTCCTGATGATGCGTCGGTGTCGAAGCGAAACGTGCGTTGAGGCACATCGGAAATGAGGTTGGATATCAAATATAAACCAGTGCTAGAATAGGTCACCTATCTATCACCCGGTCGCAGCCAGAACAACTTAACTTAGCGATCAACTTAAATGCCGACTACTGATTAGGCCACGACCTCCTCTTTTTTATACTTGATACTATTAACAAAAATTGATTGTGAGCCCATGTAAGCGCTACCTACGTATTAGTATTCTTGATCTGATTTTTTGTCTAGAACTATACGGAACTTATAAGAAAAACTACTTCTTATTTCAGATATGGTAGATTATCTATGTTCTCGTTGAGTTGCTTCATATTATCTATATCGGGATGCTTAGAAATTTATAGGGGGCATGGCGGTCATCAACGAGACCGATTTATCTCACAAGCCATGGATCGTAAAACCTGAGATACCAACCGGAGGCTGCTTCCTTGAAAGTACGTTATTTTGAATTAGCCGGTATGATCTCTGTCATTTGTCAATTCAACATTAATGTCTATCTACAACTTGACTACAACGAATCCTTTTCTATTACGGCAATAGAATGTAGAGTTTGTGGGCAATATTATAAACTTCTATCTTTTGAAGAGAGAGCATAGAGACATATTTTATTAAGCATCGCATTTCAGATGGTCAAAAACTTCTCTACCTCTATATTCCAACGAAAAATGTTGCACGGCAAACGTCCAAGGCTGCCTCGCGAGGCTACTCATTCAGTCAGAACACGGCTATATAGACTTTTAAAAGTGCTTATTAACGTCATATGCGTAATTATTATTTTTATAAATCATTAACAATTTGGCGCTAAAATTTACGTCTTACAAGCTAAGTTTAAGAGGGTCCCTCGCGTCCTGCGCTGAGAAGAACCCCATCCTCTGTGGCTGGCATCAGGTCCTCCCGCGTACGGGTGGCAGGGCAGAAAGGGCACGATAAAAGATGCTCCATTTTCTGGGGAGCCGCACCACACAAACACCCCAAATCAGGGAATGACGATGTTGTGCCGCTTGGATCTATCCCTTTGAATGATGCTTTCGTCCTGAACATAATATGGACCATCAGTTGCCTTGAGTATGTTGGAAGAAAGAAAGACGCGCCGAAGACTACAATCTATCTGAAGCTGATCAAACATCAAAAGAAGAAGACCGAAAATCCTTATGAAGAAAACGTAAAAACAATGAATAAACATAATAAGTAGAGGCAATTTCTCAATTTGTTAGTGAAACAACAGCATGGCTGCATAGATTATAAACTGCAACTGCATATTCAGGTAAGTGAATATTCATGAGATTAACAGCACAGCGCCAAGCTGGTAAGGGAGCGCAAAAGTTGCCCATGTCTGCTGACTCACAGCCAACCCGCATCATTTTTTGTGCAGTAGTCTCGTATATGTAGTCCAAGATGTGTTTACGTACTCTTTAACAGATAGATCATGTGTTTTACATACATTTCTTAATTAGGCCCTAAAACTACTGTCCACCTAATTAGCAAGAATTAACAAGAGTGACAGTTGAATAAAAGTTTTGTATTCTAATTTATGAATAATTTATAAATGCTAGATGTTGGCAGGATATTTAGGTGTTCGCCTAAGCTTTAGCAGCCTCAAAAGAAAATCTTCTAGTCTGTAGTGGCTATACAATAAAAGGTGAGTGACATCTTTTCAGTTAACAAGTTTTTCTTTAAGCAATTAAATACATGAAATACTCTACGATAGAAGTCATCGGACTGAAAGAAGAACTGGCTGTTATAACTACAGTTTACATCTAAATGTACGCCAAGGAGAAAGGTGAACAATCCCCCATTAATATCTAACTACACAAAGGGTAAACTGGGGCGTTCCGGTTGTATACCCGTCCAATCTGAGCTACTGTCCTACCAACTCCCGAAGGAAGGTTTATAATCAAGGGCTATTTATTTTATATATTTAGCCTATTTTTGCCCACTGCAGGACAAGGGCCTCCCTACCATCTTTCCATAAGGTACTGTGTTCTGTCTAAGACTATGCGTTGCCAATCTCTATTATAATCAAGGCACATGGAGAGTATTAAAATTTAAAAAAAACATGCCTTACTCTGGTTTAGGAATATTATCTATGCTCACAGCCGGTGTCATGACGATGCGCGGTCGCGTTTTTGTGGTCTGCTCTGCGCCGAGATAGGATCGGTTCTCCTGAAACCCCGAATCTCAGTATATAATATCGCACGCTTAATTATAAACTGACCTAACTCAAAAAGTAGATTTTTGGGAAATCACAAAATACTTTTGTCATTTACGACTTATTTTGTTTATAATTCGATAAAAACGGCAATATAGTAACAAATTATGTATGCAAATAATAGTCAATGAAGTGATTAATGACATTGAATTGATATTTTATTTTATTATATTACGTTTCTTTTTTTAACCAAATAAATTTTTGTTAAAAAGACAAAATAGCTGTATCTCAGTATTGGATGGAGATATTGAAATAATTCTTTGATTGGCTGATAGAGAAAGTTGAAACGAAGCTGCCTGTATCATTAACTCACTTTAGACCTCAAACTTAATCGGTCAGTTTATGACTAAACGTGCGATATGTTTAAAAATTACGTTAAAGTTTTAATGTGTTACATACATAATATGGTTGAATGTGTCTCGGATCAGTTTGGATGATATCTTTTGGCTTTAACATCAATGCAAAAGAAGGTTTGTCGATCTTCCAATCCGTCAGTGTCCGGAGGTGTTTTAGCGGAGGATGCCTGATTCTTAAGGATTTCGGTTTTTCTTTATACATCGTTCTAGATATCGGTCGGATTTCACCGTTACGAAAATCAGTTCTGTTTGTAGTTTCATAGTCGAAAACCATTAGTTCTTTAAGGTATCGGGAAGTCATGTTTAAATTTTAATATTTTCAAAACGTTACAAAATTAACGGAAAAACGTATTATCAAAAGTTGTAAATGTATTTAAGGAATAAATTATCCCCCAAATGGTTAATAAATTTTCCAAAAAATATGATAAAATAAATCATAAAATGTCGTACAAAATATTGAAAATATTCTTTGACTAGCAAAGATTATTTGGCGGCTATTTTTCACAGACCAAAGAGTTAATAAAATAGGTCATAGAGTATTCGCCGAGTAACCACTGCATATTAAAAATGATTATTATTGCACAAAACTATGGAATTACGAAGTACGAAGGTTCTCGATAGCTTTACTTACTTTTACGTTCGAAACCGAACGTCAACAGAAACAGTAATTCTACCGTTTTACACTACTTGGTTGATAAATATTGCTAGCGCGAATGAAAAAATCGCCCTTATCAAATCGTCAACGGCTGTATAAGTCGCGCAAAATTTAAGCACGAACCTTCATTTGACGTTTCGTTTCGAAAGTAAAAGTGAAACTATCGAGAGTGGTCATCTTAGGCTATCTAAAGGACTATAACAACACATCTCGACAGTTTACTTACTTTTACGTTCGAAAGTAAACGTCAAATTAATCCTTAATACTTTCGTTATACACTTCCTTCCTAAATATTACTAGCACTAGAATGTTCGTGTCAGGGCCACTGAATAAGTTTTGTGGAAGAAGGTAATGAAGCCTGTACAAAGTTTGGACTTGCACTGAAGTTATCGCATAATGCGTTCTTCTAGCGGATCACATTTGAAATTGAATAAATGGGAAAGCCTGTATTGCTTTTTTAACGTATTTTAAAATCTGTGTTAAAAAAGGTAACTGTAAAACCTTCAAAGTTTAAAGTAACTGCTTTAGTGGAGTTTCATTTTGAATCCAAGTAAAGTAATTAAAAAATTGAATATTAATAAGTTACATTGAAGGAAGGCGGGTTTTAAAAATACATTTTATGATGACCATTCGGGTAAAGACCGCTAGTGATAAAAAAATGAAGCACAAATGAAAATCAAAACAGTGTTTTGATCATTTAATCTAGACTTAAACAAATAAAATACGTTCTTCCATCGAAAATAAATACATAAAAACATAGGTAAAACTTTATTTGTTAATCAAGTCTCTAGTTTCGTTAAAATATAAATTGTTGAGTCGCAAATTATCAAAGTACACGATATAAAGAATCAGTGATATCAACTCTTTCAAACAACGCATAGTGTTTATCTTTGCTGTAAAAGATATAGGCAATTACATTTTAACAAGTACAGTGGGGAGTGAAGTAACCGGACATTTCTTTGTATCAAACACATTATTTATTAACGACATATGCAAAGTTTTGATATGGCAAATAGCTTGCGTACAGTACAGCAATGCTTAAAGGCGTAAGTATGAGAATTTTTCGTATAGAGTTGCCTATCTCGGTATATAACTGCAGATCTTCATCATCATGGATCATTCAGACGCGGGCACTCCAAAGACCAAGACTGAATCGAATTATCGAGCAATACCCTCGTCAAAAATACACCAAAAATTTTGGTGTTTACAGTTGGTGTAGTTTCGTGGGTGGTTACACCACAAACAGTGTAAACCAGGAGTTTAAAGAATTGATTACAATGTACTTACAGAAGCAACAATAGTGACTAGATACTTCTGCGTGCGCTCGTAGTCCAAGCTTCTGTTGACAGTGACCTGTCCCTGGTGGGGAAGTGGTATCGCGAAATAGCCGTAGCCGTCCGCCGCTTTGGCCGCTTCCAGGGTCTGGTTGTCCCCTGGTGTTATGAAGTACTCCGCCAAACCGTTGACACCCGCATCCGTGTCCACGGCTCTGATGCCGTCAAATATAGTAGTGCCGATGGGGACAAGCTGTAATACACATAAATCATAATCATCAATTCTGCTTACCTTAACTTACTCATCCATAAATTACGTCACACATTACGACGAGAGAGGGGGACAACGAAATGTAACATTGGTAGGGGGGGGGGGGTGAAAACATGAGGTCGCGTCAGTGTGCCTTTAAAACGACTTTGTTAATTAAAGTAAGGAGTTACACACGAGTTAGACTTTCTTTGTATAACTCCATTTAATTTTGCGTATAGTTTGGACTTCTGGTGCTTTCTACTTAATGGCTTAAATTGAAAAGTTTCATCAAATCTTCGCTATGTTTATTACAGCAGCGTTTTTCCGCAGATTCGTAAACGTTATTTTTTTTTAAAAATTGTAACAGGAAGTAAGTAATAGGGTTATATACTTTACGGCACTCCTGACAACGTGTAGACAAAATCTCACGACGATCCTTTCAGTAGTTAAAGCAAATAAATTGATAATTTGATAACTCATCGGTGGAAGGATTTTTATTTAGAAAGAATTTTGACTGGCCCGTTGGTGCAGTGGGCAGTGACCCCCGCCTTTCCGGGATCGTGGGTTCGATTTCCGCCTCGTGTCTGGGTATATTATTTATATCTATGTATTTATATATTTCTACAAAAAAGTATTTGTGTATAACAGTCGTCTGTTACGTATAACACAGGCATTAAGTTGTCTACCTTAGAAACATTTTTTTTTTTTTTTTATATCTTAAAATATTCATACATCCGTGTGTCATATAGTCCTGTATATATATTCAACAACATTATCATCCGTATGGTACGTGGTTCGAAGCCAGCATGTAGTAAGGCTGAATGGGAGAGTAGTAAAGGTTTGTAAAAAAAAGTAAAACAGCATAAATATAAAACAATCTTTTTCATAATTTATAATTGGCTTTTTATCGCTAGAAACTTTAGAGTCTATTGACTTAAGACTCATCAGTATGGACAGGCATGCTTTGTATATTGGTATAAGATTCAAATCGAAGAGAGAATGAACAGAGAGTGACAATAGACTTAGTGTCTCACAGTGTTTGTTTAAAGATTATTATAGATTGTGAGAATTGCAGAATTTCAACTTCATAATTAAGGGTCGTCACGCAACGAGTATCATTTGCCAATACACGTTTTTGTCCAGAGCGGGGATCTTCTTTTTTATCTTTCCGATAAATGGTTAGATCCACTACGGATACGCGACTCCGGACTACCCTAGCTGCTATTGTCACCCCCCATACGGTCTTTGTTGTTTTTCTACTTTCCTCCATCCTTTTTCTCCTTTCTGCCTACCTTTATATCCTGTTACTCTATCCCTTCCTTTACTATCTATTTATGAAATTAGAGGTGGCGTTAAGCTTGCATTTTTTTTTGGTCTTTAGCCGAATTGGGTTGGTAAGTCCGTGTATCAGTACGTCTTTTTCACATAAGATCGGCGTGAACTTCACGCCGTCATGGTATTGTTGTTGCATTTCGTTCGGTTTGTGAGAGTTTCTGGTAGCCTAAACCACTTTTTCAAGGCTAGCAACGCATCTGCCAGCCTTTTGGTGATGCGAATGTCCATGCTTATTATGATAATTAAAATTGGTGTTTCTTAGAGAACTTCTCAGTAAGTATTGTTACCCTATAGGCTGGAAAGGAGTGCTACACGTGCTCGAATTATTTCCTAATACCCTCGAAATTGAAAATAGTGTAAACAGATAAAAGTAACTACACCAAATTTCTCTAATACTGAAGGAAGGTATTAAATATTGATTAGTATGGATAGTCATGTCTTGTCAGTATACCAATAATAAACTAACTAATTTCCCATAGCATAGTGTTTCATAGTGTTTGTGTTTTGATTATATGGATCGTGAGAATTGAAGAAAATCAACAGTATGATTATGGGTAGTCACGCCGCGGGTGGCACGTGCTAATACACGTGTACAAATAGTTCTAACTGGAACAATGTTTATTATGTCAATTAAAATCGGTGGTTACCACAGAGAACTTGTCAGTAAGGACTGTCACGCTGCGGGAGGCTCCACGCGGGAAGCGAGCGCTACGAATACACGTGCTCAATTGAATTCCTAATATTCTTGTTTTTGGAAAATAGTATGCACATATAATAGTGGGAAAACATAATTGTGGAAAACAGATAAATCGTAAAGGTGC
Source organism: Charaxes varanes (assembly GCA_024363005.1). Classification (NCBI taxonomy): domain Eukaryota; kingdom Metazoa; phylum Arthropoda; class Insecta; order Lepidoptera; family Nymphalidae; genus Charaxes; species Charaxes varanes. Next base: position 27,404,867 of record JANCMC010033613.1, on the reverse strand, counting down.
AGCCCTTGCTTCCTATTATTCGTTGATCACCTTGAAGTACAAATTACTTCTTAAACTTTCAGAAAAAATCAAATTTGCACACCGTATGCAGTTTGATCCAACTTGAAAGATAGGACAGCTTAAATCTGCACGTGCATAATTTCCGAACCACTGCAAGGAAACGGAACGGGAAAGGGGAATAATGTTATGGGATAATAGAATGTAGTAAATAGTAAGTAACCTAACCTTCTGGCAGGACAACGTCTGCCGGGTCCGCTAGTGCTTTATTATATTAAATTACATGACCTTGCGAAATTGTCGATATGAGAGTGTTATATTCTAAGTTTACAGTGTGAATATGTTATATACGCTTTCAGGCCTCAAGTACCAACACAATCATTATGAATTTTGACATAACTTTGACAGGGGTATATACTTGCGGGCCCACCGCTTGCAACGGTACAAGGCGTAAGTTGGGCCTCACATGGAGTACTGTTGTCACCCTTGGCCGGGGGCACAACAATATTAGGTCTTTCCACTTGACCGCGTTCAATATAGAGCGACCAGAACTATCGACGACCCAGCTCTTTCTGATCGGCTCGATCCTTTGGAATTGCAGAGAGATGTGGGTTCACTTTGCATTTTTACCGCATACATCATGGGGAGTGTTTGGACTTACACAGGCAGGTGAATTTCACCACAGGACATCTTGACAGAATTTAAAATTCAACCCTGGTCTCCTCGATATCCTAAGGTTCACAACCGTGCGCTTTTTTAAAAACTTCTTACCTCACATAATTTTTCTGTCGAATTACCAGCTTTGGTGTTTCCGAACGGATATGACTTAGGGACCTTCAAAAAAAGAGCGTACACATTTCTCAAAAACCGATATTGTATCTGCGAGTCCTCTGGTATTGCAGATGTCCATGGAAGCCGGTAGTCACTTCGATGAACCGCCAACCCGTTTGCCCTTTGGTTTATAAAAAAAAAAAAAACCATTATAAGGTGCATTCATAGAAAAAGTATTGTTCTCAAAAATGGCGCGAACACGGCCGTGGCAAAAGCTAACCTATTTTCTCAGTATTACTGCCCTCATGATCTCTTTCATTATGATCACCTTAAACGATAATCACCTTCATATTCCAAAAAATAATATAAAATTAATTATCCACGAAAACACTTTTCTACAATTCGAAGTTTATTAAAACAAACCTCACAATGTATACATGATGGAGGGCCATTTTGTGACGTGCTCAGAACGACGTGAATTGAACTCAGACGTGGAGAGAACTCAGTATTGCGAGCTAACGAGCCTACTCGATCCGGTTTGAGTACCGTTAGTAGTCGTGTTGTTCCCATTCTACTGAGTCGATGCATTCTTTATATCAACCATGTGCTACTGTCAATTTGCAAGTCCCGATATGTGCTGAGCGTTCTATATTAGAAGTGTTGTACCGGGGTCCGTTTACAGCGCAGAGTATATGGCTGTGGACAAGTTAAGATGGCCGAAGACCGTCTGACGTCGTCCCCGAAATTCCTACAATCTCCCGAACAATATCACTCAGTGACATTAATCGGGACCCACTGTTTTAAGTGCCTTCTGGAACATGGAGGAGGTCGGATTTTTGAAAACCTGTGTTAGAGTTGGTCACCCATCTACTTCCTGGCTGCGGTAAGAGTTGCTTAACCTAGCGATCGACACGAATCCCGGTCACTGATTAAACTACGGTGCCCTCAATAGAAATATTATGATTGATTTACTTTAATATAATTAATCAAGGTCAAAGAAATGGTTCCAGGGCTATATTTTGAAGAGCATTTAACTTGTTAACACTTTTAGCCCTTGTCTCCAGTTTTCGCCATAATTCAACAGACTGCCAATAATTATAACATAAATATTACAGACATCACAAATATTTTTTACTAGCCATGACCGCGACTTCGTCCGCATAAAATTAGTTTAAAAAAAGGGTTCTATTTTAACGAGATGCTATATAGCCTTCCGCGATAAATGGGCTATCTAACACCGAAAGAATTTTTCAAATCTGACCAGTAGTTCCTGAGATAAGTGCGTTCAAGCAAGCAAACAAACGAACTCTTCAGCTTTATATATTAGTATAGACGAAGCGTCGAAACAGGTCATAAGATTCAAAATGTTCGCAGTTATTTAGGCAAGCAAGTCTATCTCCTGGGATTTCTATAGAGCCAACTTTCCGCTGACTGGATAGAAAGTTTTATAGATGCAAAACCCAAGATGAAAATGTTCCAGTTTTTTATGAAGTTTCAAAAAGATTCTATGAGCTCGTTTGTAACAGTTTCCAAAGTGGGGAATATAGATTTTTTTGTGTTCTTTATACATCTTTACTTACCACTTTAACTTACTATATGTAAAGCTTTTTTATTCTGCCCTGTTCCAGATTAAAGATCGCTTTCACAAACTGAAACGAAGACAAATGTGATTAAAGTATAAATGGAAATCATTCTTCTTTCGATAAAATAAATGAAAAATTTGGTAATACTACCAAATCAGCGATGAGGAGGTTGTAACTTCATCATTGGCCGGCATATGAGTCGATCGCTAGGCTAAGTAGCATTCACCGCGGCCAGGTGATAGATGGGTGACCAATTCTAGGTCTGGTTTCAAATATGCGACCTCCTCCGTGTTTCGGAAGCACTTAAAACAGTGGGTCCCTATTAATGTCACCATGTCGACCATGTTATTTACTTTATTTATAAAAAAAACATCAAGTAACAATTTTAAATGTATGTTAACTAGCATATTGTTTCATTAAATACTAAAATATAAAAATGAAGAAAAAAAAACCTCTAAGCTGTCCGATGAAAATCCGATTGGGGGTAGTTAACAAATGTAGAAAAAAAGATAAAGAATCAACCATGGATACTCCGTCAAGTGTGCTCTCAATGCGTCATGTGCTCCGAGTAATCCTCAAACAACTCCAAACCTCCAAATCCATATAATTCATCCTTTTGATTCTTATACATTTGATACACCGCCGCTTTAAAATAAATCATTTTACTCCTGCGAGGATGAAATTAACTTTATAAGGCAAGTCAACGGTCGTAACACAACTGCCGCGCTTACCCAATTGTGTCTGTATTTATACTCTTATGAACAACTACCCTCCTCTATGTATACACTACAACGGGCATTGCTAAGGTAAACTTCTAGAAGTTCCGTAAAACATATCAATATGAATGAAAAAAAACATTTTTGTATGAAATACCTTCATTAGATGAATTATTTTAATGTTTTACTAAGTCCTTAACACCAAAATCTAGCTTTATTTATATCATATGTAATAATCAGTATTTATATCACTTTAAAGCTATCAGTATATATCAGTCTTAATCATTTTTTTTTGTCCACTAGATGGCCTAACAACATCACCAAGATGGCGGCGGTCTCCTCCGTTCATTTACAAGATCAGATTAAAATCCAAGACCATAGTGACGATGACCAGGAGCCGTATTCTCCAAACACTAGAGACACAAACAGTCCCGACTACAATGAAGAGGAGAAGCAGGAAGAGAGGCCTATACATTCGTCCTCCTTTTCTATACACAATGTATTAAAGAAAGAAAGAGACAGCAACAGTCCGGACAATGTGTTTTCGACGGATAAATTATTACAGAATACTCCCAATTTTGAAGATGGATCAAGGCATTCGGAGAGCTTAAGTCCTAGGTTAGATGATGATACAAATGAAAGAGCAGACATAAGTGTTGATGATAACTCTTGCTGCAGCGATGACACGGTGTTGTCAGTTGGAAACGAGGCCCCTGTGTCGTGTTACGGGAACGACAAAGACCATAGCAACCAAGGGCTGACTTCGTTCAAACACATTCAGACACATCTAAACGCAATATCACAGTTGAGTCAAAACTTGAGTCAACCAATCTTATTAAGGCCGAACCCCATAACGCCAAACCCTCTAATGTTCCTAAACCAGCCGCTGTTATTTCAGAACCCATTAATAAACCAGGTAGACCTAAAATCTGGGCTGCCACGCATGAACATGCCCCAGAATAGTTTAAATTTAAATCAGCAGTTTAACGTTAACTTTTCTCGAAAAAACCACGACTCGTTAAACGAAAGCCGTCGCATGAATCACAACTACTCACCAAAATCACCGGAAAACGAATCAGGTCGCGATTTCATAAATCAGAACTGTCTTAAATTTAGCATTGACAACATTTTAAAAGCGGATTTCGGAAGGCGGATAACAGATCCGTTGACGAAGAGAAAAACGTTAAAAGCGAGACAATTTGAGGCTAAACCAGCTCAGGTTAAAGAAGTGGTTCCACCGCTTAAAGAAGTCGAAGCAAGAGTACCTGATGTAAAGCCTAGTGACAAAGGAGCTATAGATTTGTCCAAAGGAGATGATACTGCGAGCAACGCGTCATCTACACCTGGTAATAATATTTTTCTACTATATACATATGTATGTACGTTTGCAGTTTAAGTAGGGTCTTAAGATAATTAAGGTAGTTACTTAGGGGAGTACCAGCTGCACGTTTGCCCATTGTTATAAAAAAAAAAATTAAAAAAAACTGGTGTTATATTATATTGTAACCTTAGGCGGCCCCTAGAATTAGAAATAGACTAAAATCTATTGTACAATAACATTGTACAATAGATTTTATTGTTCAATAAGATTGAATGGCGCTTTAAATCCAAACAACGACGTATTGCAAAATAGCGCAGATAGCGCAATGTTTATATTACAATAAACTCTCCTTCCTTAATTTTTAAATTCTCTTTTTCCGCTATTTCTGTGCATGTACAATGTACATATGTTGTCAAGAAATAATCACTGACTGAAAATCATTTCGCAATAATGACCCTATTCGATACAATGGAAAAATAGGGTGCAATAAGAATTAAACTTGCTCTAACTTTTGTTCAATCATTGCACAATCTTTAATATTAGCCCTCTAAGGTAGAATATACTGAACAATACGTATAATTGCGCAATATAATTGGTCGTTTAGAGGCCGCTTAATAGTCTCAAAAGATAAATTATGAGATATTTCTGGCAATAGGAAGGGGGAACCCTTTTATTGCCAGAGACAAAGTATCATTACAATATGAGCTGAAAATAAAGTTTTTGTTTTGTTCTAAACAAATTTAAGATACAAGTAAGTGTACAAGGTACTTAATGAGATTTTTGAATAATCAATTTTGACTTTACTAATTAACCTCTGTCATTTTCTATACATAACTGCATATTTAAATATCTTTCCATTGCAATAAATTTCTAAAGCATTACCAGAAGAGCTCTTTGAAGGATTAGATAATACGTTTTTCATTTTTTATGTGGAATTTATTCGTCTCTGTTTAATTAATTAGTATAAAAATAAATAATTAAACGAATATGACCACCAGGTACGACAAGCGACGGTCCCATGGTTTGGCCTGCGTGGGTTTACTGTACGAGGTACAGTGATCGACCCAGTTCCGGTGAGTTGTTACTTGTATAATTGTTTAATTTGTTTTAATTATAATTCTGCCCCAACGTTGGCGCACGCTTGCCATTGAACATCAAAACAGCGCCATCTATTGGTTGCTCATCGCACCTACGCCGGCCGCCCGGCCGCTAACGTTCTACTGTGAAGTTAGGAATTTGGAGTTACAACAATTTACGTGGGAGGTATCGATATCGTCGCGATGCTAAGCGTAGTGATGCCTCACCGTGACAACGAAGGTACGTTGTGATGCAATAGATATTTTGTAAAATTTTTAGAACCTGATAATACAGGGCAACCTCGTTTTAACAAATCGGAGGGGAACAAGAAAATATTCGTTATATCAAGTAATTCGTTGAACTGATTAAAGAAAATTTTGCTAAGGGTTATTGTTAGAAATTAACGTAATGCATAACAAGCAAAAATGAGCCTTATAACTAATTGACGTGCTAACGACATTCGTCCTTAGCGTGGCAAAACAATTTCTTGGTCAACTATACCTGTACACTATCGGCGTAGGTCTCCATAGTAGACGTTAAATTTGTTAAGAAAAAAGATCAAATGTTCAAAATTCTTTACTGCAAAGGCAAATGAACGATCCATACGTTACTGATATGCCCCTAAGTAATCTACAAAGATTGGAAGAATCAATGTCTATAAAAGTTGTTTGATAATTCGATGCTATAAAATGTGGCATGTCGATTTGAGACATGACTTTTTTTCACTAATAGAAGATAACACATACACTTCCACCGTGGAAACGTATACATTACCTATTAGACTTGGTACCAACTTCAACACATCAGTAGGTGTCTACTAAATGGTATGAAAGTACTAATTATTTTTTGCTTTTTAGTTCCTTGGCTTTTTTCGAAGGTCTTATTTTTATGTATATAATTTATTAAACTTTAAAACATTTTTTCACTTTATTGTACAATTTAAAAAATTCAAATTGTATAACTAGGTGAGGTTAATGCTAAAACTTACTTACCTAACCACGGAGGAGCAAGCGTCCACATTCACGTTCACGCCTATTTACAGATCTTCACGTCACTAATGTAGAGCCGCCATGAGATTATATTAAAAATATAAACAAAAATCATTCTTGGTTAATTATTTACTCACCTAAGAGGAACATGAAAGTTACAAAGCCGAAGATGGTGTACAAAATGCCGTAACCACCTTCCATACCGTCAGGTCTCCAAAAGCCAACAAACTTCAAAGCTGTCAATGACAAACTTACCGACAGGCATACGTTTTTTACAAAAACCCCCATTTTTTGCTGTAAATAGCAACTTGACTTTGACTTACGAGGTTTAACTCGTAAGTCAAAATTATATAATAATGGATGAATGTTGATTTTCATTGGAGCCACTATTTAATACGAAGTTTTGTTCATAGATTGAAGTATAGTGATAGTGTGTTGTTTATCAACAGGTTCGTTGACATTTTTATGAGTGTCGTAAATTAGAGAGATGTTATTTTAATTTATTCTTGTTAGTCTGTTTCAGGGCACTATATAAAACTAATTCATATCGAAGAATTTGTATTATATAATAATAGATGAATGTTAATTTTTATTGGAGCCACTATTTAATACGAAGTGTTGTTCATAGATTGAAGTAGTGATAGTATGTTGTTTATCAAAAGCTTCATGTTTTCGGATCTCGTCCAACTTGTTGTGACACAAATTATCGTCAAAATTGGGAATATTCTTATTGACATCATTTTATTTATGTAAATGAAGTGGATAACTTCGTTTTCCCCCTTACATGCACTGCCAAAGTTAGGTCGAAAATGCCATTGATTTCTGAAATTGCAATATAATGAAATAATGTTTAATCAAGCGTGTGATCGTAAGATTATTTTTATGACGCAGATACGAGTAAAGTTGCGGATGATGTAAATTAAAAGTGATTAAAAATTAAACAAAACCAGTCATGTATACATTTCATCTCAGTACCTAACTGAATAAGCTGTCGATGACGTAACCATTTCCCGGCACTTATAAAATTGAAACCTTGTTACACAATTGAAAAAATATTTCATATTGAATATGTAATTTATCCCTAAAGAAAAGAAGTATTTAAAATATGAGTTGCCAAAACTGAACACCTTATTGTCACTGACGTATGACAGTAATTTTGTGTCCTATTACTAGTTTTTGCTTTCAGATAATAGCCAAATTGTGTAAACTGGGCTACGCAGCTGAGGACATAGTGAGTAATATCTTCCGTGTGTGTAAAACAATGGATGTATCGGAAGACCTCAAGTTGGCTATGATTCGTGAGATTGGTCTGACGAATTCAAAACAAAAATCGCAAACAAACCTTCATCTGTTTATTTAATCGCCGTTTTGGTCACACGTCAGTATGTGTTGTTTCCATGACATATTATCATTCTACGAGGGTCCAGTCCACTCGATAGACGTACAAGGATTAACTGTATATTGTGCAATTTTAATATAACGGTTTCGTAGATTTAACTAGTTTCCCAAGTCCCTTATAACGGCTACTAAGATTTCATATAAATTATACTGTGTATAACGAATACATTTGTTATGACCCCCTTGATAACCAATTACTATTAAATAATAAAATAGATGGAAAGTATAACGTAGCCATAGGCGTGAAGTGGCGGCAATGCTGTCACGTCAAGTGATGGTATTGTTGTCGCGTTTCGTTCGGTTTGTGAGACTTTCCTGTGGCCTAAACTCGTCATAAAGGCCGACAACGCATCTGCTTGCCTCTTGGTCGTGCAGATGTCCGTGGGCGTCAGTAGGCACTTAGCTGCCTGCTGCCTGCTCGTTTGCCCATTTGTAATATAAAAAAAAGTGTACGAAACCCGCCGTACAATTTTTTGTTATCACCCTTCACTTTTTTGTTGTCTTTTGTTAAAGTTGATTTATATTGTGTAACTTTCGTAAAAGCTACGACCCGATCTACGTTGATTTGGTTGGAGCAATTTAATACCAAGCATTGATATTATACAAACAGTCCTTTATATTAAATAATAATTAGGTTAGCGTTAGGGACTCTGGTGAATTTTATAAAATGCAGAATATGTCAGATGCCCCTAAACAAACATGCCAAATAGCACAAAAATTAATGAGATAATGGTTTTAGATTCTAGAGTGAACTGATTGTACTGCAAGAATAGATTGAAAGGCTCCCTAGGTCACAAAAAGCCCTTGAATGATAGAAAATGTGCAATGCAGCCAAGTGTATCACCGCAAATTCAACCGCGATTAAAGATTACTGGAATCCACATATTGTATTCTTTTTTGCCAAGATGATCCACAGAGAAGATTTTCTTCACTGTCTCTGGTGCACTGAAACAGATTTTAGTTGTTATTGTATAAAATAAAATTGTTCATGAAAATTTTCTCAATAATGTTATAATACCACCTATCTTCACCTTTTTACTATTAAGACAACTAAAAGCCACAACTGTCCATATTCTAGACCAGTGGACAGCAATATATGTCTGCCTCGATTTGGGTTGACTTTTATAAATAGAATTCTAATTATAATAATTATATTACACAAGAGTGAAGTTTTATTGTGATATATTAAAATTTTAATAAAACAACACCAAACTTTTGTATTTTTACTATCACTTTCAATAGAATAGTATTAATCAATTCAATTCAATAGAATAGTATTGGAAGAAACCAACATAAAAAGATAACCAAATACCTATTTCCAAGTACTTATTTTACAAGTTTGGCCCACCAACATCTAATTTCTTAAGGATTTGGTATGAATGCATCTCATTTTTAAAAGATGTGACCTTCGCCTGCCATACTGGTGCCAACCTCTGCTCTAGACAGTTCAGCAAAACTGTCAAGCATCAGTTTTTTTTTAAATAACTATAATCTAAGAATCTTTAAAGCAAATATGAATTAAGATTTCTGATATAAATGTTCTCTACAGTTTCTGATAGTTCTCTATCATTCATCATTCAGCATTCAGGTATATAATTTATATTTGACTCATTTCAATTACGAATGGAGAAACACAGCATTAACTAAACAAAGATTTTAAAGATGCTTTCATACGATTAACTTACTTTTTTAGATCTTCACATAAGCTATATTCTTGACCAAGAGAACTAGCAGGAATTTCTGGAAGACCTTCTAAATCCCCAGACTTTTCTGGTTTGTATGCAGGTATCGCTTCAGGTCTGGTCCATTTTATATTCACCAGCGGTTTTACCAGCTGATTCGCTCCACGACTCTGAATTATTAAGGATGTAGTTCGCCGCAACATTGTATAATCAATGTAGTGGACTTATAAATAAACTATATTTGCCTTATTTTCTAATTTTTTTATTAAATTTCTGTTATTAACCTATAAACGTATCAATTTAGAATTTACGTTAATAACTAAATGTCAACGTCAAATTTTTATGTTAAATGTAAGTAAAGACAAGAAGTGGCTACTCACATAACGATGCGTTCATGCTCGTCAGAAAATATTACATCTATTGAGTACAATATTAGTCGGTAATTCTTGTATATGATAAAAAAATAAAATAAAGAATTAGGATTTGGGTACAATGGTACGTGATACTAGTAAATAACCATTTAAGGTTATATTGCACATAAAAAGGAAGATATAAATTAAAGAAACGTACCAGTTGTTTTATTATTGATATTATTAATAAATAAGCCTTTTAAAAAAAAAAATATCTTCCTAATTTATTCAAACTCTACTTTAGTCAACTCTATAGTAGTTAGCAGTCCTTGTTTTAAGGACTGAAACAAAGATTATGGTTGAAAATTTGAAATCTTGAATTTCTTATATCTTGCAATACTAATCGAAATTAGGAATATAGAGTTATAACTAATCTATGTATTAAATGGCAGGAAAATGGCATTTAAAGGTTAAATAAAAACTTCCTCTAAATTCTCATAACCACTCTTTATTATTGCTTTCAGTTTATGAAACCAAACTTATAATTGTTTTATTCTTAGGTTTTGTACTAAATGTACCCTCTCAAAATGACTGAATATATTTAAATTACATTTATTTACTTATACATTGTAAAAATAATACATTTTTGAAAACAATTAATACTAATAAAATAACAAAACAAAAACCCCCAAGATATATTTATTAAAACTGCAATTTACCATGACATGTTATGTTTATATAATTTTTTTTATTGATTGGTTGAACCAAAAAATAAATAATAATTCAAAATAATTCATTATTCTTCAATAAAATGTCTTATGCCCTAATCATGCAAATTACAAAGTAAATACGCTGAAAGAAGACGAAACTCATTTTAACAATACAATTATATTTTTATGAATAGATACAGTTTATACACACTGCATACCAATAAGGAAAAAAATACAACAATCCATTAAAAGCATATTGGAAAAATGGTACAAACGTAATTGGTATTTTGATGAAAAATTATTAAAATTCACGATGTTGCCAGTTAAAAGTCGATGAAATAATACAAATAAATTCGATTCAAGTCATAAAACATTCCCTAGCAATATCTTTATTCACACTTATACGGAATGTAGGTGTACAACGTTTTAATTAAAGAAAGACTAAGTAACTTATATAAATATCAATAATTAAGTCAATCAAACCCTAAATACAGTTTACATAATATCACTGCCAGCAAAATGATATGATAGCAATCTCTGATACAACTTATTATGTTCATGGAAAAAGTGGCATTTAAAAGATACACTCATCAAAAATGTTACATTTATCGTTTGACAAGAACAATGGTAACATCGTCATATTCGAGTTTATCTTGTGCTTTTTTCTAACACTTGATGTTTAATACCATAAAAGGTATTGTAAATTCTCGCCTCAATATATCTTTAGCACAATACTTTTACTACATACAATAGTATGCAAGTTCGGGATCATCCATAAATGACGTCACACGTCAAAAGGGGGGAGGCACTAATATACGACTGTGTGACAATAGGCCTAGGGAGGACAAAGCTTTGACACGTCACATGTCTATTATCTAGAATATTTGAAATTTTTGAATATTTGAAATTCCAAAATTGTGATATCACACCAAAGGAGGATTTCGATAATGTGACGACCTGTGACTACGACGGAGGGAGCAGTTAAAATAAAATAAAAATTATCGGTGGGAATAGGTTTGCCAATACAGTTAGGGTTTGTGACAATCCCTGAGGAAAGATTTAATTGAAGGGTTCTGTTAAAGAATAAGGGGGAGAAAAATATAGAAGACATTTGTATTATTCACAGCTCAAAATCTTTCACGTCATATTTCTTTGATAATACTGTTGTTATATAAGGTATCGTCCATACGTCACAAGAAATTTACCATATTTAATTCCCCCCTCCCTTGTCACAGGTAGTCGCATTTTAGAAACCCCCTTCCCCTTTGTGTTACATAGCATATTTTAAAATTTTATGCATGTACTAATGGTTTTAATCTTGTCAAGTGATGTCAAAATAGTGTATGAAGGAAATGTTTATCTTAAATAGTTCTGCAAAAAAGCCAGCAACAGCATATATCTATCTTTCTTTTTAAACCATTAACGCCAAAATAGTGAAGCATTGTGGATCGGGAAAGGGAAAGGAAACGGGAACGGGGACAATATTATAGGATTATAGGATTATAGGATTATAGGATTATAGGATTATAGAATATAGTAAATAGTGAGCAACCTAACGTTGGGCCAGGACATCGTCCGCCGAGTCCACTTGTACTTAATATTTCCATGTATAAGAAAAAATAGATAACGTCAATTTCCTATATTGAGGTTGTCTATCATAAGGTTAAAAAAAATCTTTAAATAAAAAAAAAAATCTCACATCTTTCTTTGCTCTTAATCTTTGGTCCAGATTTGTTTCACTTGATATGGCTAATTTAATAAAAAATATCACTTAAAATACTTTATACACTAAGAGTCCCTGCACATAACCATATTAGTTTGCCCGTTGTCATATAACACAAAACCGTGCCTAGTCTAGGCTATCGTCAGAACTAGCTTACCTTTAGGATATCGAGAATTTTAGGCATACGTAATAGAGTAAGATCCCCTGAACAGTAAGACTTACGGTATTTAGTAAAAGCTAGTCATCGAATGTTCTCTATAAGCCTCACATATGAGTTTTGCCAAAACTCATTCTGTCAAACTGATTTTATTACATTCAGATCATCTCGAGTGAAAGTAGCTTTCTACGTTTGCGTAGAGAAGAACACGCGATATTTTGCAAGAATCGAAAAGAGATGGAATATCTGTGGAATTTTCAAATTAGTTGCAAGAAGGCCAAGGTCTTGATGCGAGTAACGTAAGCAGCCTCTTAATGACACACAAACATCTTTACCTTATTTATTAATAGAATTATAAATATAATAAGATACTTGTCAATACCGGTTAGAGTAAGCAACGTTTGGTTTTCCTGTATAATTATTCTGTCCTCCTTGCCAACTTTCATCTTTGTATGTCACGCTGGGCTACTCACTATTTACTTCTTTTATCCCTGTTCCCCTTCCCGAGAGACGTTGACATTTTACCATAGACAATTCAATTTTGACTAATGTTACCATCTTACGAATTTTTCTCTCCATAAGAACAGGCCTCGTACTTGAAGGAATATTATAAAAAAATAATTAGCGAAATCGTTTCGTTTCAGCTGTTCTCGAGAATTGCGCTCAGCAACACATTTTTGGGTTATTTTTTATATATATAGATATATAAGTATATGTTAATTTTGTACAGGCGCAACGATGCCGTTGGGATCTATTTGTAAAGAATTAAACCAATATAAATGTATGTATATACCGGACTATATGACACACGGACGTCTGTACCTAAGGTAGACAACTTAATGCTTGTGTTATAGGTAACAGACGCCTGTTATACGCAAATATATATTTTTTAGATATATATAAATATATACATATAGATAATACACCCAGAATCGAGGCGGGAATCGAACCCACGATCCCGAAGCGAAAGACAGGGTCACTGCCCACTGCGCCAAGGGGCCAGTCAGCCATATATTTTAATATATTCTGTTTTGTAATCATAGTTTAAGCTCCTATATGCATATTATAATTTAAAGCGTATTCATGACGAACGGCGACCGTGGAGCATTGCTAAGAAATCCGTCTCCTTTAGATTTCAACTTCAAGTGTTGTGTGAAATAACCAAGTTTTCGAAAATGTCAATTGAACCAAACCACTATTAATGAAGTTAAATATATAAATAAATAATAAATATATAATACTATATGACACACGGACGTCTTTTCCTAAGGGAGACAACTTAATGCCTGTGTTATAGGTCTAGGTAACAGACAACTGTTATACACAAATTTTTTTTTTGTAATATATAAATGCATACATATATTTTTTTATGTTCCAAGGGGCAAAAGAGTAGGCATCTGCTAACCTCCTGGTCGTGCAAATGTCCATGGGCGTCAGTAGGCACTTAGCTGCGTGTTGCCTGCTTGTTTGCCCCTTGTGTCATAAAAAAGGGAAGGTTCGCCTAACCTTGTGGGCCTGGAATTCGAAATTTACAAGGCCTACTTTAAAGAATGTTTACAACCTTTTAGCGTTTATCCTTTTTATGCCCTCGAATACCTACGTTTCATAGTTGCGAACTATGCAGATCGTAGATGCCAATATGAAAGAAAAATATTTCAGAGCAATAATACAAAACTTTGCAAATAAACCCCTATTGCTGACGCCTAGAGTCCAATATTCATCTCACAACAGTTCCATATCGAAACAAAGGGCATTTATACACTAATACGTGAAGCGAAAATGGTACCTATTTTACGTAAATTAAAGCCGTTAAAAGTACCAACTTTAAATGAAAAAGTATTACTATGTAATCTGTATTTGTTGAATGCGTTCGCCTTTATGAAAAATAGTTATTTGTTATTGAAAATTTGTCCCTTTAATAACCCTTCTTATTAATATATGTGAAGCGAAAACTTTAGCTGCCACTTTACCAAATTTGCGTGGATGAAGGAGTATGAAATAGTACCTATAGAGGTGTATGAATGCTAATATTTCTTTATAATTATTAAGACATTAAAGTAATTATTTTATAAATACTACTCGTAAATGTTACTGTAGATGAAAAGAAATACACACAAGAGATATTTGATAGGTTTAATGAAAGACGTAACGAAGGTATACCAGAAAATAATAAAATCATGGAGCAACAAACATTGTAAGGTTTCATAAATCCTACATTGTTCTCTTAATAAATAACATCGCTATTAAATAATGCATTCTTAATTTTAAAATCAGATACTCCACCAAGAATTTGCATTTATATGTACCATTCCAAGTAATAAATTTTTAAGATTCCGTAGTCCTATATGAACCCTTATAGTTTCGCGATGGGACTGACATTATTGTCATGGACATAAAAGTCCCTAAATAAAAATAGAAATAAAAAAAAAAAAAAAAAAAAATTATTGTCGGTCCAAGAGGGTATACAGAAAAATCGATTAGTCAAAGAGTATTGTTAACAGTTAGTCAACATAGGCATTAACTTATACGAAGCGCAATGCGTTCAAAGTTAATCAAGATAACTAAACAAAGCAATTTCTGTAATAAAATAAATATAAATAAAGAAATATACATATACAGGACTATATGACACACGGACGTCTGTTCCTAAGATGGACAAGTTAATACCTGTGTTATAGATAACAGACGTAAGTTTATCTGTAGATTAACTACTTATGAACCCAAATGCATACGTTTGCAAGCTAAATCTTCATAAAGTAATTTATGAGATTGAAGCAATCCAATAGGGAAAATGTATTTAATCTTAAGTTTATCTGTAGATTAACTACTTTGAACCCAAATGCCTACGTTTGCAAGCTAAATCTTTATAAAGTAATTTATGAGGTTGAAGCAACCCAATAGGGAAAATGTATTTAATCTTAAGTTTATCTGTAGATTAACTACTATGAACCCAAATGCATACGTTTGCAAGCTAAATCTGCATAAGTAATTTATAAGATCGAAACAACCTAGTAGGGAAAATGTATTTAATCTTAAGTTTATCTGTAGATTAACTACTTATGAACCCAAATGCATACGTTTGCAAACTAAATCTTCATAAAGTAATTTATAAGATTGAAACAACCTAGTAAGGAAAATGTATTTAATCTTAAGTTAATCTGTAGATTAACTACTTATGAACCCAAATGCATACGTTTGCAAGCTAAATCTTTATAAAGTAATTTATGAGATTGAAGCAACCCAATAGGGAAAAGTATTTAGTCTTGAATTAATCTGTAGATTAACTACTTTTGAACCCAAATGCATACGTTTGCAAACTTAATCTTCATAAAGTAATTTATAAGATCAAAACAACTCAATAGGGAAAATGTAATAGGCTTAACTCTCCGTGTAGGTTATCTATGTATTAACCAAGACGCATACGTTTACAAGCAAATGCGTTATTAAGTAATTTGTAAGACCAAAACGACCCTAATGACGACCCTAAAAAACATAACCTAACCTAACCTAGTAGGGAAAATGTATTTAATCTTAAGTTTATCTGTAGATTAACTACTTATGAACCCAAATGCCTACGTTTGCAAGCTAAATCTTTATAAAGTAATTTATGAGATTGAAGCAACCCAATAGGGGAAAAGTATTTAGTCTTGAGTTAATCTGTAGATTAACTACTTATGAACCCAAATGCATACGTTTGCAAGCTTAATCTTCATAAAGTAATTTATAAGATCGAAGCAACCCAATAGGGAAAATGTAATAGGCTTAACTCTCTGTGTAGGTTATCTATGTATTAACCAAGACGCATACGTTTAAAAGCAAATGCGTTATTAAGTAATTTATAAGACCAAAACGACCCTAATTTTCGGCGGAGATTAATAACTACTCACGAATTAATACGCAAGCGTGATAGTCGCGGTTTTTTACTTTCAACCATACCCCAAGAGCGGCTGAGTTTACAAGCGTGGTAATTCTTAAATTAAATTGTAGCAAGAATTAATTTTTATTCACTTCATGTAATATTTTAGGAGACCACTACATTAGATGTTTAATATTTTTATCTGTGTACGATTAACTTTTACAAACATGTGTAAGTATATTAAGTATGATTATTTTTATTTTTTCTTTTAATGTAGACGAATCGAAAGTCTTTTTAAAATGTGTTCGTAAATATATGAGTCGTCACGAATCGTGGCTATAGGAAAGATGTAGGTTACAGCGTTGACCCTAGGCCCTATTTGGTAAGGAGGTTGTCGTTTAGCCTTCTTTGCTTTGCACTTTCTTAATAATTTTGTTTATTTTTCGACAAATTATAACTTATTTTTCACAATTCAAAAATTTCTTATATTAAAAAAGTTACCTCAATAGTTTTCCAAAAAAAAAGTAATGTTTTAAGCATCAATGCAATTACTACGACGCATAACTGTTTTTCTTAATATTCTATTAATTTACAGCTTTATTGACACATTATTTTGGTTTTATTATTTCAATTGATCACGGTTAACACACGAAAAGTTCGGTGTTATTATTGATCTATATTTTATTTCGGGGTCAGCGCTGCCTATTGTATCGTTTAGAGGCGGTACATTGGCGATATGTATAAAAAGAGACCACCGAATACTAAGTCCCTATACGCACGTCTATCAGTAGCTTAATTAAAGATTTTCGCTCCTATTATTATGCTTCTAATAGCTAGTGCGCGCGTTACGCGTTACCGCATAAGTTATCCTTAAGAATTGTCCTGCTGCTTGGCTGTTAATTAATTCTTCCCCCTTTGTGTTCTATATAGCCTTGTCTATCCATATCTTATCTAGTTATCAATTATGCTTATATTTAAGTGATATATTTAGAGTGATTTGGATTTAGCGCAAAAGCATTGACCTCTATATGGCCATAGTTCACCTACCTGTAGTGCTACAAAGTAAAATGGTTTTGAAATCGATCGATTTCATCCATAGATTAAATTCAATTAGTATCAAATAACTAATTAATAATATTTTTAATGTAATTGGATAACACTTTTATTAGATAGTTTAAAGGTTACTTATGTATTTCAGCAACCACTGTACCGACATGTTTTTTTTTCAAATATTTTAGTAACATATATATACATTTTTTTCAAATAATTGCAACCTTTATTTGATTTTTTTTAATAGATTATCAGTTATTCATATGAATAGAAACGTATAAATCAATACCCACCAAACCAATATTAATATACCGTATAACATTTAGGTATACATAGTTCCACCATTTATATACCATATAGATGAGAAATGCATGTCTAAAGGCTTGCAGCTTTTGCGTTACTTCTAAATTGCTACCTGTATTAATAATTAAGATGTTTATTGTTAAGTATACATTAAGAGAATTTGTGCAAACAGATGAGACAAACTACCTTTATCTCCTACTACGTGCATTATCTCTGGATATAAGATTTAATGTTGTCATATATGAAAGATCCTCTGTATTTAGATTGCTATGCCGAAGTAAATTCAATGTTTTTTTTGGAATATACACAGAAACCCTTTAAACTTATCAACACGATAATTTTTTTTTCATAATTGATATTACAATTTTTGATAAATCCATTTCAGTAATGTTTTTAAAGTTTATAATATGTCTGAGCTATGGGTTATTTATTTGTTTATTGTTACAAATTCGTTACTTGTATAGTGGTTTTTCTATTCAATATTTCTATTGGATTACCTGAACTCATGTTTAAAAAATACAAGTACAGCTATAAAAAATATTTCATTGACGTACGAGAAACAATCGCGCAGATTATTAAACCTTATTCTAAATCCAATATTCAACTAGCTTTTAAGTCTCATAAATAGAAGCTAAAACGCTAGGTTAATTATTATGAATTCCTTGTTTATCGATTTAGTTCTTGTGCTTAAATTGAATTAGCCTTTTTATTCCTTATAACGTCAGCTATCTGACATTCAACCAGTCATTTCTGTAATTACCCGCAACAAATTCTGTAATTACACACGAACAAAACTAGAAAAAAATTATAAAAAGAAGTTTTTCTTTGTTAGTAGTCGCTACACATCTATCTTTATGGTTAGGTTAGGTTAGGTTAGAGACAAAAATTGGAAAAAAATTGACTCTTCGTATATACGGTTGTATGTATTTAGTAAAAGAGTTTTATTTAGACGTTACAAACAGTTCAATTTTATTTATATGTATATATCTATAACAGAAAGAGAAGAACTTTTTTATGTTTTTTTTCCTTTTTCGCGTTACTTTAAAAACCAACGAAACTTATATGCAACTTCGTGCAAGTAGATATAACTTAAGTGTGAACATACTCTCATATGTTCCAGGAGACCGTATAAGACAATTTAGACAGAACATTTCTTAAATCAACATTCATCGTCAAGGTGGAAAACTTAATATTTTATCTAATACGGTCTCCAAGGTACAGGCAGACCAGCGTGGAGACCTTTAGTAAAGTTTTGGACTGCGTAAAATCTTTGTTAATAAAGGAATTTTAAATTATATTTTATTTTATCATCATCGTCATTGCATATGTTATAAAACTATTAGCATTCGCACACCATCCCTATATATATAAACTATAATTGTGCCGAATTTAACACTCCTCCTTTCGCCCAATTTTCTTAAAATGCTACTAAAAGTTTCTGCTTCATGTATTAATATACAGCGGAACCCTAACATACATTTTCGTATGTGCTAGGAGTTCCGTAAAAAATAAGAACCCTTCAAAATTAAAGGAAATCGCTGAATTAATTCGCCCTTTGCTATTTATAACGTACCTTTTTTGTCCTTAACTCATCGCAGATATCACATAAAATACATGTTCGTGGGTGACACGCTGAAGAACGAGCAGTACATCCGACGATATATCGTCGATGTCACTATTACAGATTAAAAAAAAACACAAATCAATCATGAGGAGGGACAACAGAAGTCTAAATTTATAACTATAAACTAGCAATGTACCTAAGTGAAAAACTAAAACACTTTCTGGTTTGGTTTCAAAGTAGTTTAGTTTTTCATGTATGTCATGGATTTCCGCAAAGTAACGCCTGATTCTATCAGTTAACAACGTAAGTTGTCATCGAACAATTGTCTTGAACGTTCATCGAGCGGTTAAAAGAAATTACTTAAGCCGGAGCCAGACACAGCACAGAGTGTTTGTACATTTTTGAGACTTTGAGAGCCCTTGAATCTTAATTAGGTAAACAGAAGTGAAGTTGTCTTTCACGAAGGTCAAACAAAACTTAAAACGAGTGTGTATTAAGTATTTATTACCAGTAGGTAATGTAATTATTTCCTTACATATTGTATACTTACAAAAGGAATAAGAATAATATAAATAATAACATGCCACAAATGAGTTTTTTACCGGCTAATTATTACAATTTTATTAGTATATTCTTCAATTAAATTGGTTACATGTAAATAATAATTAACAGCAAAAACAAGTTCAATGGAATCCGAAACATTTAAATCTTATGAAAAGCGCTGTTTATATTTTTTTATAAAAAGGACAATTGCAGTGATAGGTATCCATATCAGTAGTAAAACTCTCGCAAACGGTCATCATCTGTCTGAGTATCGTAAGGAAAGATTAAAAGTAGAGATGAAACAGACTCAGTCGACTTAAGTCTTCCTTTAAGACTCGCCTCATTTTTGACGACTCAGGACTAAGCTAGTGTTTTAATATCGACTAGTGAGTCATAAAACTTAAAAGAAATTTCTAATTTAGTCGCAACCTTTGAACCTTAAAACCACCAGACAACCTTAAAAGCCTTTTCTTTAAACCTTATACGACTTCAACGACCCGCCAAATCGTAACGGATGTCTACTAACCATACACTACTTCCTTTTTCTTCCTGTTTTTTGTCAAATTTCATCTCTGTACGTCCCGCAGTTTTTGATATTTATGTTAGGTCACCTTTTGCTTTTATATGTGTTCGACCCCGCGACTTCGTCCGCGTGGGCCATCCTTATCTCTTAGGAGTATGAAAAACAGATAGTAGCCGATTCTCAGACGTATTGAATATGCGTCTAAAATTTCATAAAAATCCGTTAAGCCGTTTCGGAGGAGTACGGTAACTAACATTGTGACACGAGAATTTTATATATAAGATAATTTGAAATTGTTTTTGGCGCGACAGTTTTTTTACCGATAAGAGACATTTATAAGGCAACATAGTAGCAAAAAACTTTGTAAGAGATGATATGAGCACATTAGAGATAATGTATAATAGGGATATAAAGAAAGCTGCATAAATGGTACCGAATTAGGAACTGTAATATTTATAAAAAATAAACTGTAAGAGATAATTAAGACGTTTTTATTTTCGGAATAACGGAATTCGGAATAAGGTGAAAAAAATCAAATAGATCAGAAAAGATCTAACACTAGAACATTTGTGACATCAGAAATACTCCTGTGGTTTGCATATTTCAGCACACAGCGCCATAAACGTATGTCGACTATGTCGAAAAGACAGGAGTAAAAAAATATTTATTTACTTTTCTTGGGACAAACGAGCTTACCAGTCACCTATAATAATAATAATAATAATATTAATAAGTGACTCTGTGAATATATATAAGTGACTCTCGGCACCGAATACCGAATAACATACTATCCATACAAAGTTAGGTACTTCTGACACAGAGTGTAGTTAAGTTATAAAAGCATAACAAACGAAAAGAACAGCGCGTTTATGTAATTGGGAAGGATAACTATGAAATATCGTATGAACGTCCATAAGGTACAATTTTTGTCGTAGCAACGTTTTTGTTCTTCATATAGAACTGTCGCTTCGTTTGTTCGTTGTTAAATTAAAAACTGACAAATGTATTTGGTGATAACAAAACATACATTTGACTGTATTCTGAAGGCTCCCCTCAGACCAGGACGCTAGGAATCCTTATAAACCTAGCTCTTGAGTCGAATGTATTATTACTAACTAGAGGCTACCAACGACTTCGTTCGCGTAAAATTAGTTGAAAAATTATAAAGTAATGATAATATATAGCCTATACCCTTCCTCGATAGATGGGCAATTTAACACTGGAAGAATTTCTCAAATTCAAGTAAACAAACTCTTCAGCTTTATATATTATATTATAATACACGATGTTTAATTGTAAAGGGTAAAGGAGATATTTGAAAATGTAAAATTTTAATCCTGGAAAAAAAATGTCTATTTTTTTTTTCCAAGTCGTATAAATATAACATGGAAGTATGAAGTAATGTATGTGACAATAATCGTACTAGTGAGTACCTCTTTGTAGGTATGTATTTATGTCACACCTTTGATAGTGTAAATTATTTTTAAATATATGCTAAATTTAATTGTAACTGGCATATTACAGACATAATATTCTATTTATTTACGTTTTTTTTTTTATATTTAGTGCAATAGTTATTATATGTGCTGGCGCTTAGAATGAAAATTATTTACTTGAATTTGTGAACACTTATTTGTGTCTTAGAATAAAAATTGTTGGATCATAAGTTTTTCTTTATTTTATAACTGAAAGTCCTCCAGAGTCCAGAGAAGCTGATATAATTAAACATCCTGTATGTGAATTAACATACATATATATGTTTAGCATACATATATAGCTAAGTATAGTTTATAAAAGCGAAAATGATTTTGGTGTATAATAGATAAGGGTCATGTTAAAATTGGGTTTAATGCTGATAAGAGTTTTTATGTCATAAGCATATGCTTAATTTCAAGATTAAAAATTCATACTGATTTCATTTGTTATAGAAAATTGTTGACACATTTAATATTTAAAGTTGCGTGTATAATATTAAAATAACTAAAGTATTTTAGAATGATGATTCAAAATGTAGTTTTTGAGAGAACTTAGTTTTAAGATTGTAAGCCCTCATTCCCACGAGAGCTTTTTTGCCGCGCGTTAAAAAAGCGCTCAAATAGAACATACGAACTCCCCAAGTTTGTGTTCACACGACGGCGCTTTTCTAACGCGACGCTTTTTTATTGAGCAATTTTCAACGCTATATATATACGCTATGTTTTCGTATCGACGATGCTAAAAAAGCGCCAACGTCGAGATTTAAACGCAACGCTTTTTTATCTGTCGTGCGACTGAGGGCTAATTGTTGCGAAAATATCAATAAATAAAAAATACTGCTATTGCTGACAGTATATCAGCGGTACAGCTCTTATTACAATAACTAATTTGTAAGATTTAGATATGCACCCATATGATATAGAATTAGGTAATATATCCTTAGATAATATTGATGTACATTAAAAAAAATTAAATCAGATGCAATGAAGTCCAAATGTATAAAAATATAGTGAAAGTACATATTAAGGGTATAGTTTGTTTTCAACAAAGAGATATAATAATATAACTTTTAATTATATGTAGCTATGGTGCATAAATGTTTATAACCAAAGGCTAATGAAAAAAAAAAATTGATTAGTAACGTCTTTAGCTAAGAATAAGGTTTTTAATGTTTTAATTTTTATGCTACCCTATTTTTAGAGACTTAAATGGAAAATTTATCTCAGATCAGACATTGTATAGCATAAATTACAGATATACTTACAAAGGCGACCTAGAATTATGTTAATTTAAAAATCTAGTTAAAACTTCATATTTTGATAGTTTTAACTATAAACATTATTAGTACATTGAGTATTAAGAATACGGATTGTAACACGTACCGAAGTCAAACAAATCTTATAAGTAATCATTTAATTATTACTGGTCTGCAAAAAAAAAAAAAACATTTTTTTGTACACAAATCTACTATAATGTATATATAGATACAGTAATACTAAGTATAAATTTAATAATAAAACTATTTTTTTCAGCACAGCACAGATTAAAAAATTAAAAAAAAAATAACTTTGACAATGTTCGCTGCAAACTATTACAAAATATTAAAATGCATTCAAGATGACAATACTGTTATTAGTTGTTATTCATATTTTCTCAGTAGTTTCTTCACTTTCATGTTTTCTATTGTAGTTTTTCAATTTTTCAACAAAAGTTGCAAGCATGTCTTCGGATTTCTCTTTGTAGCGACCATAATGTATTAATGAAATCTCCAAGAGAATTGTGCACCCGCGGGTATTGAATAGAATGACGTCAGAGAATATCGTTCTTTCTATCAGTATAAACCGTTTTTTGTGTACAAATATGATCTTAACTGAAGTTTCGTTAACATTAGTCAAAAATTATTAATTATTTAAATAAATCCTATGTGATATCGAAAAATGAATAACAGATCTAGATTCAGCGTATTAAACTTAATAAATTGATGATATTTTTATTGAAAGAAGTATTCGCTGCAGATCAGTGTTATTCGATGTATAATTTAAAATCGTATTTAGCTATTTCAAATTCAAATTTCAAGCTCTAGCACGTTATAGATTAAATACATATTTTATATCGTCAAATAATTTATCATAAGTACTTGACTATGATTTTGTATATATAGTTAAATGTACGTTTAACTAACAGTACACTATGTAGTGATGTATAAAAAAGAGCACTTTAAAAATACTTTCGGTGTATCGTAAATATGAACTATTTCGAACTTTAACAAATAATTATTTTATTGTAGCATGGTTAGATTTAAGATGTTTTTACATATTTTGTTTTAATAGACTTGTGCACATTTTTACAAAGAAATTTAAAACTTTTAAATTTCTTTGGGCTGGGCATGCGACCCGCCAAGGTGGGCCAATGTTGCGACTTTCTGGATGAGATTGGCCCAGTAAAGTGAACTGAGAAGGGGGGGCCTGTGCCCAGCCGTGGGACACAATAAGCTTATAAAAAAAACTTTATTCTATTAATTATTTTGTAATAGATTTTTAAACTTATCGATACACTATAGCAATCAGTGTATTTATAAAAATAAATGAATAGTTTAATGCAATTGACTTTTATTTTCTTTACCTCAATTTGGGCATACTATAAGGCGTCACACATGGTTTTTACTTAAGTTTGTACATACTTTCTTTAACGCAATTTTTATGAGTAATTGGGCACATAAAGGCACACAACATATATTATTTTCGTGATTGGAAGTTTCAGAGAATATAAAAAAATGATATACTCTGTATCTAGTCTACAAGCATGGCGCTACCTATTAATTAGAGGTAGCGCCATGCTTGTAGCCGAATGAGGCCGGCGCGTCCGGGTACCAGTACCTCTTTCTCACACCAGATCGGCGTGAAGTGGCGGCAATGTTGTCACGTCTAGTGATGGTGTTGTTGTCGCGTTTCGTTCGGTTTGTGTGACTTCCCGGTGGCCTAAACTCGTCATTAACAAATTGCATTCCACTCTTATCGATTTAAGCTTTATAAGGTCAGGGCAAGTCCTACTAATGTTGATTTATATCAATATTTGAGGAAAATAAAGCCTTCCTGTACTACGAGTATGTAATGAGGTCAACGTTCAATCATTCTCCAACTATAGAACGATCTAGCTAGCTTTCGATCTTTATGCATTTAATGCAGAGGTCCGCAACCTTTTGGCAGGCAAGGGCCATATATCATTAAAAAAATAAAATGGCCAAAAGCGTGTCAAGACACGCTTATATAGAAGGGTTCCGTATCTGTTACGTATTTGTTGAATAAATTTAAAAGTTTATAACACAAACATTTTATAATTAGAGATATGAATGAGTCCTTAGACTTACAGAGGGGACCACGAAATTATTACACTGACTTTACGATAAGAGGCACTAGGGCATGCTTGTAGCAAATAAAAGAAAAGTAAAAAAAAAACAATATGTATCTATCTATACATATAAAAGCGTCACTTAACACAAAATTTCGAAAAAAAGCGGGAAGGACGAAAAGGACGTATAGACTTGAAATATTGGACGGAAACAGTTTATACTTAGTAGACATCCGCTTAGAACGGATATTTCGGTAGGTCCAGATTAAGGTTGAAGGGAAAGTTCAATTTGTTTCAAAATACAATAAATCTTAGTAATAAATGATTAATTCAGTATTATTTAAATAGCCGAACTAGACACACTGTATAAATAGAGTAGAAGCTCAGATTTGAGAAGGACGGGATTAAAAACTTGTGGTTATGATCCCTTTCAGTGTTTTTTTTTTGTAATCAATCCTAGGCTACAATTTACGAATATCCGGAGGATAAAGGACAATATAACGCTTAATTAACGAATACGTATGTGTGTATGAGAACTATGAATGATTATATACATTTATTTTTTATAAAAATATATACTATCATGTCGTCAGATTCGTAGGACAGAGTCGCATTAACATTTTATTTTACATTGAATGATTCAAACATAAACTCATTCTAGTTTTACCGTGAATCATAGCCATCGCTTTTGATGTATACAATTCAACCACGGTACTAAATCAAAAATGTATGCACGTGCAGAACTTCCGAACGACTGCACCAAATTGGATAATTTCTTTTATGGTATGTTCGTTATTCTTAGGACAAGGTTTATATAATAAAAAAGAAATGACAAAGCGAAAAGGTAAAAGAACATAACTGGTACGGGAACGGGGAATAATATTATAAGATAATATAATGTAGGAAAGAGTAAGTAATGGGTTACTTACTCTTTCCTACGGTGAGATAACAGACAATTTGCACAAAAAAGTTACTCAAAAAGGGATTTCCCGTATTAATGAAATAAAACTTAGCCGTTAGCAACATTTACGTGAAATAATCTTTAAACAGTTAAATGGCAAGGACAGATTTATAATCGACAATAATTTTTTTTTTTTGACTTTTTCCAATTTTCCTGTTTTTTTTTAAATAAAAAACCAAACGCTTAAAAAATCACTTATTTATGTGTAGATGATTCTTATGCCTGAGCCAGATACAGATTCACTCGAATGATCATTTCAATGAACATGTAATGTGGCCGGGGACTTTAGCTGCACAAAGTCTGCGTTGTTTCTTCTTCCGTTTTGCCATTCTTGATTGGAGAAGTGCAACCTATCATGTATTGAACGGTACGAACCATATTGTGGATGAAGTTGTTTAAAGAATTACAATATTCAATTGTGTGTGTTTTAAGATCTGTTTTGTGTTGCACTTGTGTTTGCGTTATTTTATTGTTTTGTTCGCGTAAATATTCACCTCGTTGATTGTATGAATTATATACGAATATATACCAAATATAAGATATTGTTTGAACGTATACCGTACTGATAGACGTAGCTTTTCTTTTGCTGGTATCGTTTACTATACTGGTTCACGCATTTTTTACGATCTCTACAACCATACGACTAATGTCACAAAGTGACATTAATCGGGTCCCACTGTTTTACGTGCCTTCCGAAACCCGGATGAGGTCGGATATCTAATATAAACCAGTGCTAGATTGGGTCACCCATCTATCACCCGGTCGCAGCCAGAGCAACTTAACTTAGCGATCGATTAGGCCACGACCTCCTCACTTTCATGTTAATTAATATCTTTATTATAATAGCAATTATGCTTCGCATTTCGGCTAAAATTGCTCTTTGTTTCAATTCAAAAATGCTTTTCGTATAATGAAGAACGGTACATTTTTTATTGATACACATAAAGCTCAAGTCAATACTGATGTTGCAATTATTCATTATCAAATGAAATGGTATGATATTTCACGCGCTGTACAAAATGTATACTAATAATTTTTCTTCACGTGCGTCATTCTTCGTGTCGTTGAACCTAAACACCAGCCATTTGCAATGTTTTTTTTTTCTTTGTATCTTAGTTGAAACCTGAGTGATTCAGTTTTTTTTTTTAATTCTAAGTCCGAAGCATCATCTGCAATAGCCAGTATTGCTGGTATACATACTTTTTAGTGAGTTTTATAAAATATCTTTCTGTATATGAATAGACATAAACACATTGGAAAGCGAAATGTAGCTTACATCTAATAAAAAAATTACCCCTATGTCAGCATCCATAACTGACAATCAGCATGATCTAAATTATTGGCTTTACAAAATGCAGGGTTTATTTTATGTTACTGCTCAGCAATTAAGATGACTTCTAAAATTATACGTGTGAGGAATATTATTTTCCTGATTAAATAATAATACTTTTTACATTAACATTTTTACAAGTTTCCATTTAACTTGCATTGTTAGTCCATTGCTAACAATAGATGTTAAATTTTACTACAATTTTTGGCCATACTATTGTCCTATAGATTTTTGTTATAAATTTTGTGTAAAAATGTTATATTCATATAGTGCTATTTTACAGTATAACTATTTTTACTCTGGTAGTTAGAGCTACAAATTTATTAACTGACTTATGATTAGTGGCTTCACTTTGTCGATGAACATTAACCGGCACGTTTTTTTTTCTATATTATAGTCTTGTTTGGGATTATTACCTATATTTATAGCGCTACCAACTAATTGGTATATTAAAAAAATAAAGACATAAAATTGTCATTACTGCCTAAATTATCAAAACTACATAATAATGTGTAATGTGTTTGTCTTTGATAGTGCATTGTTACAGTTTAGACACAAATTAGGACTTTAAATAAAACAGATGACAGCGCTATCAGGTGCCCTAAACGAACTCAGCCTGCACATAGCTAATCACGGCAGCACACCTACGTTCGATACAATTAGAGGACATAAACAATATGCCAGTTGCGTCGACGTCACACTCTGCACAACGGATATGCTGCCACTCCTCGAGGACTGGACAGTCGACGACAGCGTGACGAGCTCAGACCATAATGCAATAGTTTTTAAAATCCACGCAAAGAGAGACAAAGGGATCGTCATCAAAAGAACCACGAGAATTTTTAACACAAAGAAGGCCAATTGGAATGAATTTAATGTAAAACTCAACCAATTACTAACAGAAAACAATATTAAAGTAGATGAAATAGATAAAATTACAAATACAACACAATTAGAGTCAATAGTAGAAAATTATACAAACCAAATTATATCAACCTGTATGGTGACGATACCCAAGAAGAAGATGGAGGGAAAACTCAAAATGCCATGGTGGAAGGAAGAGCTCGCCACGCTGAAGCAGGAAGTGACGAGGAAGAAAAGACGTATCAGGTGTGCTGCACAAGTCCGGAAAGCTAAGGTTATAGCAGAATATGTGGCAATTAAAGGCGAGTACGAGGACAGGGTAAAGGAGGCTCAAACGGAGAGCTGGAAGGAGTTCTGCGGAAAGCAGGATAGGGAGGGGCTATGGGAGGGCATCTACAGGGTTATGTCCAGAACAGCGACAAGGCAAGAGGACCAACCATTAGTAAGGAATGGGAGGCTCTTAAACTCGGAAGGGTCGGTCCGATTGCTGGCCGAGACTTTTTACCCGGAAGATGACCCTGCCAATGACGATGAAGAGCACAAGAACATAAGAGCTACAGCGGATAAAGTAAATGCGAGGAGAGAAGATGAGAACTTGGATCCCCCATTTACCACAGCCGAAGTAAGAAGCTCTGTGGTGAGCTTCAATCCGAAGAAAGCCCCAGGTAGTGACGGGTTAACGGCCGACATATGCCAAAGGGCGATCATGCTGGATCCGGAAGTATACCGTGCAATGGCGAATAAGTGCCTCGAAGTTGGACATTTCCCAAAAATCTGGAAGGAGGCAACGGTGATAGTCCTGCAAAAGCCAGCACGAGAAAGTTACGATAACCCTAAGTCTTACCGTCCTATAGGATTATTACCCGTGCTCGGCAAGATCCTGGAGAAGCTGATGATCCGCAGAATACAATACTACATCCTTCCAAAACTAAGCACGCGCCAATATGGCTTTATGCCACAGAGAGGCACCGAGGACTCCCTCAATGAACTGATGAAACATATCCGAAATAAACTCGCGGACAAAAAGATGATCACGTTAATATCATTGGACATTGAGGGAGCCTTCGATGGCGCTTGGTGGCCAGCCATTAAGGTGCGATTAGCGGAGGAAGGATGTCCGGTTAACCTGAGAAGGATGGTTGATAGTTATCTCCAGGATCGCCGAGTAAGGGTCAGGTATGCCGGAATGGAGTACGGGAAGGGTACGACTAAGGGATGTGTACAAGGCTCGATAGGCGGTCCCCTATTGTGGAATCTCTTGCTGGACCCATTGCTGAAAGGATTGGAACAACGGGGTGACTACTGTCAGGCTTTTGCGGATGACATCGTCCTTGTGATAGATGGGCACACAGGGCAAGAAATCTCGAAGCAGGCGAACGCGGCTCTCGCCTACGTGAGGGAATGGGGAGTCAAAAATAAGTTAAAGTTTGCTCCTCAAAAAACCAAAGCAATGGTTATTACAAGAAAACTAAAGTATGACTCCCCAATCCTTCACATGGGCGGGATAAGCGTCAATCTGTTTCGGGAAATCAAGCTGTTGGGACTGACAATTGACGACAAGTTGACATTCAATACACACGTGGCCAAGACTTGCGGCAAAGTGCACGGCATATACCGACAACTCGCCAGAGCAGCCAGAACGAGTTGGGGGCTTCACCCCCAAATCATTAAAACTATATACACGGCAGTTGTCGAGCCAATTGTGCTGTATGCCGCAAGCGCTTGGTCACCAGCCGCCAACAAACTGGGTATCCGTAAACAGTTAAACGCCTTACAGAGAGGGTTCGCACAGAAGATAGTAAGAGCATATCGAACTGTCTCCCTAAACTCGGCCTTGGCACTAGCCGGAATATTACCCCTCGATTTGCGTGTGAAGGAAGTGGCAAAACTATATGAGGCAAAGAGAGGGACATTCCAGCCGAGTTTGGGAGACAGGGAGATAGAGGCTCCAGCGGACTTCAGAGTGCTAGAACACCCAGCAAATCGCATAGAGTACCAATACGCGATACTGGTAGACAACAACCACCATGACTTTGATGCTCATGAGACTCACATATTTACCGACGGCAGTAAGATTGAGGGTAAGGTTGGAGCCGCGCTGTCCTGGTGGGACGGCGGGGCCGAAACCAAAGCCCTCAAACTGAAACTTGCCTCGCATTGTACTGTCTACCAGGCAGAGCTGTTGGCTCTGTGGAAGGCGACCTCGCTGGTGGCGAGCAGTCCTCCTAAAAGGACGTATAACATCTACTCCGACTCAAGATCCTCCCTTGAGTCGGTGGCGGGTCACTCCCTCCATCCCTTGTGCGTCGAGATTAGGAACAAATTGAGGCTCAGTTCCAATCAGGAAAAAAGCGTCAAATTGTTCTGGGTCAAGGCCCACGTGGGATGGGAGGGGAATGAAAGGGCGGATACCCTGGCCAAGGAGGCGGCTTTGACGACTAAGACCAGACCAGACTATGACTTATGCCCCGTCTCATTCGTCAAGCGAACGCTTAGAGCGGAGTCGATTGACGAGTGGAACGAGAGGTATAAAACAGGACAGACTGCGACTTTGACGAGACTTTTCTTTCCGGACGTGGAGGCAGCGTATAAATTCAATAGGTGCCACGAGCCCTCAGCACTAACAACACAGTTGTTCACGGGGCACGGTGGGTTCTCCGAATACTTGCATCGCTTCAAGTGTAAGGAGAACCCATCGTGCGTCTGCGAACCAGGAAAAAGTGAGAGCGTACTGCACCTTATTGAGGAATGCCCGATATATGCCCGGGAAAGGTTTGACGTAGAGGCTAGAATAGAGCAGGAAATAAAGAAAAGCAATTTAAGCAATATAATTAAAAGCAAAGACATAAATGAAGAATTTTTGAGCTATTGTAGAAATCTGATAATAAAAGTCAACAAAAGGAACAAATAAAGCAACCTATTATTTTCAAAGAGTAGCTAACTGGTTTTTGGTTTCTTCTTCTCGGTGACTCAAATTTTCCGAATCGGTAAAGAAATTAAAAATAATAGACGATTCGATAGAGTTGGTAAAAGTTTATTGGATAAAACATTTTTTGAATTTGAACAAAATTTGTTTGTGTTAGTTAGATGGTTTCATAAAAAAATGACAATATCTTTTTAATAGTTAAAAACTCAGTTTCATAGGATATCGCTTCACTAAACACATGGTGGGGGGTGTAGAGGGTGGGGGAGATCTTAAACAATGCTCGCGAGTACAGCGGACAGTGCAAGGAATCGAGACTTGTTTAATTAAAAAATAAACCTGTCAAGTTCGAATTATACTTGCTCACTAAGGGTTCCATACCATCACGTAATACTTTACCAGATTATTTTAAGATTTATACTTTTCATAAGTTTTCTTTTAGTCATTTCTTTACGCGTTCCTAAGTTCCCTGCACGTTCCCAATAAAAAGGATCTCGACAGACAAACCGACACGGACGACCTAGTGGTCCTACAAGGGTTTTCTTTTCCTATAAAGGTACGGAACCCTAAAAAACATTGTTATTGCTGTTTGTAGCTACAAACGAAGACTAAATTACAGACAAAACCTACTTAGGCGAACATATTTGAATATAATAGACGAACTACAAGTTTTTCAACAACGTCAGAAACTGAAAGTGACGTACCAATTTCAAACCTATCATCTGAATCAGACGATCAAGCTACTACTGATGGATTTACTACTTTTACTCAATCCAATAACAAATTAGAACAACAAGGACAAGACTTACCACAGAAAATGAGCACATCACTACCTATACAAGAAAGTCAGTCAACTATCACTTTACAGCCAGAATATCAGTTTGATTTCCAAAAATTGACAACAGCTTCACAAAAAGAAAACACAGTGACTCCAAACCAAATTAACGATTCTAATCTTCAATATAATCTGTACTAATATATAAAGCTGAAGAGTTTGCTTGCTTGAATGCGCTAATCTGAGGAACTAATGGTTTGATTTAAAAAAAATATTTCAGTGATAGATGTTTATCGAGGAAGGCTATATATATAAGCTATATATAATCACGCTAAAATTGAACCTTATTTTAAATCGAATTTTACACGGATGAAGTTGCAGGTGCAGCTAGTATTAATGTAGTATAAAATATAGAGCTAGGTTGATAAGAGACCTAGTAGTCGCAGGACTCAAATCTAGGTCTTCTATCTAGATACTCTTCTGGGAATCCGGTCCACACCATCTGCCTAGTCGATATGCTCAACCACCGTAAAGGAAGATCTTCGTGTCCGGGCTAGTTGGAGTCGCCCGGGGCGGCCGCGCCTCGGCGACAGTTGTTCGTCGGAAGGTCTATATAAAGTGATCGTAAGTAGAAACTTCGCTTGCGTGAGTTAGCTTTTGTGCTGCGGTCGTCGTCATCCGTACAGCGCCATCTAGTTTTGCTTTGGTGTAACCTTTTCCACTTGACATAATTGCCATCTTGTTATGTAGCAGCTGCTACACCAGTTTTACAGTAAAGAGTTACAAACTTGTAAATTGTTATATAATCGT
This sequence comes from Charaxes varanes, assembly GCA_024363005.1. Lineage (NCBI taxonomy): Eukaryota > Metazoa > Arthropoda > Insecta > Lepidoptera > Nymphalidae > Charaxes > Charaxes varanes. The sequence continues at coordinate 27,372,067 of JANCMC010033613.1, read as the reverse complement.
CATTATTTTATATATTTTCGTACCTGTCACCCTCTTTATATCGTCTGCCCATCTTGCCATTGGACGACCTGGATGTCTCCATTATATCTAGACACGCGCCAGCGTGTCAAGCCAAGTTCAAGCCAACAGAACTGATGAGCTGCACTGTGTGTATTAATTAAATATTATACGTACCATTTGGTCCCACATTTGACCCACTCATAACTCAAAAACTATTCCACACAAACATTACAAATTTAGCTCATATTTTACAACTTGCAAGATAGACATGTGCTCCAAATTTCATAAGCACAGAAACAGTTATTTGAATATTAACGTCCAAAATTCATTCAGTCCATTATTAACGGTAGGATTCGAACCTACGCTCCCAGAGGGAATCTGATTTCTAGTCAGACGCCTTAACCGCTCGGCCACGACTGCCGTATACCTAATTTCGCAAATTTTTGAACATACACAGTTTCATTTCAATGATCATGTAGTTTAGCCGCGGGCTTTGTGTAGCTACGCAAAGTTTTGTAGTACTTTATAAAATTGTAGTCTTCAAGGACATATATGTACAAACACTTAGCTATGTCTGACTAATAAGAATATTCTACAGTAAATATTGAACTAAATTAAGATGGACTGTTGCCTAAATCGTAAAGATTTACGTACGTATTATGTATATTGTGGTTTCAGAAGTGTGCTAGTGGGTCGTTCGTCTTCCGTGAGAACCTCGCCTGATAACATATAGCCTCTTTAAGTTCTGCATTTCCACAATGTTGAAAACGTTTTGTTCAAATGTTTTCTACATAATAATGTAGATATTAGGACAATCGGTTTAAATAAATAATGTGAACAGTCTTTTAAGATAGGTTAATTTATTAATATGTCGCCATATCTATGTACAAATTGGGCTTTATATAAATACGGGTGTGAGTAAATGTAAAATAGACGCACCGTAGAGCAAAATCTATGTATATAAAAATTAATCCCTATTTCCGTTGATCACTTAAAATAGAGTACTCTTACAATGATGTTTCTTGCGTCCGAATTCTTTTATTTACAATTTCTTCAATAGCTGTACTAGATGAAACGTTAATAGCCCAAATGCCTATGTTTATCATATTGCACAACTTAATAGTAATCGATAACCAATCTTAAACTTTCAAAATCTTACGTATTTAGGAATGGATCAGCTCCTTGCAGCTTCATTGAATCGGCGAGTGTTCCAGCTAGCAGATCGTCTTGAGTATTTGAATATTCCGATGGAGAAAATTCATTGCTTGTGGCAAACTCTCCTGTAGGGGTATAATCTGTGGCCCAGTCCGGTTCGTTTTAAAATTTTCAATGTTTAGGATGCTTCTTGCTAGTTGAAAAATTCTTTTGAGAAGCATTCCTTTCTAAGTTCAACCTAACCTAACCATGCTTTACCTCACATAGCTTACCGTATTTTCTTTCTTGGCTTCACTTTTGATTCCTTCTTTGTCTCTTTTCTTGCTTTTTCTCTTGGAAGAAAATATAAGAACCTTAGTAAGGAGAGAAAAACTCTCCATTCTATCGCTATTTTTATATTTTAGCGAAGTTTAACATTTAAGAAAGTGAGTTGTTCTAAAAATGTCGACCTACCTTCGAGATGATTGTAATGCCGGAGCCAGTAGATTGTTGCACCGAGCGCAAAGTGATTTTAATAAACGGCCATATCTTTTGATGGCGTATACTTAGAGATTTGGTTTTTACATAGTTTCAGAAATCACAGACTTCAGTATCTGGTATTTATTTCAACTGTACAGCGCTACGCGTTTCCGAGAAGCTAGGTCTTGATTGACAGTTGGACAGGCGGATAACGAAATGATCCTATAAGGGTTTCTTTGTTCATCTAGAGGTACGGAACCCTAAAAACGGTCAGGTACAGACAGCACAAACGCCAGGAAACTATTAATAATAATGTCGTATAAAAGTAACAATTTATAGGTCACGTCTGCACGAGCCCTTGTCACCCTACTTTTCCTAAACCGTTGGACCGAATTGGATAACATTTTGTAGGCATATTCCAATTGGTTTGAAAAGACAACAGAAAGCGGTAGGTGGCGCTGCTTTCGGGATATACATCAAATTTGATACGTTTCTCGCTATAGCTCAAAAACCGCTGCTGCGATTTAATTTATGTCCGTTGTTTTATTCGTATTATTTCAGATTAAAAGAAAACAAAGTAAGAATAATCAAAGGAATGATTTCAAAGAAAATATGTACTTAAAATGCAGAGTTGGTCACTGTTTCGGAGTACTTCCGATAGGTGGCATAAGCATCACCTTCTATTCAACTTAACTTGTAAGTGTGAATGGATCGATATATTGTCATTTATTATTTTATATTATTTCCCATACTATTATAATTATTATTTATCATTAAGATCGGATTGTTTTGCTCATATTTCTGTCATATTCCTTACTTTGAATTTTCATCATTTCGATTTTTTTTTTATGTTACAAGGGGGCAGACGAGCAGGCAGCAGGCACCGAAGTTTCTACCGGCGCCCATGGACATCTACACGACCAGAAAGCCAGCAGATGCGCTGCCGGCCCTTAATGACGAGTTTAGGCCACCGGGAAGTCTCACAAACCGAATACTTGTCGTAAGTGAAATAAGTTTCCCAAAAAAGTCTAAGTTAAGCCTAAGTTTGGGGCAATAGAGGCCCAAGAGGTTTTTTCTGTTAAGATGTTTTGCTTCACTGATTGACGAATTTTATTTTTTGATGTGTTAAAGGTTGGTTTTCCCGCTCGGTTAAGTTCATAACTCATATCCATACAAATTAGGTTCATTATCAAAGAGTGAAGAACTGTCAGACAAAATTACAAAATGAGGCCAATAATCTAAACTCATATCACCGAGTAAACTATCACGGCCGGAATTTGCAACAAATATTAGGTACTAATAATTATTATTTAATGAGTAGTTAATCTGACATTGATAAGATTAGCACTCAAATCAGTTTCTAAAATATAAATGAATACAATCTATTGATGCAAGTAATATGAAAATTTCCCAAACGAAAATTAAAAGACAACGTAAATACACATAGAAAAGTAAAGACAAGTAAATTTTTATACATAATAGGGTTATTTTTACGCAATATTATTTTATTTTACGGGTACTAAACTATTCTGTGTTATTTTTCGTTCGTATAAAACAGTACATTCTCAGGCATACTATTTTCTTATTAAATGTAAAATAGAAGAAAATGTATTCAAAAGAATCTATCGATAATTATAAGTCGTTGAAATTGTAACTGTTGTTGGTAGGGTTGTTGTTTCAGTTACTTTTATATGAGAATGCGTCGGCCCCCTGATGGGTGTTTCGGTGGAGATACATTCGCTGGTGTCACAGTACATTGAGTTGTCCAAACATTGGCATTTTATACAGCCTTCGACTATTACGCCACCGGGCTAAAAAGGGTATTAACCATTACGTTTTTAAAAATAAATTGTGGCCCTATAATATAGCTAAAATGTTCAACCTTACTAATGTAAAAGTAAATCTAACTGTTAAGTTTGTTTTTTTGATGAATAGGGAGATAGTTTGGACCTTTGAATTTTATAATTATGACTGACAGTGTTGCTAGATGGAAAAAAAATGAGCCAAGTGCGAGTTCTCTTAATATTTTAAGGATGTTCAAGAATTTCAGTGGTTTACCTTTTTTATATCTAGTAAGATAAAAATATTAGCCAAGTGTGAGCCGGATAATATTCATAGAGATAAAGCACATTTTTAAGGTTTACTTCTAGTTGGGTTTTCATTTTTTTTTATATAAAATAAGTATATTCATTCACATGTAACAAATATAGAGTATTTTGTATTATTGTTATGTTATCTTGCTAGATAAAAATAGAATCGAAAGCGAGCCAAATAATATATTTAATATGTTCAGCTCTGGATGTCAGACGAACAGTATGACCTGTTTGTTAATGTTATATAACAATTACAAAAAAAAAAACATCAGGCTTACATTTCAGCGACTCATTTTTATTTACTACTCAAATTGAGGTATAAGCTAACCTTTCAAGTTAGATCAAACTGAATACGGTGTGCAAATTTGTATAAAATCGGTTAAGTAGTTTAGGAGTCCATCGCAGACAAACAACGTGACGCGTAATTTATATATTACTAAGAATGAAGAAGATATTGACTATTTACTATGTTTATTTATAACTTAATTGCACACAATTATAGGAAGTAACTTTAGTTGGCAATAACAGACATGTCCAAAGAATTGTCCTGTAGCTTAGTATATCGCCAATAACGTATAGAAATATATTGCCAGTTGTGTAAAATAGCATAAACTGAAATTAAAAATGTTTTTAAAAGATTAATAAATTTTTAGTAGGTGTTTGGTTGATTTTGTTAAGATTGTGACGAAACAACAAAGATAAGTTTAATTCTATTCTCTTTATCCAGCGGGTGGCAACGCGTGTTCCGCGAGCCGCATATAGCCCGCAACCGTTTCGTAAATCTAATTCTCATACATCCATAATAATTACATTCCATAAGCGCAAAGATTTGTAGTGTTACAACTACAAATAGGCTTTTAAAAAAGTGGTATAAGGAGTGACGTGAGTCCTCATCACACATCATAATCAGCCTGTAGCAATCTTCTACAGGATATACATATATCTATATATTAATACGCGAAAACTTTCGATACCATTTAAGGAAAATTGCGCGGACGTAGGAGTATGAAATTTTACACAAATATTGTTTACTAACTGTGCCCGCGATTTCTTCCGCGTAAAATTCTGTAAAAAAATTAATTCAATTTAGGGTAATGATATATATAGTCATATAGCCTATAGCTTTCATCGATGAATGGGCTATCTAATACTGAAAGAATATTAATACGAGTTTTTTACTTTTACTAGCCGCTACGTTCTGTAGCATTTGTATTTGTGAGGGCCAAGCACGGCAGGCTGCTTCGTGACGTGTAAAGATTTGGTTTATTAATAATGCCGTACACCGCTGCGTTGTGCGGTTCTGACGCAGCGTCACGCCGCAGCGGATCGGTTTTTCGCAGAAACGGTCATTTGATTTTGCCGCAGCTAAAATTTATTTCTTGGATGGTGTTGTTGTCGCGTTTCGTTTGGTTTGTGAGGTTGGCAGTAGCCCAGGCCTACACTCGAGCATTGTGGGTTCGATTCCCGCCTCGAGTCTGGGTGTATTATCTATATGTTTATATTTCTACAAAAAAGTGTGTATAACAGGTGGCTGTTACCTATAACAAAGTTGCTTACCTTAGGAACAGATGTTCGTGTGTCATATAGTCCTACGTATTTATTTATTTATTATACTTTTCATCAAATCGATTAAAAAGTATTATCTATAAAAGAATTTTATATATAAACAAATGTTATTCCAATTACTTCGCTCTATTGTTATAGAAAGATCGTCAAAGATTCAATCAAGAATTCTTAAATAAAAGCATTCATAAAAATTGCTAGATGTTATTTCAATAGGAATTCTATAGAAAACCTCGATAATTAGAAAACAGCCTCAAATATCAGGGGTGAATGACCTTTACATAAGTACTATTTTTTTTCATTTGATGGTTAAGTTACGAGGTACAAATTGTCAAGAGTGGATGCCTGAGATGAAGTAAGATGGATTGGCATGATGACCCGGCGGGTTAGCAACAAACATATGAACGGAAAGACGTGTTTGTTACCTAAGAACTTTCAACACGGTGAACCGATTTTGATGATTCTTTTTATTTGAAATCTGGTCCCCCCGGCGGTTACATTTCATGTCAATTAGAAGTCGGGTTTTTGTTAAAATTTTTAATTATGCGATATACAGTGTAGAATAAAACAACAACGTCAGTATTTAAAAATATAGAAACTATGACGTTAAAAAGATGCCAATTTCTTAAAACTGTTACAAATTAATTTTAATTGAGTAAAGTTTTATTTTACTCCCTATATATTTCATTACTCCGAGCTTAAATATGAAGATCTATTCTTAAAGAGTAAATTCCAATAACTTTAAAAACCGTCCTTAATTTCTGGTTACCTCATATATGTAAATCGCAAAATAGGCACAGACAGGCAGATCCGTTTTATACGTAAAACAATTTCCGATGCGCGTTATGAAGTGCAGCAAACAGCGTGCACTTGTGTTCAGGAAGTGCCGGGAACACAATCTAGTGAGTGACACTCACTACACCAGCGTACTCGTGCACACTTCGCCCACTAATATCTTCAAACGCGTTGGCTTTAGATAGTTTAGGTATTGTAGACACAGGTATTTATGTATTGTAGATGTAAGAGTGTAGATATAGTAGATACACTTGTGTAGGTATAATAGATGCAGGAGAGTATGTATTGTAGATGCAGGTGTGTAGGTATCATAAGGTCAGCGTTCGTTGCACTGCAGCATGTAATAGCTGCGAGACCTCGCCCCACATTACGGTCAGATGCCTCTAGCTCAGCTGCAAGGTTGAATTGCATCTACAATAAATAACATTGAAACGTCTGTGTGTTATTTTATAAATAACTTTTTTTATGATTATAGTCTTATTGTTTTTTTTATATATAACAAGGGGCAAACGACCAGGCGGCATTCACATAAGTGACTACCGACGCCCATGGACAATTGCACCATCAGAAGGCACGGAGATGCGTTGCCGGCCTTTGAGAAATGAGTATGCTCTTTTCTTGAAGGTCCCTATGTCGTATCCGTTCGGAAGTACCGAAGCTGGCAACTGATTTCACAAAGGAATTGTTATATGATATATTGTTCATTTTTCCTACTTTCGCAATTTCTATTAATTCATTTTTTTTTTAATTTACTAGCACACCCGGCCACGTTTTGCTGATGCTATTGCTGAGTGATTTGGGAAAAACTATCTTATATCTCAAGTTGGACCAAATTACACATAAATGCCAAACTTCATAACTATCTTGTTGACTTGGTAAAAACTTCACTGGGAACGTACATCGTGATACTGGATTCTTATATTATAATGGGTTTTTGCAAGCTTTTAATAACTTCTTTAGAACTGACAAGGGTAAAAAGAGCAGCACACAACAGCAGTACCATAATACTGGCACATGCGTTGACGGCCTTTAAGTAATGCGTCGGTACAAGTTATTATGTAACCTTTTCAATGTAATAAATGGTTGACGTCGCCAACAAACTGCATTTCCAAATTTTACCTCAACCAAAAATCGAAGTAAAGTACCGTAACAGTATTTATAACCACTGAGTCATAGGTCCTGATAAATACTCTCCAGAAATAGACTCGTCATGTGAAATAGGCTATCCCATTCTAAGATAACCATTAGGAACCTTCTTGATTTATCGACAAAACCTGAGGGCGACCTCCGACTTAGGATTTCATCAGCACAAACAAAAATCAACCATATCTTTGTAATTTTTAAGTACAAAATCAAATGATATAAAGTTGGATGAGAATTTCACATCTACACAAACTAAGTTCGTCCACATAACAAATAGTATTGGGACCAAAATCGAATGGCAAGCGAGCTGAGCGAATTTTAATTTATATTCCCATTAACCGAAATGCAGAAGGCCAAATGCAAGTTTTGTCAAAAAAACTATTGCCATGGAACGTAATATAATAGATAAAGGACTGATCGAGTTCGGAACAGCACTCTGAGTTCGATCACTGGAATAATGGATGTGGAGAAAAAAAGTCAGCAAATTTAATAAATCTCCGGATAGAGGAGAGGTGCCGGCCTTTGCCCAGCAGTGGGACATTACAGGCTAATTAAAAAAGAATTCCCCTAATGAATGAGGGTGTTACACACACAAAATTTAGGAAAATATAAGTGAGAAGCTTAATTAAATCATTCGGCGGTTAAGCAGTTTTTTAAGTCCATCTTTCCGGTGATCCATTCTTACACTGGTTTTCAAAAACCTCTGACCTTGTTTCGGTCCCGATTAATGTCACTGAGTGATATTAGTCGTCAGATTTTAGAGCTTGTGGGGCACTCGGTCGACGCACGACTTGCAACGACCAATAGCTCTGCATCGGGCCATACAGTTTCTGAAATTGTTTAAAATTTCATAAAGGCAACAGGTTCGTATCTACTTATAAGGGTGGAATAAATTTCCAAATTAACATACTAGGAATTTCCAAACTCTGTTTAGTGTTTACTCTAAACCTAATATTAATAAGTTAGATTGTTGCACCGAGCGCGAAATGAATAATTAATGCACGCGTGTTATGTACTAAATTAATACGAGTGCATTAACTATTTACATCACCAAGGTGCGTAATTGACATTTATTTCAACTACATTGCTATTTGTATTTTGTTTTTGCTAAATATAAGGTACCAAAATTTAACAACGATATAAAATACGCGTCTTTGTTTTTTATTCGGTCAATTTTTATACATAGAACGATTTGGGCGTTAAGCAAGAGCGATTCAGTACATATTTACTTAATATTCATCAAGCTGGAAAAAAAACCTCCTTGCAAGAAATCGTGAATAAAAAAAAACATTGGTGCAATGCTACATAACCAACGCTACCTTTGTTCAGAACAGCGCCTATAATTATATCTTTGTATCATTTTGTTGAATATAATCGGTCATTAAATATGCGTTCTAATTCTTTATTATAAATTTTAAAAAAATTATGATTTTGAATAGCCTTCATTTGAAATACAGACATTCGTGTGACAATTTGAAAATACTATAACACGATTTCTTCCACGTTGCCGCGAGCTAACGTACAAGTAACGCCATCTGTTATCGGTTGCACATAATGCTTAATCGTAACAATTTATTTCTACACTAAACGTTAGTACAAAGTTTTCTCTTGAACTAACCAAAACCAATTAAAACAGACTTCCTGAATTTCTCCTGATCATTAAAGCTAGTTTACAATTATAACAATACGTACATAGTTCTGTACAAAAACTCTTAATCCTCTGTACTATATACTACCTATTCCTATAGCAGTGCACGCAGCGGAAGCTCACAAACGGGAAACAAACCCCCGATTGTGGAACATTCTTCATTGGTACTCAGATTTAGCGGAGTCATGACGACGGTAAAAACATTAATAGTCAAATATTACAGTTGTATATCGACCAAGAAAGGGCTGTACCAAATTGGATCCAAATTGGATTGGATCATATTTGCTACTTAAAGAAAATGTTGCTAAATTATTTATTTTATAGGTTATTGTTAGAAATTAACGTAATGTATGACAAGCAAAAATGAGCCTTATAACTTATTGACGTATAAACGACATTCGAAGAAATTGGTTTGCCACGACACCTTAGCGTGGCAAACCAATTTCTTCGTCGACTATACAAAGAATTGAAATTTTGTACACTTAACTTTTGCAAGAACACAGCACTACACTGACTTTCCGATGTGCCTCAACGCACGTTTCGCTTCGACACCGAAGCATCATCAGGAGGTAGACTTTACAAAGGTTATTCGTAATGACTTTGACTTTGCAGTGGTATAGTCGTATAGGCCATAAATCATCACGCTATATTTGAACCATTTTTTGTTACCTAATTTTATTCGAACGAAGTCGCGTGCACAGCTAGTCAGTAATATCTATGTGCAGATATGAATACTGAAGGATAATATTCGTTAATCAGCGCTGTAAAATCTTACCTAATCAATATAAATCATTCTCAAATTTTCATAAATTTTCGCTTATACGTTCGTCTGTGTGCCCGTAAGGTAGTCCTCCCCTAGCATTTTCAAACTATTAGACGTAGAGACTTGAAATTTTCCACGATGATACGACATGCTAAAAACTCATTAGGAAAATTATTCTGAACGAAATTGGACAACAACTTTTGAAGTTATTTAACAAATACGCTTATAGCGTATTAGATACGGAACCCTTCTATGTAAGCGTGTCTTGACACGCTTTTGACCATTTTTATTATTTGTTCATCCAAGGGATTTGCCATAACCAATTAGTACTCATATTAAATTTGACTCTATACAGATAGCATTGACTTTCAAAATATAGAGAGGGGGGGGGGGAACAGGTTGCAGACAGACGGACAGACTGAATCTATAAGGGTTCCTTGTATGACTGAAATGAAACCTTAAAAAGGTGATATTAAAAGATATAATACCTGGCACGTCAAGCACTATCTCTTTATTTGAAAGGACATCTAAAGCCTCACTAGTAGGATCATACTAAATGTTGCTAGGCAGGGGAGGGAACACTAGCAGTGAAGGTCATTGTTAGTGGCCACTACAAAGAGTACTCTTAAACCTAGACCTGGGTTGCAAGTCTTAGACACTGCTATGATTCCTTCCTCTGCATTTCGATGGAACCTGCACCTTCACCTGCTAAGCAAATTGGTGACTTAACGCGATCCAGAACTCCAGACTGGATGGTCCAGATTGGAATGGATCATTAATGTTTGGACTTCTGAAGAAAAATATCTCATTGATTAAGGCTGTCTGGACTTCTGAAGAAAAATATCTCATTGATTAAGTTCTTACATACAATCAACGTTCAGAGTGAAGAGGTCGCGGCCTAATTAATGGCCGGCATTTGAGTCGATCCCTAGATTAATTAGCGTTATACCAGTCTAGTAGTACCAGGGTCCGCTTAGATTGCAGAGGATTTGGCTGTGGGGCGAGTTAAGATGACCGATTGCCATCTGACTAGACAGTCTACACTAGACACGAGAACGTCACTACGTCAGCTATGTTTAAGATTACGTAACTGAGCCTCATTGTCTTCTACATTTGTTCTGGTCGTTTAGGCTCCATAAATAATTAAATTTTTATTTCATTTTGAAAGTTTGTAGCATTACTATATTAAAGCATTGTTATGTTCTCTCAGATAATGGCTCACGGGTGCTTTATACAAACCACGGCCTATTCAAGACTTATGCTCATTTTCTAATACTAGACAGTCTACACTAGACACGAGAACGTCACTACGTCAGCTATGTTTAAGATTACGTAACTGAGCCTCATTGTCGCCGCAAGCGTGGCGCAATCTCTAATTAAGGAAATAAATAAATCGTTTATTAAAATAAACACATGTGAGTTTTCCCATCTACAATTTTGTCCCTTATTTTTCCGTGATTTTTAGCTTGTAAGCTGTGGGTTTCTATATCAAAAGAAACCGAAACGTATTTGATCATTTTGTATCACCAAAAAAGTTTGAAATTATTTTTACCCGTATTGTATAATTGTTAACAAATAAGTACATAAATACATAAATATATAATGACTATATATATGGTTATAAAACCAGCTATAAGCTGGTAGAGGTAGGAGCAAGGGGTATACCAGCAAAATGATGTTATATAAAAGAGAACCTATCTAAACATATGGTACCTCAATAATAGCCGTTGCATACGTTTTGATAAGTCGTTGCGAACAAACTGTGCAGTTTAATTGGTGCGATAAATCCGTTCTTCGCGTAAGTCTAACGATAAATTACCTGTATGTCAAATTTCTTCTTTATAAGTCCTGCGGTTTTCGATATTTTGTGTTTTGTGACCTTTCGCTTTTATAGACTTAGATCTTATGTTTTATAATTACTGTTTGTTCTTCAAATAAACATAAATAAAACGGCCAAGAGCGTGTCAAGGCACGCTTATATAGATGGGTTCCGTATCTGATACGCTATAAACGTATTTGTTAAATAACTTTAAAAGTTGTTGTCCGATTTCGTTTAAAATAATTTTCCCAATGAGGTTTTAGCATGTTCTATCAACATGGAAAATTTCAAGTCACTACGTCTAATAGTTTGGAAATGCTAGGGGAGGGATCACCTTGCGGGCAGACGGACGGACAGAGAGAAAATATAAGGGTTCCTTGTAGTACTACGGAACCCTAAAAAGGCAGGGTCATTGCCCACTGCGGCAACGGGTCAGTCATAAGGTACGACCTCTTCCTGCAAAGTAAAGCCTTATTCCATTAATTTCAGTGTACATGTCTACTTAGTTAGAGTTCCCGCGGTTAATGTATACCCATATCACTGTTTACCCTGTGTCAATAACAACATATATCCTCTACAATCTAAGCGGACCCGGGCACTAGACCGGGATAAAGCTAGAAAGAAGGCGACTTTTTGGCAGTGGCAATATTCGGTGGTCCTGCATTCGATATAACACCGACCTCTCGTTTTTATTCGCATATTTACGGAGGAGGAGGCCTTTGTCGGAAGACAAGTTGTATAAGAAGATTATCCTAATTTTATCGACACATTGAAATGTAAAAATTGTACAAAAATAAAGTCATTTTATTTCATTTATTATTTTATTTATTTATTTAAGCAAAGTAATTCAGTTTTCCTGCCTTATATCAGAAGCTTCTACATTACATTGACGTAACATTGTCGCCTAGTATATGAAGGTTACCCGCTTAATTATTTTAAATTGTGACCATCGTTAAGTTAAATTGTTTATAGTGCCACTTCTGGCGTCCGTCATTACTCCGGCTTCAGAACAATGCAAGTGACATTTAAAACTGTTATTATGCGTTCATTATATTGTGTACGTTTGTTGCGTGAGGTCCGGATTACTACTCCTCTTCTCTACTTGCAGGTACGGAACCAGCCTTCAAAAAGGTGGTGGATACAGACACTCAATAAAAGATGTCGTATAAAGCGATCGTGGATATTCCAGTGGATGAACCAAAATTGCATTTGTAGAAATTAAATATTAATAAAGGAATTGCCAAGACCGTGTCTATGAACTGAACACGTTTCTGAAGGATTTTAGTAAAAGCTTCCTAACGTAGTAAGTAAAATATAGAAGCTATTCAATTCTATAGTAATTAAGTAAATTATAGAAACTCTTCAATTCTATAGTACTTAAGTAAGTTATAGAAATTCTACAATTCTTTATTAGTTAAGTAAGTTGTAGAAGGTCTACATTTCTTTGATAGATATGTAATTTATAGAAACTCTACAATTCTTTAGTAGTAAAGCAAGCTATAAAAGCTCATCAGACCATTTAAATAATTATCATCTCCAATTTCACCAAAACAACATTCTAATGCATTATACACTAGCATCGTTCATGATCAGGTAATGACATCATGCTCGGGGCAAGGTTAAGAGTCGATTCGACACGCAACTGCCAACCAACATTACCATGACATAACTCAACTTGATTTATGAGCTTTGCGGGGGAGGAATTTGCTGCCAGTTTGTACAACAATGATATTTCATTCGGGACTCTATGTAGAGAGCGCTTATGTCATAGCATGGAAAGCTTTTTGTATTTCGATTTTTAAGATTACAACTGAGCATGCTTGGTTTCTTTCCTTTCAGAGTGCTTGGTTTTCTACGGCAGTTCTTATCAATCGCGGAATGAACCTAGGCTAGCTTGGCACAGGCCAGAAAAAATTGGGGTGAGGCCTATGTTCGGCCAGATGGCGTCACGGTCAAGCAGATTTTATAGTTGTTTCCAAATATACTAACATATAAAAAGACACATAAATCAAACCTTAGATCAGTATGTTGATATCCGTAGCGTACCGGTAACGCACGACAAGTCGTGAGTCGTGACTGGATGATCTTCAATTTTACTACATAAAGACAGGCTAAGATAGATAGACGCCTTGCCCTCTCTCGATATCTCACTATTAAACTGCTGATAAGATTATAATAGATTTATACTAAGGATTTATAAGATATCATCAGCTAATTAAAGTCAAATCTTTGGAGTTTCTCTGACGAATCTATGCAGGACTGGGGTGAATTAAATATTCCAATGATTTAAGCACAGACTAAAATGGAACAGCAATGAAATATCGAGTCGGTGACATAACTAAAATTTTTAAATAAATAAATAAATAAAAAAAAAATTAATGTTCAAAAACCCAACAGGGTGATGAGAGGAATAGAAAGCTAGGAAAAGAGGGAAGAATTATTATATTAAAGAACACATAATAATTTTGAACGAACGTACAACCGAAACTGAATACAAATCAAGAGGAAAAAACTAAAGAAAATAAATTAAAAAAAATACACTAGTAAACCTACCAGTACCTCATAGATATTATTAAAAGAGTTTACATATATATATGTAAAAGAGTCCCGATTGGAAACAGGATTATTCTTAACAAGGTTATCAGATTGGTGGCCTTTCTGGCTAGAATGGCCTTCAATGGCCACTGATATAACACCAAGTTCAAGTAGATGGTTTAACGGTTAGAACCGTAGACTGTAATTAATGAGGTACTTGGTTCATTTCCAGGACACAATAAGCCGTCATTGTACACATTCTTATCATAAGCTTTAGTCTATATTTCAATCGTTAATGAGTTTATAATTTAATCGTCCTTTACAAGGGTGTTTTTAGTCATTTATCTCGCACAACAATCGCGCGACAACCTTCTGAGGTTTTCCCAGAGCCTTACAATATTAATGTTTTTAAAAGACAAGTGTAGACAGGCAACGCATCGACACCTTTTATGTTGCAGATGTCCATGGAAGACGGTGACCACTTACGATCAAGTGGACTTTCTGCCCGTTTACCCCTTTAAGATTTATTGACATTGCGGTTTGATGTAAAAATATTGAGGAAATTTGTTTCTCATTTAAAATCGCATTGGGACTGATAGTAATATTATATATTCAGTTTAAAAAATAAATAAAATAAAAAATTTCAAGAAAAAGCCGACGAAAAATTTCCCTACTGGGGAGTCTAGAATCATATACTGAACCCATTGGATGCATATCCGGTACTATGTCTTTTACAGCCTGTATAATGCTATCGATTTCAGACTTATTAAGCCAATTATTCCAGCATTAAGAGCGAGCTTTAAGAACGTCACGTGTTTCCTTTGATAAACACCCGAGAAATAAAAATTTAAATTATCAATTTTGATTTAAAATTAAAAAGTACCTAAAATTCTTACTAGTAAAAATATCCAACCTCCTCTGTTTTTCAGAAAGCACGTAAAAACAGTTGATCCCGATTAATGTCATATTAGTCGTGAGATTGTAGAGATTGAGATTGGAGGTTCAGGGATGACAGCAGACGGCAGTCACTTCACAGAAACATCATCTGCAATTTCAGCAGACCCTGGTACTAGACCGGGATAACGCTAGGTAGATAAGAAAGAATACCTAAATATGAAACTCCATATAAATTCATATATTTCTCCAATTTATTAATAACACGAGACATACTACATGTATGAAGTAGTTATATTTGTAAACTAGCTAACTTGCGAGAGCCCTTAGACCTCCTTAATCTGACCCTATCGAAAAATCCGTTCTTAGCGTAGGTATACTAAACCTAAAGTACATCCCTGCCAAATTATCTCTTTGTACGACCAGCGGTTTTCGAGACTTTGTGATTGGTGACCTTCCGCTTTTAAATACAACGATTGAAGTCTCTTTTGTAAGATCATTTAAAATATTTGACCTACTGACTGAATGGCTGAAATAACTGAGATATGACTATATTACGCCATAGTAAAGGTCTATGTTAAAAAAAGTTAATTGTCCGATTTCGTTCAGAATAATTTTCCTAGTGAGTTTTTAGCATGTTCTATCAACATGGAAAATTTCAAGTCTCTGCGTCTAATAGTTTGGAA
The DNA here is from genome assembly GCA_024363005.1 of Charaxes varanes. Lineage (NCBI taxonomy): Eukaryota > Metazoa > Arthropoda > Insecta > Lepidoptera > Nymphalidae > Charaxes > Charaxes varanes. The sequence continues at coordinate 27,356,514 of JANCMC010033613.1, read as the reverse complement.
ATGGTAGGTGGGGACCACCTTACGGGCAGATGGACGGACGGACGGACGGATGGATGGAAAGAGCGAAATTATAAGGGTTCCTTGTAGTACTACGGAATCCTAAAAAGGTAATTCCACCCGTCTCTGAGTGGCTTCTAGTGCAGCGTCTGCCCAAACATCTTATTACTTCTAGGGACACCATTTATATAACACTTTAATATTTCAACAATTTTAAAAGTGTTTTCATTGGTTCGAAGTCCTATACTTTTAGGTTCACTAGTCTTCGTCGCAATGTTACTTCCAATTGCTGTTTAAGAGTTTACTAGGCCTTGGTTTCTCACGCCATGAAGAGTCGCGAATGTATAAAACATTCGTAACATATTTCTTGGAATATTAAACAGTGTGAATTTCAAATGTAGACACGAGACTCTCATCCGTGGCACGAAAAAAGACAAATAAAGGATATTTCAACTCTTACATCCTAATATAACGTAAATTATTTTAGCCATGTTATTCTTTGCATATAAAGGCTATGAAGCCAAAATATTAATTTTACACTTCGCACATACACATCACCCTTATCACTTAGGAGTATGAAAAATAGCTAGTAGCCGATTCTCAGACCTATTTAATATGCGTATAAAATTTCATAAAAATCAGTTTAGCCGTTTCGGAGGAGTACGGTATCTAATATTGTGACACGAAAATTTTATATATGAGATGTAATTTGATTTTATGTATTCAAATTTTGAACTTTAATATTTAACGTTCATAGAGTATTATTTGTTAAAAAAGTTGTACATGTATCTTTTTTTTTTGCCTCGATAGTTCAATTGTATAAGGTATTGACTGAATTCCGCTAGGTACCCGGTTCAAACCCCACCGCCCTTGGGGTCAATCTCACGACTAATATTATTCAGTTCCATTTATTTGGACCCATTGTATTACGCGCCTTTCGAAACACGGAGGAGTGGTTCAAACACTGACCTCTGGACTTCTGTCGCACCTAAGACACGTTTCACACTTAGTTGGAAGGCAAACGGTAAAATTGGGCATAGCTTATGTATTACTAATTGGAACCTGCGACTTCGCCCGCGTGAATTACGTGCTTGTAATCAATTTTTTGTAAATGTAAGAGTCTCGTTAAAACCAACCCAGCCGTTTCGGCGATTATCCGGAGCAAGCAAACAGACAGACAGTAAAAATGTTTACTTGTGTAAAAGGTTTCTCAATCGAGGCGGTCGCAGCTTAAACAGTGGTTGACATCTAATTCGATCACTAGGTGAAGCAGCTTTTACCGCGGCCGGGTGATAGATGGGTGTCCCTTTTCAATATTCATTACCCAAATATCTGATCCGTGTTTGTAAGCACATAAAATAGTGGATCCCAATTATCGTTACGGAGTGATATTAGTCGAGATATTGTAGAGATGGTGGGGGTTTCGGGGATGACAACAGACGGTAGTCTGTCATCTTAATTCATTCGCTCCACAACCACATCCAATCAATTCACCAATTTAAATGGACTCTGATACGAGACCGTTATACGAAGGTATACCTCATAAAAATAATTTACGATTCATTAGATATTTAAAACTACTTATTAACAAATGAATTGTTTGGGCCTAGCTTAGTCTCAGAGTAAGAAATACTCCAACATCATATTAATAATCCATTGGAATCAGTTACCACCTTCGGTACTTCCGAACCCATACGTCTTAGAAAAAACCTTCAGAAAAAGAGCATACTCTTCCTTTAAAGACCGGCAACGCATTTACGAGCCCTCTAGTGTTGCAGTTGTCCATGAGCGTCGGTAGTCACGCAAGTGAATGCCGCTCGCTTGTTTGCTCCTTAATAAATATAATATTTAACTGTAAATTATTCACCGTATTCCACACCGTCCACTCGCACAACTTGCCATACTCATGCTTAACTTCGCGCTGAATTTGGAAAAAGCATACAAAAAAAAATTCCAAACCAAACGTAATGCTTGTGTTAAGAGTGCACACTACAGTAATCCAAACGGGGATGAAAACAAGATATCAGTTTGTTCTTGTCCACCCATTGAGCTATAGGGATTTTATAATTCAATTATTACTGTCGAATTTCAGACACGAATTAAACTCAATTTAATTGCAATAACTATAAGGTTCCTTTTACAGGTACCCTAAGAATAGATCCTAAAATTATATCAAAATCTAGCTGAAGCCCGCAACTTGGTCAGCATGAATTCGCTGATTTTGTTAAATTTTGAGGGTTTTTATTCTAATGTGTGACACCTTAATTATTTTTCTAGAAGCAAAGCGAAGTATTCCTGATGACGTCAGCAATCTGCCAGTGAAAGTCCCGTTAGAATAGCCCCAGCCGTTTCGAAGATTAACCGGAACAAACAGACGGGCCGACCAAAATGTCTTATCAGTCCGATATATATACAATTGGTAGTCATATAGAATTGGTAAAAGAATTTAATTTTAATGTTACTAACAAACACTTAATTTTTTATGTTATGTATGTAAAGATGTTTCTTCAAGTCTTGATACCTCAACGGTATGGAATGAAATTGATTCCAGGTTATCGTTGCGTTACCTCCTGGCACAAGTTTTGTGAAAAAAAAAATGCTAACTGAAGAGGTAACGCGGTTAAAAGACATAGAAAAAAGGTGTATTTTTCTAGTATACTTCATTTAGAAAAATGTAATAGTGGGACTTCCATTTCAATGCGTTTTAACAAATTGTATTTTTTTTACTCGCCTCTTCATTATGAGTTTCAGCGTTTATATAAATCCCAGATATATAATGCATGATTACCCTAAAGTCATGTCTTTCCACGTATAGGCCATTCTGCGTTCAAAAAGAAACCGATTTCAAAATGTCAGAACTAGACCAAATTGAAATTGGAATGGCCAGCTTTCAAATGTAAAAAGAATCATCAAAATTTGTTTACGCAGTCGAAAATTAAATAAAAAAAAAACCTTTAACCGGGCATTTTATAATTTTACTAATTTCCTATCATAACGGTAACGTAGCAAAGTAATTTGCTTAATAGATCAGCGTAACTTGGTATAAATGTTCTTCACTCCATTTATTTACCCACGCTCGGGCGTCCATTGCTAAATAACATGATGTGATAATGTGATGGGAACAGGTTAAAGCGTATATCTTATCTATTCTCTTTGTCTTTACTGAATTCTTTGCGCACCTTGGATGTAAATATTGCCTTATTTTTGTAGCGACGTGCTTCATCTCATCACTCCAACACATTGTTTTATCGTAATCGGTCCAGGCGATGACACGGAGTATAATGACATACTCGTACGAAAATGTTATACACAACTTAATGTATTATAGATATCTCGTGTCACGATGTTTGTTCGAGATAAACTGGAACTGAATCAATTTTGATGAAATTAGGCCTCTATGTGTACTTTTCTCATACCCTCTTCTCTGTACTCAGCTATAATGATCAAAAATCAATATTTTAAGTCATTCACCTTTATCAACTTACATTCTTCAGATTTAATATTAATCTCTATAAACAAAAAGAAACGTCACCTAACACGAAATCTCGAAAACCGCGGGACGTACAAGGATGAAATTTGGCGAGGAAGTAGTTTATACTTAGTAGACATGTGCTAAGAAATGATTTTTCGATAGGGCCAGACTAAGGAGATCTAAGGACTCGCAATTACACGCGGGCGAAGACGTAGGAATGAGCTAGTAATGTTAATAAAAATGTGATTGTATGAATCGGAGCTATACTTGCGTTTATAAAACAAGTACGCATTGGCTAGGTCAGTTACTAAAACCAGTTCGGCAATTGACGACATTTGTAATTTGTATGCACTAATAATTTAATTTTCATTACGTTTACAAGAAAGGCTTAAGAATCGTGACTAATATTTATCATTGTATTTCAAATTAACTTCAATGAAAACTAGGCGACAATAGTAGATTACTGCATCGAGCGAAAAGTGTGTCATTCATGTACGAGTGTTGGTTAATAAAATAATATTAACACGAGTGTATTAACTAGTCACTTCACCAAGGTGCATAATCTATTTTCCTTTCTACTACATCGCTGTCTCTTTCCATTTTTTAAATTTTTCTTGCTAAGTATTCAGTATCAAAGTTTTACATTGGTATAGAATGCGCGCCATTTTTATTTTCAGCCAGTATCTTTTAGGCCCAATGCATATATTTTATATGAACCTTAATAGGAGACATTAAACCTCTGTGGTAAATTTATATGAAAATAATAAACAGTGCACTAGGTAATGATATTTCATACAACATTACCGCACTGTTTTGGTTCTAAGCAGTAAAGGCGTCCTTTCTAATCGGCTATGTAGTGATTAATGATAACAGTACTGCGTAGTCAGAAGAAAACGTCTTTACGTATTCAAAAACAGAGTCATTTCCACTTCTTGTACGCAACGGATTTTAATGCAGTTTTCTTCATTAAAAAGTGATTCAAGAGGAAGGTTTATATGTATATTTATATCATCATGATCATTGCGGAAGGCACCTGCTTCAATCATCATATTTTCACTAGATAAAGAAAGTAGATTCAATTTTAGCAGAATGACATATAGCCTATATATAGCCTTCCTCAATAAAGGGGTTATCTAACACTGAAATAATTTTTCAAATTGTACTAGTAGTTCCTGACTTCTTGTCCTAGTAGTAGTCCTAGTACTAGTAGTAGTTCCTGACATCGCGTTCAGGTAAACAAAGAAACTCTTCAGCTTTTTATTTATATATATATAAAGCTGAAGAGTATTATACTAATTTAGCATAGATCTATAATGCATGAATATTTCCAATGCACACGTGCGAAGCCGGGGCCGGTCGGTCGTTTTATATACGCAGTATATTCCTAATTATAGGTTTTTAGTACGTTCGAAGAAAATATACCTATTATCCTACATATATGCACCTAAATAAACCCTCATCTCGCGCGGCAAATCTCATGGAACACTAAGAAACTCATCCCATTTGTATGGAGCACCTCTATTTTTGGAAGTCGGTAGATAACGATCATTGTTCCCAAACCTCATCGTAAATAAATGAAGTAATTTAGTGTGATTTATCAAGCGTAGTGCGAAACCGTGCCCTCGACTACGTATTGCGAACACAGTGAAAGGATATAGCGAAATAAGTACGATACAAGCTATATCTTACTATATGTTTGTTTCGACCGACTTTCAAAAATAGGTTATTCTCGATTCAGCTGTATTAGGGTCATAACTTCAGCAAGGATATAGCGTAATTCTCGTAAGTCCGATACGAGTTATATATATTTTTTTATGTTACAAGGGGGCTGACGAGCAGGCAGCAGGCACCGAAGTGCCTACCGGCGCCATGGACATCTGCACGACCAGAAGGGGAATATTAGTCATACCTAAAAAGTATTCCTGAAATACAATATGAGAACAGATAATAATGTAATAGTCAAAACATAGGAGGAAAAAATAATCACGACGTTAATAAAATAAAACGGGCAAAATGAGTCAGAGACATGGTTCCATATAATCGCGAATACTTCATTTTAGAATATATACTTTTTATAAGATTTTTTTTTAATTTGACAAAATCATTTTTTTTTAAAGTGTAAATAACGGTTTTCGGATTTTTCCTATAGTTGTACTTCAAAATATAGCTTCTTATAACTGATAGAATCAGGAGTTACTTTGCGGAAATCCATGACAGAAAATGCACGTGCTTCAAACAAAAACATCGCGCGGCAAACGTCCGAGGCTGCCTCGTGAGGCTGCTCAGTCAGGACCCAGCTAATTAAGCGTGGTTTTAAAGTTTGTTAAGGTTAAAGATTAGGCGTGGGCACGAAGGTAGACTAGGAAGGTTGAAGTTTTGAACCAAACCCCCTAACGGAGTCCAGTCCACCATAGCTTCGCTTAACATTAGCTATTGAGGCGAGTTTGTAAAAATATAATACTTTAAAAAATATAACTGGCCACCTTTAGGTGACAGCGGTACCTAAGAATATACAAGTTAGAGACCTGCAACTAATTATTTGACATAAAAAGGCAACGAGCGTGCAGCATACAGCCTATGACCTAGTGAACTTATTATTTTACAATATTAGACTGTTCGCTGACGCTCGCCCAACTAATTCGTGTTTCGAACATAATGTAATACGAAAATTATTACAATTGCATTTTTCAATTTCGATAATTCGATTATTTGTTTAATATATACATATATTTTCTTATAAATACCATATTTTTAAACTGGAATTAAAATTCACAGAACCCGACTATCAGACGCATTTCTGGAGGCTGGCAAAATACTGGGACATCCAACGGTCGATTACAACGCGCCAGAAGAATTAGGCTTGGTAGATAATAATATAGACAGCTAAATTCACACTTATACGTATTAAATAATTATTAAAGCAGCTATATTTTCGTTAAAATTAAAGAAAATATGGCTGAATCTTAATGAAAGAGCTTCTGTGCCGATTCTTGCAAAATGCAAATTTGAGTCCACTGAGAGGCAAAATTTATCATTTGTTGTAAACATAAAAACGGATATTAATATATGTAAAAACGAAAGGTCACCTAAGACAAAATCTCGAAAATCCCGGGACATACAATGATGAAATTTGACAACGAAGTAGTTTATAGTTAGATAACATCCGCTTAGAAAGCATTTGTCGACTTTGACACGCAGCGCTGATTTTCAGCTGCAGCCCTTTATTTTAAGTGACGTCACGGTTACACGAATATTACAAGAATTGATGTGTGGTAGCGTGTCTTGACACGCTTTTGGCCATTTTTATTTGACATATATTCCTAAATATGCACTTAATTCGTCGTGTCCCAACAAAACAAAACAAAAACTTTTTGTTTTGTTAGGACAATTTTTGGACAATCCCTCTGTAGAATCAATTACCAGCGTCAGTGTTTCCGAACGGATACGACTTAGGGACCTTCAAGAAAAGAGCATACTCATTTTTCAAAGGCCGGCAACGCATCTGCGATAAAATGACCGAGTATTTTTTGACCACATCCCCGGAACCTCCATTATCTCTACAATCTCTCGACTAGTGTCACTCAGTGACATTAATCAGGAGCCATTATTTTACGCGCCTTCCGAAACATAGAGGTAGTGAGATATTAGATCATTGTTACTTTGGTTCAACCATCTATCACTCGGGCGCCCATTTATCTAGGAAGACTATCGGCTATATATAATCACTCGTCATTAAGGGCCGGCAGCGCATCTACTGACCTTCTGGTCGTGCAGATGTCCATGGGCGCCGGTAGGCACTTCGGTGCCTGCTGCCTGCTCGTCTGCCCCCTTTTTTGTGTATTAGATCCAGTACATAACTGTAATAATATATTGCTGCAATAATATTTGTAATTTAATGTTTTGGAAAAGAAGGTAGCAAAATTTTGTTACAGTAATAAAGTTTAACAGATTTTTTACTAGGAATGATGGCTACAATAGGCTAGCTAGCTATCATACTTTGCAGCAAACTTTGGAGTTATACATAAAATATAAATATTTCAGCGATAAACAAACGTTCACCTGCTTAACTTTGCGTTCTCATAAATACATAAAAATTTAAGCGCCAAAACGCTTTGAACTATCATGGCGTCTTTTTGACGTAACGTCTTGCTAAAATGTTAAAAAAAATAAAATAAAACTCATTAAAAAACACGTATTCATTTTTATCTAATGTTATTAGATGCCGAAAGACGAAAATATTAGTTACGTTACTGAACGTAACGTACGAAAACCTTTAGCGCTGCTTTCTCATAATGATTTTATTTATACGCATAACATCCATTAGAAAATGTTTTGTACAACAGGCGACTCGTGTCTCCAAGTAAGAATTATATGGCCAAGGAATTTTAGACTTATCGTTAATACAACTTCAACCGTACAAATGTGTAAAATTGATTATAACAATAATCACCGAAGTGCACATGTTGGCCACCTCGATCGACAAAACCAACCTAAAATTATTTTTTTTATTAATTACTAGTCTTCACCCGCGTCTTCGTCCGCGTAAAACTGTAGCTTGATGATATAAAGCCTACAGCCTTTCTCGATAAATGGGCTATCTAACACTGAAATAATTTTTCAAATCGGACCAGTAGTTCCTGATATTAGCGCGTTCAAACATACAAACTCATCAGCCTCACATATTAGTATAGATATGCATGCAAAGACATACATCATTTACCACTTTCACACACGTAATGAAACCAAACTGTAGCTGTATAGACCGCACCTACTAACAAGATTTTTCGTGTATCACAAAGATCAGCGTTACGGTAAAACTGTGACAGTATGCTGAGACGGTGACCTTTTTGACCGAAACACTAGAATACTATTTTAGACAATTGATAGAATCAGGCGTTACTTTGCGGAGATAGACTCTACAAAGGTTATTCGTAAAGTAAACTACTTTACGAATAACCTCGTAAAGTAAACTTTACGAATAACCTTTGTAGAGTCTATGTCCTGATGATGCTTCGGTGTCGAAGCGAAACGTGCGTTGAGGCACACCGGAAAGTCAGTGTAGTGCTGTGCTTTAGTGGCGGATTCGGTGGTGTAGCTTTCGGGTTGCAGCATTACACCGATTTTGTATTCCAATAAACATAACGCTTCGCAGTCGATATTCCCCAAATACATTAAGCTATATACATGATACCATTATTGGAATTGACTTCACAGTACATTTGTATGCAGATTGGAGTGTATGCTGGAATCACAAAGACCTTAAATTATAGCCTTCAGTGTATTGTAATAAGAGATATTAAATGCGTTAGAGTTTGAGTGTAGAGGGAATAACGAGATGTCCTTATGGAGCTGGAGCTGGAGATATACCATACAGAAAACTTCCGCAGTATCACCACTCACTAGTAGGAACTTGAGTTCCTAATTAGGTAGTAGGTTTACTAGAGCTCCCTAGGAAGAATGAAATACAATTGTCAAGGTTCACCACAAGACATGGCATCTTAAGTCATTTCCTCCATTTCTAAGTCCATGCGATTTTCTAGAAATTTCTTGCCTCGCACTTCCCTAATAAATCGTTTGCCAGCTACGTTTCTTTCGAACCGACACGACTTAGGGATCTTCAAGGAAATAGAACACACATTTCTCGAAGGCCGGTCACGCATCATCAGTTAGTGCAGTTGACTATTAGCATCGGTAGTCACTCCGATGAACCACCTGCCTCTTTAGCCCTTGTTGAATGAAAGAAAGAAAGGGTTATTTGGAAGCATATGTAGCTATACTGACAGTCTTTAGCCAGTAGCTTGTTTTCTACACGAATCGCAAGTAAACAATCATTCTTGCAAGGATCTTTTTAAAGAAATAATGGAATATAATTATAAGAATTTAAAGACAATTTCCATCTATTAAGTATAATGGATTAGCGTCTCAGTAACGTCTCAATATTCAAGAAGGCGAACGGTTCACAATTATTATTTTAATTATACTTCCAGAACCCATTACAAAGACGTTCATTCTAATTAATTAAGGGCATTTTATTCCTTGTTCCGTCATTTTATCATAATAAGATTTAAATTTAAGCTATTAGCAAACTGTTGCGACGCTTCCGCTGTAAATGCGGGTTAGTAATCCTTCCTTCCTTTCCTTGCTTTCTTTCTTTTATCCTTTTCTTTTTGTACATTATTTACGAGCTCTGCCTATATCTATCTGTGTATTGGAATCTTTAATTGTAATGTACACTAAGTCGTAGATATCTGATTGACTTAAAATTGAGCCTCAATAGCTCAACGATTTAAGGTATGGACTGAAACCCGCAAGGTAACCGGTGCAAACCCCACCGCCGTTGGGGCATTGGCGCTCCCACTCCTAATACAAGCTTTTAATTTAAGCTTAGTAGGAGGGGAAAAAGGGAATATTAGCCATACCTAAAAAGTATTCCTAATATTCTTTAAAAAAAATGAGTTGTATGTATGTATTTTTTTGTGTACGTATGCTTAATTTCATATCTAAAATTAAATTGACTGGAATGAATTGATAGTTGGCAATAAGGCATCAGAAATAATTTCACACTACCCGCATTCTAATAATGTTCCAATCCTATTTCTCTTCAAAATAATCTTGATAATAATTTGAGATAGGAGCAGGGCGACAATAGCCCAAATAGATTTTGGTTGAACCGATATACCTTATGGCTTTCCCTCACCCCCTCTAACACTAAGCAATCGAGGCTTTTGTAAATCAGTTAGAAGCGCTTCGCTAACAGCAGTTTTGCATGTGGCGTGACGAATGGAAAATCATTAGAGACATGCAAAAGCACAATGCCTTATTGTTGGTATAACGTAATATATTTTAAGCTAGCTAATGCCCTCTACTTTGTTCACGTGATACAACATTATTCTAACGTCACTAGTACCTTTGCGGCAGCAAGTTTACGGAGAAAGAGCTTCTTTTCCATTTATAGTCCCCTCACCCCTCAACACTAACCTTTTATTTTCAGGCTGTTAAAATTCCCTATAGACCTGTAACAAACCTGTAACCTACAAAAACTCGGATCCATACCGTGTGTGTGTGTGTTCATTTGCGTAGAGGGCATAGAGTCGGTAACAACTCACAACTATATAATTTGAAAGCGTCTAAGTTACCATTCATAAGACACGTCATGTGCTCGTAGTGGATTATTGCACATAGCGCAAAGTGAGTCATTAATGCTCACTACAATGTTAAATTACACGAGTGCATTAATTTCTCACTTCAGGAAGGCGTGTAATCTACTTTGTTTTCAATTACATCGTTTTCTATTTCTATTTTTTAACTTTTCTTGCTACATATGAAGCATCAAAGTTTTATGGTATAGGATGTGTGTCGTTTGTTTTTTTTTTCTCGGTTTTCATTCAGTAGATTTTTATTTTCAGCCAGTATCTTTTTGATCCAACGCATACATTTTATATGAAACTTAAGAGAAGAATTTCAGAGCTATAAATAAGATTTTCTTTGAGTACCCGTATATTAAACATTATTTTCCCTTACTCTGGCCCGCCAAATGATAAATCGGTGTACCTTCATAAACGCCTCGAGAATCCTAAGTATATTTATTTAGGTCTGGTGACGATGTTTAGGGGTTACCTGTTTTGCTGAAATACGAGAGTTCTCTGCTCTATATATTATAGAAAATTTTCAATTATTGAGCATGTTTGTTTTTGTATGCGATGCGCGTAATACCAAAAGATTATAGTAAGAATATCGATTTTCAACATCGATGTTTAGAATCAAAAAATTCCAAGGAATGATTTTTCCTCGGCATTAATGAAATATTGCAAACTAATTGGTCTGTTTTCTATTGTCTGATACGAAAAATTCATATTGGAATTGAAGTGAAAAATGCCAATCAATGCAGCAATCAAAAACGTATTTGAAAAGTCTCTAGGGATGTACTAGATCCTCAATAGTGCAGGTTTATCTGGTGTCAAAAACAAAATCTTCTATATGAAGGTCACCTAACACGAAATCTGGAAAACACATGGAAATGCAAAGATAAAATTTGGTAGGGAATTTGTAGAAGTTCGCTCAGAACGGATTTTCTGATGGGCAAGTTTAATTTTACGCGGAAGAATTCGCGAGAAACAATTCGTTCCTTAATATAACTAGTATAGAATTACACATTGGTATAAATCTGCTTTGCGCTAGTTTTAGGTAGAGCCAAGTCAATTATGTAGCATTCAGAAAAACTTATACTTATAAATAAATATACAGGACTATATGACACACGGACGTCTGTTCCTAAGGTAGACAACTTAATGCCTCTGTTATAGGTAACAGACGCCTGTTTTGACGCCTATAAGTGCGCATAAAAAAGTCGAACTTAATAAAGATATTCTGATATATTTTTTTATGTTACAAGGGGGTATGTAAGTCGCGTCAAAATCGTTCCAGCCGTTCCGCAGATTACCCGGAACAAACAGACAGACAAAAATGTTTTACTCATAAGTAGCGTTTTTGCTATAGGTATCGTATATAGGCAGCTAGTAAAAAAATAATCATTTCGACGTTATAAACAGACCTTTTGATTTATTGACATGTATAGATATTTATGCTACGTTATATTTTATAAAGTTTTATTTTATTATTAGTTCTAAGAGAATCCCCATACGAAAAAAAAACGATACATTATATAATACTTTAAAAATGGCACGGGCATTTAGCCTGTTAAAAAAGGCAGCCGATATTACTAACTAATTCTCTAAGCGTACGTAATTGTCTAAGTTTAGATTAAGGGGGTCTTAGAGTCTGTCTCAAGTTAGCAAAAAAATTCCTTCATTTTATTACTACAAACACGAAATTTTGCACAAAATCAAATTGATTCAACGCGAAGTCGTGGGGTGGAGTTTAAAAATGATAATCCTTTCGTTTTTCATGCAAAAATTATATTCATTTTATTTCAATTCGCAGCTACAAGTATAGTTTCAAAGGGGCATGTGTCGCCGCAATACTGTCTCTAGTCATCTGTCATAGTTCGATAGGTCGAGAGGCGAAGGTCAATAGATAGAATTATTAGAAATGATATTAAGCAAAGGTAGTTCCAAGTATTTTGATAGAAATATTGAGATAACTTGAATGTTATTACCATGGCACGCAGAGCATAAACATAAATAAGGCATAGTTTTCACTGGACTCAGTAAGTCGTATAGATATTGTTTGACTCAAAAGAAAACCACCTTCGACAAAAAATAATTACTACTTTCATACAATTACTTAGTAGACACCTCGTAATGTGTTAAAGCCGGTACCGTGCGCGCTTTAAAAAGAATGGCTGAGGACCATGGAAGTTTTCACCAGCTGACCGCCAAACTTAAGTTTGAGGAAGGCACCCGATGATGTTGACGATGATATAGAAAGTAGAAGAGTCTTAGAGCAGGAAACAACTTACATTGTGAACGTTATTTTTCAGGATTTTCTCGATATTTTTCCCATTTTCTAGAATAGGTTCATCTTTAACTGTACAATATTGTACGATTTTCATTTCTCCTTTTTACTTTAACATTTAATAAGGAACGCCTTATTTCAGTTGCAAATTTATAAATTAATAGAAAATTCTTTCATTTATTGATTGATTGGTTCTGTCTGGGTAAGCGCGCTTCATCCTAGACTGCATCATTCCTTCTCGCCAGGTGTGATTACAGTCAAGCGCTAACCTTTCATACATACAAAAAAAAAACTATTCTCATTATAATTGGCTTTAACCTCACAACAACAACACTCTAACCTAACTAATGATCTATTTATATACTAATCGACTTGTATATTAATTAGGTAGTATCTATAGGTGGGTAGACAGCTTTTAAAAACTCATCATGAATTATAAAATTTAATACAAACATGTATTTTATATAGAGATGACCTTTAAGTTTTGTTGTACGACATAAATCTAACCACACCCATGATTCATGATCCATTTTTTTCTGCCCTCTTCTCTTCTTCCCTATTTCATAGTAATATAAATATAAATAAATAAATATATACGGGACTATATGACACCTTAACTTAATGCCTGTGTTATAGGTAATAGCCGCCTGTTATACACAAATATTTGACAAGTTTCTTTTAATCTCACGTAGTAGTTCATTGATATATTTACATTTAATTTTTTTCGTCATATATGATTATCAAATATAAGGTCCTCGAGTGTCGATATGTGTCTCACCAGTCACCCTGTATAGCGGCGATGTCTAAAACGAGCTATAATTGAATTGTCAATGAATATATTATCCGCAGCCACTCGTTGGAATGTTGATTTTTGCGGAAATCGCACTGCAGAATATAATTGTGTCTTGTCATTTGATATAGCCAACTATTATTGTAATGATAGCGATACTACGTACGGACATTTTTTATCAATATGTATGCAGAGTGTGAAAGAAATCGTACTGCATACTTTGTGATAAGGCCACATTTGATGTCCCAAATAAAATCACAAAAATCGTTCATCTCGGAAATGAGAGGTTACAAATATTTCCGTCCTCGTCCCATTCTTGAGCGCGCAATGTATCGTGAACATTGGGAAGCAATCGTCAACAAAATGTTGACGCGCAACTTTATTTAGCTATTAAATTTATATACTTTGTTTAGAAATTTCAAAGTACACGACTTAAATCTTTACAAATTATAGTCTTTCAAATAAAAAAACACATCGAAATCGGTACATTCATTCAGAAACCACTATGCCATTACACACAGGCACGTCAAATTTACAACAATACCCTTATTTACACGCTGGGAGCTTAAAAAATAAATAAATAACCGTTAAATAAATTAATTTCAACTCTTATAATATTTCAAATAAAAGATTCCCAAGTTCTCAAATTAGACTAAAGTTACCAATTCGCATATTTTATTTCAACGAAATAATCCACCCTTGGCTGAACCAAGAGAGGCGCTACTACCAATCACAGGTCGGGAGAACCTAGCTCCACGAAAAAGGTAAACATACGACCATATTAAGAAGTAACTTATTGCATATCTTTTGTGTGTAATAAGTTTTAACAGAAGGTACTCCTTAACTTGGTCTTCTTCTTTTGAGTCAATTTTTTATGGGTCAAATTGGCAAAGGAATTTCCCAGTTTATAAGTTGACTATTGACGGGCAACTGCACCTACAGAAGACTGCAGGTGCGTTGCCTGCATTAAAATGATCTATTCTTCAATGTCTATAATTGAATCAGTCACTATTTATAAAAAGTACAACTATTTACAAAATAGATGTTTGTTTTATTAAAATACTAACAGATTCGGAAGATGTTTTCTTATATGAACGTTAGCTTATCTGCCTTTTAAATAGTTTTGGGTTACTTGGATATAACCTTAAGAAAAATCTATATAATATAAAAATATGTGAAGGGAAAAGTAAAAAAAAATGGCGGCACAGTATGTTCGGCACAATTATAGTTTATACAGAAGATGATGAGCGAAAGGTAATATTTTAATAAAATATTTATTATTAATGCATTCAATTGTTAAAATAACATCTCACGCACACCTATGCCAAAGGATTTACGCACACATTTATTCCTGTATACACACCTCAACACGGTCTAGGGATATTTCAAACTCAATTATATAACTGGACCCATTAATAACCTTTTAACACCAAAATGTGTATATGGTTGGCTACTAAGTAAACTATTGTATGTTCTTAATTCAAACTTTATAGAAGAGCGTTTTATTCAGACGTTTTCTTTCACTAGGTCGATGAATTGGAAATTATTCTTGTGAAATTTTCACCATTAACAAATAATGTAAAAATGTAAGAAGGTCACAATATGATATATGTCGAAATTACTATGTATACATAGTTTTTTAGATAATGCAGTCACGACATTTTACATCGAATTTGCAAGTAATGTTAAGTGACACCCAAGAATAAGAATAATACAAAAATATCTTATGTAGAACATAAGTAGTTTACACTGACTGTCAGTTATTAATGGTCGTAATCTACATATTACCATAAACTTCGTGCATTATGGTAATATTTATTAGTGTATTGTGAAAAAAATAACAAAAAGGATAAAACTGAAACAAGGAACTTTACAATAATAATTTATTTACATAAACGTTTATAAATCTTCAGAATAAAATAATAAAAATTAACCCAAATTTAATTGTAGGTTTCTTTGTAATAATAAATCACTTTGTTATACAACAAATAATCTTGTGTTGATAAGTTGTTCCAAATAATCGAAATTATATTTTTTTAATAATAATTTTCTGGAAAATTATATCTATGTTAGTATATTATGAAAGCTCAATTTACGTTTAAAATCATCGCGTGAAACCAACTTCCATGATCAGAATCTTAGCTCACAATTGAACATAAATCCGGTCGATATGCCAATCAGCTCTATCCTATCTAACTTCTGCTCATTTTTTACTGATCTATATTAGTAAATTCTAAATTGTAAATTTAATATTTATCTCTAGTATTATGAATTTCTCAATATAAACACGAAGAGTACAAAGGTATAGGTACAAGAGAGATCCACACCAAATCTCATTTACACGTTATTCATTTTGACCCCTATTTAAGATTAGCAGTTTATGCTGTAGTATTTTATATTGTTTTATAAATTAGTTCCATTAATCACATTATCGTTATGTTGTCATGTATTATAAAAATTAGTTCAAGTTATATTTATAAAAATGATTGCTGAGTTGTTCCTTTTATTTCTTATTTTTATTTCCACTGAATGTATTTATGGATTTTCATCAATTTTTTTCTCCAGGGAGTGGATATTCATTTCTATCTGTCCGGTAACTGGTTAGATCCACTACGGGTACACAACCCCCGACTACCCTAGCTGCTATTGTCAGTTCCCCTGCATCGTCAGTGACGGTAGTATCCACATCCTTTCTCTCCTCTCCATCCACCTTTATATCCCTTTCCTTTACACTTGTTTATCTAATTAGAGGTAGCGCCACGTTTGCAGACTTTTTGGTCTGCAGCCACATTACGTCAGCAGCCAGTACCTCTTTCTCATATAAAATTGGCGTGAAGTGACGGCAATACTGTCACCTCAAGTCATAGTATTGTCGCCGCGTTTCGATCGGTTTATGAGACTTCCCGGTAACCAAATCTCATCATTAAAGATGGCAACGCCTCTGCTAGCCTTCTGTTGGTGCCGATGGTGACAAAAACATAGAAAACGATGAGAAAAGAAGATTTTTCACTATTTAAACGTACTTAGAAATCGGAGAAGACAAATTCATTACTTATTTCAATGTATAGATTAGAATATATACAATATTAAGAGTGTCGTATCAAGTGTCAACTCGGGTCATATTTGATAAGATAGTTTTAGTTTTTTTGGTGATACAAGATACTTGAATTATTTCATTACTTAAAATAATTTGAAGTCCCAAAACATCTTTGAAAGGATAGACTGGAACCACTACGGTGATCGGTTCAAACCCTGACGGTTTATTTAAAAGCTTTTGCCTTTACTAGCTTTAAAACAAGTATATTATATGAAATAATAGTCATGTAATTAAAATTGAAAGTTTAAAATGTAATTATTGCATAATTTCATTAAACCAAGAATACCAAAGCTTAAAATCTTTAATTAAAGCTACAATTATTGACCTCGCGAGGTTAACGTCGTGATCTCTACAAACACAAGCTTTTAACTAGCGGAATCGGCAGACGTTGTCTTGCCCAAACCTTGGGTTACTTTCTATTTACAACATTCTATTATCCTATAATATTATTCCCGTTTCCTTTTTCTTTACCGTTCCCATTCTCTTTCCCAACCATGTCATGTGTTGGTTAAGTATTCCTAAGTTTTCTAACATTTCGCGCAATTTTCTTATTTTTTTCTTTCATAAGAATTTTCTAACAATACCAAGCACAACAAAAAAAGAATTAGCGAAATCTGTTCAGCCGTTCACGCGTGATGCCGTAACCAAAAGAAATAGGGCTTATTTTTATATTTATAGATAAAAAAATAATAGTATCAAAAGTATTCAATCCATCTTCACTATATTGCTATAAGAGCTTTATTGACGTACACATTCAGTTTGTTGCATACATTATATACAGTCAGTTGTAACAAATTTCTGTCCATCACGGTACATTACTTTATTATAAAGTATTAAAGTTAACAAGTCGTCGTATCCATTGTAATAGGTTAGAAAGATAACTGTTCTAATTATTGCTGATAATTCATTTGTGTACATCGTGCGATGTTATTTACGCGAAACCAAAGTTTTATGGTTTTAAAAGTTTAATAAAGAATGTTTTTGTGTGAAAACTGTGTCTCTAAAAGTTTATAACTCTTTGTAAACTGTGTCTGTATTTTAATACATTTTATTTAAAATGTCGTATTGTAATTAGGTAAAATTTTGTAAAAAAAAAAAGAAATCTTCCTCTTTTTGGATGACAATAGTGAAAAAAGTTTGCTAAATACAACGTTGATTTCGACTTAACCAGAAGTACGTAAGATCTACTAGGCTTACTATACACATCACCTCAAATTAATAAATAACATGTAAATGATTATTACATATGCTTTCAGATATGCTATCTACAAGAGTGTTTACTTCACTGGTGATTTTGCTGTCCTTAGTGTACCGTAGTAAGTAAATATTTATTTCGGAAAATGTCTATATAAAGTTTTTTCACCTATTTTGTTCAATTTCTAAGTGACATAGCGTGATGTTAAATGACCTTAAAGTTTTTCTAACTAAATGTGTTTTTTTTTATAAAAAAGGCATTTTGTAATCGGACTGTTACTATTGTGTATGTGTGACTCTCCAACAAACTCTCAACTTTGCTTATAGTATAGATTATTATCAAAAGCGTATTCAATTCATTGATTATGTACTTGATTTTCTAGATGAACTTCTTGATGACCAGGACTTGAAGAAATGGGATCTCATTTTGTTTTTATGTACGAAATAATTTGGATTTACGTAGAAGAAAACATCTGCGTTTCAGGTGAATCCATCAGATGTTTCTATTGCAACAGCGCCAACAACACTGCTTGTCTCGATGTCAACATGTACGACGAAGAATTGCGATCTAAAATTATTCCTATCGTCGAGTGCCAATCTTCTATACCCGGCTCTGTTGCTTCTAGCTTCTTCTGCAGGAAGATTGTGCAGACAAGTATGATTTCACTATATTTGTACAGTATTTATTAAGTATTTACGCAATGAGCTTTTACTTTAAACATATAGAGATAGGTAATAACGGGTTTCCACGTTTGAAATCTAAGAATGTATAAAATAAATAAAGAAGGACTCAAAATGGAACCCTGAAAAACACCTTTTTTAGATTTAAAGCTTGATTCCGCTGGGCTATCGTCTTTTCCACTTCGAGTACAAGCTTTGAAGAACAAGATTAACTAAAGGCTAGCCACAATATTAGGTACATATAAAACTATTCCTAGGAGCTTCCATTAGAGTTTATAAAATTAAGTTGGATCAAGCATTCATATTTACTAAAAAGCTCCGGCTGGTCGAAATTCGTCAACAAACCTTTATTGGCGTATCAAATACTTAGTACAACGACATTTATTGTTCTATTTGACAATTAATATAACATATAGTCAATATGATAACCCTTCGACATTATCTTATAATATAATGTGTACATGTGTGGTTTGGCATTTTTATAGGTTTTATTTTAATAATTTAATATATTTATAATGCATAAAATTATTAGCATTCGCATATTGTCTTCTGTGTAAACTGTAATTGGGCCTTTCATTTCCTCCCCCTCCAAGCAATTTTCGTAATATGTCCGGTACATATGGCTTTATTTTTCCAGTTTTCCATCCCCATCGTGACTCCGAGGTTAGAATTACCCGGGGCTGCGGGTGGGTGCCTCATGAGAAGGAGTGTTACAAGGACGACAACACAGACCACCTGGGCACCTATTGCCAATGCTTCGGAGATCTCTGCAACGGCGCTCACACCGCGTCCGTGTCTACTGCTACAGTCTTCTCTATGATTCTTGCTACGTTTATGTATTTCTGTGGAATATAGTCTTTTAGAAAAAATATTATGTGTTTAAAGTTATTTGTTTTATGTTTTTTGAAGGCAATATAAGCTTAGGTACCTCCAAGATAGGAGGTCGTATTGAAATTTGCCAGTCACCAAGTCAACTCCGGTGGGCTAAAGTTTGTTTTGGAGCCCAATTGTTATGAGAATAAAGGTATCTCCATTCATTGAAGGAGATCGCGTTTTAGAGAACTGTATATTAACTAGAAAGAACGTGCATGTAAGTTAGTTTTTTACGCCTTCGAGATAATTGAATCTATTATCATAAAATTTTGCTTGCACAGTGTCAAAATATAGGATCTATTCATCTTCCAGGACATACCACTATCGTGTCAATAGCCATCTCAGAAGAGTCTGTCAAACTGAAGTCAAAGTCGAAGCATAGACATCCTCTAACCACTGAGCTATCACGGTTTTACGTTATACACAGTTACAATCCCTGAGTCGAGTCGTGAGAGATTTCGGATTTGATTTGAAATTTTGCATTTCAGCCCTCTCGGCAAAACTAGGTAATTGAGTTGTTCCATCTCATCTAATCAAGACAGAGGTTGGGGAGAGATGCTGGGTACATCTATATGGAAAACAAACTAGTCATATGACATAGCCTTTTTACTGAAAGTCTCATATCAGTAGAGAAGAGCAAAAAAGCTTAGAAATATAGAGAGCATATAAAAGAATTTAATGTAAGCATTTCCGATTCCGAGGTTTCACAATTTTTTTTCGACACTGAACTGTATGTTTCCTGTGAACTATGAACTGCTCAAAATACATTCCTGGTCCCGGGTATACACCCGAAGACCCTAAAATGTACGTCAAGGCCGGCAACTTATTTCCTAGACTACTGATGGTGCAGATGTCCATGGGTGACGCCAGTCAGTTGAACCGCCTGCCCGTTTGTCCCTTGTTATATAAAACTAAAATTCTAAAAAATAAAATGTATATATATATAAAAGAAAAAGGTCACCAAATAGGAAGTCGCGGCAAACAGGTATTTAAATAAAATATATACTCGTTGCACAACTTTATTTTAAAATATATATTAATAATAAATCCTTAAATACAATTAAATAAATTACAAGAACTATTTTGTGGATTTTTATTGTTGACAGCTAACAAGCTAATAAAAATCCACCCAGCCTTCAAAATAATTCTTGCATTTTATCAAAATTTTAATTCTTTACTACATTTACTTATCTCTTAATCGATACATTGACGGTATAATTCGTAAGGAGAGAATAAAAATTTTCAAAAGTATCTACACAAATTGACTTTTTCCGAAAAATTTATTTAAGCGCAATTCATTTAAGTTCGGGCGAGATATAATTTATATTCATATAATCTTGTTTTATTTTGCAGAAATCTATGACACTTAATATAACGTAATTTACACAAATCCGCAAATAAATATTCGCAAGTTTGTGCAAAATAATCTGGTTTTTCTGCTTATAATATATATTTAACGTCATTTAGATACATCTTTATAAAATGATCTAGACTTAATCTTATTGCGAACATTTTTTTTTATTAAATATAACTAATTTGCTTAAAATTAATGGTTATGTTTGCATAAATAAAACTTTATTAATATTTTTTTATTCTCAGTGAAGCTCAGTAAAGTTGTTGTACAACAAGGTCAGTCGAGTGGAGGGGTTAGGGGTTCGACACTTGGGTGTAGGATTAAGTGTGTTTTGTTTGCCTCTTCTCGCGCTCCATCTGATTCGGCTCTGGTTGTTCCGGTTCGCTTTTGTCATTTTGAGTGATATCTGCAACAAAAATTGGGCGTTTATTTGCGGAAGTCTGGCTCAATCTGGACAAAAAACTTTCTGGATAAAAATCGCGAATAAAAAGAGATATAATTTGTATTTTGCTCAAAAAACGAAGCATCACATGGAGATAGATTCAAAAATAATTGAATAAATCTTGGTTAGATTCACGACATGTTTAATATAATATCTTGAATCACTTAACATTGTAATATAATATGTAATTAATAGTATTGTTTCCGAGATGCAGAAAAATACCAAATGTTGTTTCTGCCGAGGCTTACATAGCGCTTTTCTCAGAAAAATGCAAGGAAATAAATGAAAATTCTATAGGAAAATTATTTATAATTTACTTAATATTAAAAGTTATATTATGTTTGTTGGGTTTTCATATGGCAAAGGCAACGCAGCCATACAGCTCAAAAAGTTAAATTAAAAAAAAAAAAATTTTTTATTTATTATTTAATAATAAAATGCTTTAATAATAACGTGCTTATCTTACTTTATTTTTTACCTCTAGGATATAAGTATAGTGAAATACTGTCGCCATTTTCTGAATCAATTTTTTTGTAGATCAGTTGTGTCGACCTGTTCGAATTTTAAAAACACGACAATAATGAAATTTCATACAGCATTGCAGGCGCGTTTTGAGTTCTAAATTTGAAAAAGGCAACAATAATGAAATTTCATACTACTTTGCGGTCTTGCGGCTTACAGTCGGGTTTTTTTTTAAATTTGAATATCCGTAAATGGTTCACTTCGCGTATTCTTTTTTCGGTTGTAATGTCACCATTTCCGCGAATGTTTGAAAAAACATATTTACCATTACATTTAAATACTTAACCAAATCTAAACATTTATATAAAAAAAAAAACATTTTCTTTGAAGCTTTTAACAACTTTAACCGAAACTTTAGCCTGTATGGGGAGAGGTAAGCCATTTTAACCTGCCCGGTTATGAAATTATAACTTGGGTTCCGGCTTTAAAGGGCCCCCCCGTTTCCCTGCATAAAAGCATCGCATACACTCTTACTTAATAGTTTTATCGAGTTATCCTAGAATGTTACGAACCCTCA
The DNA here is from genome assembly GCA_024363005.1 of Charaxes varanes. Taxonomy (NCBI): domain Eukaryota; kingdom Metazoa; phylum Arthropoda; class Insecta; order Lepidoptera; family Nymphalidae; genus Charaxes; species Charaxes varanes. The sequence goes on along the minus strand of JANCMC010033613.1, from coordinate 27,334,161 downwards.
GGAAACAGTTTCCATTGTCTGCATCAAAGTAAACAATTTATTAGTTAAAGTCAACTTAACTTGTACCTTCAACTTAAGAGCGATAGAAGCTATGGACTGTGCTTGTTTCTAACTTTGAGAACTACTCTTACTACTTGATAGCTGATGCTATAAGGAATAGCTTAATAACTTAATAAATTAATAAAAATTGATTTCAAACTATTGTTTTTTTTTTCAAATAATAATAAGAATGCGTGAATTTAAAACCTTAAGCTTAAAAGCGTTATCTTTAATGTTTGTGCAAGAAGTGGGGGTGACTATAGACTAATGGGGTCGGAGTTTGAAATAGGTGTCTGATCTTCCACCGTCACGCTATTATGCTCATAATACAGAGAGGTATACGTAAATGGAGTAAAAAAGGATTAAATACTCGAGAAATGTTCATACTGAAGCCAGGAGATTGAAAATAAAAATCTACAAAAAATCTATTCTATAAAATAGTGTACAGTATACTATAGTATACTATACTATACTATACTATACTATACTATACTATACTATACTATACTATACTATACTATACTATACTATACTAGTTTTAAATTAATGTACATTTTTATAAACTATAAGACGTATTTTATTTCTTAAATGTGTATAAACTCAGTTTGGTATTGATAGTTCCACAGTCGAAGGGATAGGCTGAAGTCCTTATGGTACCCGGTTCAATGTCGCATTACATCCTAGAAAAAGTTTTAAGATTAGTTTGAAAACAAAAGGATATTAGGCATTTCTAAAAGACGCCTAAGAAGAAAGCTATTTATAGCGTGTAAATATAAAAGGGTCACACAATCAAGAGGACAGCAGTTCCTTTTTAATTTCATTTTGTGTAGTACATATGTTAATAAAAGATACAAATATACTCCCGAAGCGCCAGCGTTCGATTTCTATAAGCACTCATCTTAGTAAAAGCAGTATATAGGCGTAGAACCTAGTGATAGTTAAAGATATAATTTGATTTTTATGACCATTTGAACATATATAGTTAACCAATAAATTTGTTTTCCACGCTAAGGTCGAATGTCGCTTGCACGTCAATTAGTTAAAAGGCGCATTTTTTTTTAATTATAAAGGGCAAACGAGTAGCCGGCTTTACCCAAGTGACTACCGATGCCCATGGACAACTGCAACACCAGAGGGAACGCAGATGCGTTGGCGGCCTTTGGGAAATGAGTTTTCTCTTATATATGTATACATATATACACCCCGAAATAGCTCAAAGTATTTGTACATTTTCGTCCTTGAAGACTACAAAACTTTGGTATGTAATATGAATGCAAACTCATACGGTGTTTGTTTGACGATGAAATTTCACATACTATGTGCGAGATATAGAACTATAAAAAACAAAACAAAATAACTATAAAAAATATCTTATGCTTTGCCTCGTTTCGCTGCCGCGTTACGTTCGGTTTGTAAGAGTTCCCTTTGGCCTAAACCCCTCTAAGGTTGGCAGGGTTAAGGGTAGGGCTTATGGCTTCTGGTGGTGTAGATGTCCACGACCGTAACGGACATTAAGTTGTCTACCTTAGGAACAGACGTCCGTGTGTCATATAGTCCCATATATTTATTCTATATATCATGTCTGTTAATTAACTAAACTTGAAATATAAATATTTCAGCGGAAAACATACTTTCGCCTGATTGATTTTGCGTTTTTTAATTCATTTAAATTTGAACGCCAAAACGCCCTGACTTTTTTGGCATCTTACATGACGTAACATCTTGCCAAAAAAATGGCTTTACTTGAGCGTGGAGCGTACGTTAGCAACGATAATTTGTTTGACAAGACGTGACGTCATGTGCCTGATAGCTGTTCGGCGTCACTTGACATATGATATGTTGATTTCTACACGTAAAACAAAGCGCATATTGTCTTATTGTTGGAAAAACTCACACGCATACTGCTTCTTATAATCGCGAACAAATGCACAGAACATAAGAACTAATAGACGCAAAGTCCTTGCGCGATGGCAATGAAATTCCTGATACGTAATTCAAACCAGATAATTCTTCAAATAAAACCTATTTTTTTGGTACAAGAAAGATTTGCGCTAACTTTTCTTCCTAAGATTAGCCTGGTCAAGTACCAGGTCCGCTGAAATTGCAGGAGTTATACCTGTGGGGCGAGTTAAGATGACCGATTGCCGTCTTAGTCCATCTTTTTTCTAAATCCAAGATTCCCTTATAAATAAATCTTTGTCTTTACCCTCCAAAAACACCTCTAAAGCTGCTCCCACATTGCTTATGATATTCCTGTGACCTCACCTACGTGCATGATGGTCATTCTTCGATGTGCCAATACGACGATCTTCGACTTTCTTCACGTTGTCTATCTAAATAGATGCGATCTTTAATTCATCCATAGTAAAATTTAAACAACACGTTGAAAATACGCATATTCGTAAGGCGTTTTATACTGTCGAAGACTATACTAAAGATAAATCTGCTTGGAATTGAGTGGCTCCATCTTTGTAAAAAAGTGCAATTCCAGGTTCGCGGTAACAAGCGAGTTTGGGTCGGGAGTTCAACAGGCTCTTAACTGAGCAGCGATTCGTTGAAGCCTTGCTGCTCCAGCGCTGCAACTTCTGTAATTGTCTCACTTCATTATTGTAATTCTGGATTAATTTTCGCTAAAGCTGACTTAAAATTTCACTGGACATTTGTTCCAAGACAACCTCATTAGCTTAGCGGTAACAGGGATAGGCTGAAATCCGCAAGGTAGCCGGTTTCTAGCCCTAACGACGCTGTAGTATTGTCGCCTCGACTCATAACACTAACTTTTATTGTAAGTTTGGTTTGATGAGATCCTTCTTCATCTTAGACGAGGTCAATGTCCACAATGTGTATATCCTATAGGGGGCTAGCAAGAACTTTTCAAATCGAAGTAAGTCGACGGTTAGACGGACGACTTAGAATGAAAATATTCGTGCTAGGCTCACAGGAGGCAAGTTTTATACGTGTCACGCTTTTAATGAATGTTGATGCAACCCAAGCTGAGGCTAATAAGGGTCAGCTGTGGGCCTAACACGAACATATTCTTCGTAAGTAATTTCGAATCGTCGATTTACTTCGGTTCGAAAAAGATCGTGCTAGGGCATAAGATGCTCCAGCAGGAATATCCATTTATCGAGGCTATCTATACTCACGCTAAAATTGAATATATTTTATTTACTTAATTCTACGTGGACAAAGTCGCGGGCACAGCTTGTACTCCATACATTACGACCTTCATTCTTTTTCTTAAAAAAAATCTACTTTAAAATTTAATCATTTATTGTCAGTAAAATAACTGAATATTTCTAGTGTAATCAATTAATAATAGCATAATGGCATTGACAGGTGACATAAATCTCCACGTGATACCATACAAATCCATAACGGTCATAACCGCCTGTCAATGTGTCGCAGCTAGCTCACAAAGTGCAAGCGTTAACTCAGCCGGATAATTCTCTAGGGGGATGATAGGAGAGTATAATTTCATCAGTGGGAACATGACACACGGATAATAATCCACTTTTAGGGTGACGGTCGTACCGAAAGCTACATTAAAGAATATTTTGTAATCTATACTAATATATAAAGCTGAAGAGTTTGATTTGTTTCTTTGCTTGAACGCGTTAATATCAAGAAGTACTGGTCCGATTTCGAAAATTCCTTCAGTGTTAGATAGCCCATTCATCGAGGAAGACTATAGGCTATTTATCATCACGCTAAAGTTTTTATCTAATTTTATGCGGACGAAGTCGTGGGTACTAGTACTAGTACGAACCAACTCTCACTTTTAATAAAACTCTAACACCACCGAAAGAAAGCAATAGTGAGGTGATGAAATGCAATTTGAATAAGATAAACAGAAATTTACATAATCAATCTTCACCAGAAAGTTAATCAACTCTCACTTCTCTCGCAGGAAATTCAAATACGGTTCAACAAAAGTCACGATAAACAGATATCATAATGTACTACAGTGAAGGAACGCTTACAAAAAGCTGGCTTATGCTAATGTCAGGATAACAGAGAGTTATCAGAAAAAGGGACGTCACAATTTAAGAATTGCTCATTTCCATTCAAAAACAGAATACTTTGTACTCTCCGACACAATTCAAGGGAGCTTGTTTGATTATTTTTCAAAACCGGACATACCGACCGATATTATAAATTTGTTGGCATATCTCAACAAATTTATAATATCGGCAATTACAGCCCCTTTCAAATGGAAACCCCAAGTGTGTCTGCGCCTTCTTAAGGTGTTTTAAAATCAAAACAAGTATAGTGTATCATTGGACCGAGAGATCAACATGTTGGGGCCGAACCATGGTGAAGTGCCTAAGTGGTCAGTGGCGTTAGACCTACCACTAACTGAAAATAGCTCAAAACCAAGGAGGAACTTAGTCCACAATTAGTAAATCAGACACTAGTAAAATAATTCACCTTAAGATGTCCCAGCGTTTTGAAGAACCTCCTTTGTGAACGCTGGCAGTTTATAATTTAATTTTCTTCCGTTATAAAAATATTGATTACTTAAAAGTATTAAGCTTGTTAAAATTATTTACAGATCTTTTAGATTTGTAACTAAAACATCTCTTAAATATCTATGTTCATTTAGTAATTTTATTGCCCTTGGACCATTCATACGCAACATGCGATACATAGGGAATCCGTGAGGGCCTACTGTGGGCCTACCACTAAGTGAAAATAACTTAAAACTAAGAGCAGGAACGAAGTCAAAATTAGTTTGGATATATCAAAAATCCAAAAATATAACAAAAGGACTTTTTATATATCTCATGATAAATCATAATCTACAAATTTATATCAGAAACGTAGAATCCAGTGTGTCGCGCCGCGTCGCAGAGTATGTGGAGTATGTGACGAATACGTTGGTACGTCTTGCCCAAGTCCAGTGCAGTACGGCTTCACGCCGCAGCGAAGCACGGAGGACACGCTGCATAACCTGATGCAGCACAAGGCTGTGTTCAAGGCTCCATCGATGGCCCTTTCTTCTGTAACATACTGCTAGAGCAAAGGTATTTTACATAAATAAGTCACTCCTGACCTAATATCTACTATGCATTGACATTTATTTTAAACCAGTGGACCCGACAGACGCTGTCCTTCCCGAACGTTGGGTTACTTACTATTTACTACATTATATTATCCTATAATATTGTCCCCGTTCCCATTTCCTGACCATTTCCCGTTCCCGTTCCATAATGGTTCGGCTTAATGGCTTAAACATAAAAGATTGATATATGCTGTCGCGGGTTTTTTTTTTGTAGAATTATTGATTTTTTCTTAATTCCTATATACGCTTTATATACGCGTAATTCTAATGGTTTTTGCAGCGCACGATAGAATAGCTTGCAGAGGGCAGAATTTTCTCCTACTTGACATTTATCGTTATATTTTGGACAATTCACACAATATCCTTATAACTTATAGCCCATGTGTTATTCTAATGTATAAACTATATTATTGTATAATAGAGTTTTATTAAAATCTATTCTGTTCTTTTTCCGTGAAAGATTGTCAAACATACATCCATGTGTACAAACTCTTGCGTTTATAATATTAGCAGGATGTAGAGTTTATTGTAAGAATATCTTTTTGTGCTCCTAAGGTTCATTTGCTTGCTTTTTATTCTTTCAAACCAAATATATCTATTACTGTGATGTCTAGTAGGAGACTCCTCTACTTCAAAATACATTTCGAAAAAACTTTCAACTATCAGTCATTGATTTAACATTGGTTTACTTGCTGGTAATCTCATAATAGACAAATTTCCTGTTAACAAATTCTATAATTAAGAGACGGAACCGAAATATTGAAACATAAGGAAAATAGAACAAATAATTTACAAATAATTCATTCTCGCAGAGTCAAATTTCCGCCCGCGTCAGAGGACGAAATCTCTTTCAAAAAATATTTTACGTTTTCTTTAAAGCATATTTTCAAATTCAAAGAGCTTTCACAATAAAAAAGATGAATGTGAAATTCTTTATACAATGACGTTCCAGATAATTTATTTTTAACGATTTAAAGTGCTTGATATCTATAGCGGCATTTTAATCCATTACTAGGTGGGTAGGTGGAAGGTATGACAATATAACAAGCATTACATTAAAAGACTTTCATCTGAAAGAACCAATAATTAAACGGGCTCAGCTATGTTTTAATCAAAGGTTATAGCAGAACTTTTTAATTTGTTATAATAAAACTAGCTGAGTCCGCGATTTCATCCACGTAAAATGAATAAAAAATACATTCAATTTTAGCAGGATAATGGCCAGCCTTCTTCGATAAATGTGCTATCTAACACTGAAATAGTTTTCAAATCGGACCTGCAGTTCCTGAGATAAGCACGTTCAAGCAAACAAACAAACTTTAGCTTTATTTATCAGTAAAAAAAATTAGATTAATAAATGCACTTTTATGCTACAAATAATGAAACAAAGTCATCTTCTTCTTCCAGCGGCAGAATTTGCTGGAATACAGTGTCAAGTTCAGTATGGAGATTTCCAAGAAGACAAACACAAACTAGGCTTTATTGAGAAGTATGTTGCTAATTAGTAATTCCAAATTATTAAAAAAAAAATAATAATTGCAACTTCGGGGAAACCCATGAGGAAAATAACGCTATGTCGCATAACACACCAAGCCTCAAATTAAGTAATGTTAAAACGTCTAAATATATAATTATGTTAAAATAAATGATTAAGGAAGACGCTTCGGTATCCAATATAAAGAAAACCCATAAGTGTATGTTCCGATATACACTGCGAACACTGTAAGCTGAGACGTCAACTTTGTATACTGTAAAGATAAACTACTTTGCTTTAATCCGCGAATAAATACGGGGGAAAATCGGTGTAATGCTGCAACCAGAAAGCTACACCACCGAATCCGCCACCAAAGCACAGCACTACACTGGCTTTCCGATGTGCCTCAACGCACGTTTCGCTAAAAGTTTTAACTTTATTGTGATAAAAAGAACACAACTTATGGTATCGTAGATATCCTTCTGTAACTTTTTCTTCTAGATCTGATTTCTCATTGAATCAATCTTTAAACGGTTAATACATTAGCCTACCACCAAAGGTCATTTATACTACATAGCTCCTGAGGGAAATAAAATATCTCAATTGTCATAAAGATTAAAATTTTGACCCTGGCAAAGTTTCTATGGCATTTCCATACTCTGAAAACTGAGTTCTTATAAATAAATATAAATGTATATCCATACACGTTACTTATATTCGCTTTATTTAATTACGTTTATGGGCAGAAAGAAAAGTGGTGTACGTACCTTGCTACAGTGAGTAATTAATGCACTCGTGTTAATTTACTCCCCTTGCGTTCGCGTGGAACTAACCTCACTCTTATGTATTGATGATTCTTTAGCGCTTTTGGACAAGTTTCATAGAAAAAATTTATGATAAGTATATCATAAATTTTTTTAACCGCATTAGAGGGTTTTGAGGCCGTAGAGTAAGGTAAATAAGAAAAAATATTTTTTATAAGAATGTTGTGAAGAGATTTTTTATTTTTGTATACAATCAATCAATTTTGTAAAAAAAAACAGTTTGCAAAAAAACAGTTTCCTACTAATCTATGGACTACATAGATTATGTACTGAAACGAAACAAAAAGTCATGTTAAGGTAAGGTCACGTTGTCAATGACGCTTAGAGCGTGGTTTTATGGAGTGCGTGGTGGCTTTAGCTCAATTTCCTTGAGAAAATTGACAGTTTATGTGATTTCCCTTAAAATAAACAAAAAAAATATTCGCACTCGAATTGTTTTAGGCGATATTTTTTTTTCAACTTTGTGACTCTTTATTTTCTTAAGTCACGTTTAATTCGTCAAATTATTGAAAACTAAACCTATCTCCATATAAATAACTTACCATATACTAATCTGACGCGCCCGAGGCGAAAATAAAAACGATTTCGGCTCTTGCATTTGCAAGAATGAATTTCCAAAGCATTTCAGATCTGATAGTGTCCAAGTTCAAACACAGTTGGCAAAGGATAAGTGGCTGTAAGGCGCAATAGTCCACGAGATAATCTAGCGTCTGGTAGCACCACTGTAGAACTATATAATATTAATAAAGCATTTTTTTATAATGACAGAATGACACCTTTTAATATCATTTGAGCTTAGAGTAAAAAAATGAGAGAATATTACGAAATCAGCGAAAATAAAAACGATTTCGCCTCTTGCATTTGCAAGAAAGAATTTCAAATCTGATAGTATGCTAAAAACTCATTAGGAAAATTATTCTGAACGAAATCGGACAACAACTTTTGAAGTTATTTAACAAATACGTTTCATATAAGCGTGTTGTGTGTTTCTTATTTATGTTACAAGGGGAAACCAGCAGGCGTTAAGTGGCAGTTTAGAACTTGCGACCCAGTTTGGGGTCCTTTTACCATACTTGTTCCACACCTTCAATGTTCCCCTACTAGTTTCTAACAATCTCGGAGTACTACGAGGCCAATATAACCATAATCTATTTTTTAGGAAGTTTGTTAAGTAGATCTGCCAAATATAGAGTCAGCTATGTGGTCTTAACTTCCCTACACGGCGCTCTTCCGATCTGTGTTCCCCCCCCCCTCCCCCCTTTTATCGTGTGACATTATTAATGACCCAAAGAGATGGCATCGCTACGGGCTTCCTTGAGCGTAGCGCGGGCTATCAACTGCAATATTGCGAGTTTAATGGTTTTTCCCATCTCTAAAAATCCCCAACACGTTAAATGTAGTTTTCTCTTCAAAGAAACCGCGAGACAGTTGTTAATGAAACGGCGTCGGAGAATGGTTGTGAACCGGGTTGCATTTGACAATCTCATCGTTGATGGTGAAAATCCTTTTGGCCATTTTTAAATGAATAAAATGAACTGATAAAGTATTACGTGATGTTACGGAACCCTTGTTGCGAGAGTGAGATTCGCACCTGCCCGGAATATTTTTTCGCATGATTTCCCATATAGACAATATTCTTATCCAAATATCCAGCAAGGTCAGTGTGTATTGATATTTCAACGAAATCTTGATTGTAAATTTTTTATGTGTTTGTTTTATAGGCGCTAATAAATGAATATTTAAAAAAAAATTATAGCCATGATATTGAGTTATTGCCATGATTGTGAGTTATGAAGCTCAAAATCTTTAAAAATAACTGTCATATGACATCAAGAAAGGAGGTCGTGGCCTAATGTCGGGAGAACGGGAACAGGAACTAGGATGGGAAAAATATTATAGGATAATAGAATGTAGTAAATAGTAACTAACCCAAACGTTCAGGCAAGACAACGTCTGCTGAGTTTGCTAGTAATTTTATATAGAAGAAAAACATCTGCTTCTTCCAAAGAGAAATTTTCTCCAATGAAAACTCCACACCGTAATCGCCACATTGCCTTTCATTAAAACCTTATTAGGCAGCACAAAAAACAAGAATCTATATGTGACATGAATTTATAATGGAACGAATAATTGAACAATGTAACAATAACATTAATTGCATTCTATTTATAAAATATGTCGTTTTTATTGCACGCCCTGATTTATTTATGAACAAAATGTTTTAATAGGGATGTCGTAATCAAACTGGGTAATTTAGTGAAAGTTTAAAAATTATGCTTATTTGAATAACCTGTTTCAGTAGGCTTTTATATATTGATAAAGAAGTCAAACCATCTTGTTACTTTTTGAAAAAAAAAGTTATGTTAACGACGATTTAGTGAAGAAAGTATTTCCAAAAACTAAGTTTCTTTTAACTTAGTACTGTTTCCAATGAATTCGACTTAAATCCAATGGAAAGCCTCATTTACAAGAATGTTGATACAAATACTGACCGGAACTATTTCGTGGGCATGCATAAACTGTGTCTATTTTTTTCTTAAAAAGTATTATTATTATTTAAAGCCTATTTTTTCACACTGCAGGGCTAAGGCCTGCCTACGCTCTTTTCATAAGGCTGTCTAAGGCTACGCGTTGCTAATATCTATTATAACAACCAAAGTCATTCCTCAATCTCATTCTTGGTCTGCCGCGATGTCGTTGCCCATCTTGTGTCCATGAAGTTGAGATTTTGGCCCAAAGATCTTCTTAAAAATGTATACTTAAAAAAAAATAACAATGATGTTCTTTGTTGAATAGGACTGTGTTCCTAGTTACTGTTTATATAAAGTATGATCACTATAAAGCGCTCGCTCTTAAACCTACACCTGGGTTACAAGTCCCGGGCACTGCTATGGTTCCTTCCTCTACATCGCGATGGACCCTTCACCCGCATGGTGAATCCATGGAATGCTAAGAAATTCGTCTCTCTCTATACACCCTATAAACTTGAAAAAGTTTGTTCTTCAACTTAAATGCGTAGACACTTTAATTTACACTCGTATAAATACAATTTGACCCATTTATTTTTGCTTATACATTCTCATACATAGGGTCATGTTTTACACATTTTTACTTGCGAATACTACTTTTATAAGGGCAAGCGGGCCGGCGGTTCGTCTGAGTGATAGACGCCGACGCGCGCAGAGTACTGTATTACCAGAAGGGTGGCAGAGGCCTGGCTGAGGCTTGGCAGAGGTCTGACAGAGGCCTAGCAGAGGTCTGACGGATTCCTTGCCTTTGAGAAAAGATTACGCTTTTGATGTCCTATTTTATTAAATATATTGACATGCCAACGGTATTTTACAAAATATAATTATATACAGAATCCTTATTACAGATATGTTAAACGCTTTTATAGGCACGTAGCTAATTTAAAATACTTAATTGGAAGCTAAAACTTAAAATTAAAAACGTAAAATTTATATTCAATATTAATATTCCAATATTGAAAACTTAATATTAAATATTAAAAATATAAAAAAAGAAACATTGAACTCTACTATTAAAAATGCCAGAAAACAAAAAACAAAAATACGAGTACATAATGGGTATATCAATTAAAAGACATTATCAAATAGAAATTAATTATCTTGAAAAAAGGCAAGTGATTTTTCTTTTAAAATGTGTGAGACTATAGTTAAAGATGGTTTTAACCGGGCAATTTATAACATTGCCTTTAACAGGGCAACTTATATCATTGCCTTTAACGGGGCAATTTATATCATTGCCTTGAACAGGGCAATATATATCATCGTCTTTAACAGGGCAATTTATGTTATTTTCTTTAACACGGCAATTTGTATAATTGCAGGTGTGCATAAGGCAATGTATTGGGCTATTTTTACCTAAATACCTATCGATTCTGAAACACCGATGCTGTCCACAGGATTTACAGAGATTTTGTTCGAAGGAATTAGTGACAGATCGCACTTTTTAAACTAATATAATAACGGCTTTTTAGACTCACGTGTCAGATATATCGAGATTGCCCGACTAGTTTCGAATCCTTCCAGGGTCCTTCTTCATAAGCTCGCTATTCTGGTGCGGATATTGCGACAAGTTTCCTAGTTGTAATTTGAACCGAAATCGCATGGACACGTGTACACTCCGGGTCTTCCTAGTGGATCACTGTCCTTTGGTGAACGCAGGATATTACGTATCTTCACAGGAGGACGGAATATATTTACACGATCTACACGTGAGTATAGACAGCCGTTCTTATATTAACAACAGATCGCACGTGTAATACTAAGTTTTTATAAGTATACCGCCACTTATGACAAAAGATGGTGGTCGGTGTGCGTGGTCTGTTTGGCTGCGGACGATGACATCCATGTCTTTCGTGGTGACGAATCGCGCTTTGCACGTCTTTCCTCTGGTACATCTCCAGGCAACGGTGGAACCAGTTAGAGACGCTCTGTAGTACGTGAAGCCGTTGAACACCGCTAGTTGTTTCCCTGATTTGTTATAAACTAGTGTCACTGCAATAAAAAATAACATTTTTTATTTCTGTACTTGATATTCTGGTACTATCCATGCAATAAAAACCAATTACAGTCTCTAATACTTATAAACTGTAGTTTGTTTGCGTGTTTGTGCGATTTAATAGCTCTGCCCTCATAAACTGTAGTGTGAGGTGCGATTGCTGCCAAGCGCTAGTTTATCTGTCCTAAAATATATATGAAACTTGTACAAAAGGAATTTTCATAATAATTTTGGTACTTTATTATGTATTGTAATTTATTAAAATGATTAGTTAAGTACATTTTCAAAACAAAATTTTCTTTTAAAACTTGATTTTTTAGAATAACTTAAACTTTTTTTAGATTAATATTTGGAGTTTCTTCTTTATTATAATTCGTTTAAAATAAGAAAGAGATAAAAGAAAAACAATGTATTGATCACATATATTTAAATAATTACACATTTTTTATTTAAGCAACATGATAAGTACAATTTTTAATGATCTAAATTCAAAATAATGACATAATATAAATCCATTAACATAAATGAAATAGTAAATATGTAAAAAGATATTAGAATTTTTACAAGATATACCCGTATCCGTAATATTGTAACAAAAATAAATAAACATATATATTTTAAAATAATTCAAAAAACCTTAACTATTCTTAATAAACTATGAACTATTGCTGCGAAAGATATTGCACGAAGCAGAAGTGACACGATCCAAACACGCACGACTTTATACATATTTAATTAAATAAGAAATATTTATTGACAAAAAAATGTTAGTAGTGTCAGTGTGTGTGTGTGTGTAGACATTATTTTAACATATAGCTACTTCATACATACGAAGCTATATAACATAGTACACGAGTTTAGACTGATCGTCCTCGTTAGGTTAAAAATTTACCTATTATTTAAGGTTGACAAACTTAGTCATTAACCGAAAAAGTTAAGGATGACAAACTTGGTCATTAACCGAAGTGGTTAAGGGTGACTAACTTGGTTATTAGCCGAAGAGTAGAAGTCAAAACTCTAGGTTGGTCAAAGAGCCATGGAACGTAGCATAATAGGCGTAAAAAGGACTGATCACGTTCGGAACACCACCCTGCATTCCATCACTGGGGTAATGGATGTGGGGGAAAAAAGTCAGCAGAGCTCAAATCAGAATGGGCTGGGCACGTGGGACGAACATAAAAAAACTTTGTAACATAATAATGTCCTAAAGTCCACAACTGTGCGCCTTTCTAGACACCTTTTGCCTCGCACAATTTCTCTGTGGAATCAGTTGCCAGCTTCGGTATTTCCGAGCACTTATGACTTAGGGACCTTCAAGAAAATAGCATACTCATTTCCCAAAGGCGAGCCTTTGAGAAATGAGTATGCTAGTGCTATGCTAGAGTATGCGAGCCATCTGCGAGCCCTCTGGTGTTGCAGTTGTCCATGGGTCTCACAAACCGAACGAAACGCGACAACAATACCATCACTTGACGTGACATCATTGCCGCCACTTCACGCTCTGTCGTGTAAATAAGAATACTACGCAGATCAACTATGTCAAAATGTTCCAGAAGCTTCTTTCTGAAACGATCTTCACGTATACGTATCCGATTGTTTCTTGTTCGTCACATTGTTCGAGTAGAAACTTCGTTATCGCGATGTAGCCATGAATTTGACATTGGCAAATGTAGGGTAATTGGAAAATGTAGGGTAGGACAACCGCCTTACATTTATAATAAATCTTGGATATACGTCGTTTAAAGAACAAAACTGTCTACGATTACTTTTGTTTGAATCGCGCCAATAATGAAAACACGTTCGGCCAAACAGAGTCAGCGACTCTGAACTTGTTCAGATAAGTTCATATTCAACCTAGCCAAAAGCTGAATCTTTAATTTCTTACTATCAGTAAGGATATCAAAGATATCTCTAATAATAGATTTCCAAAAGAAAATTTTGCAATCGCGATTTACATTCATCATCTATGCACAATACCGCCACCTAGTTTTATTGTGTGAAATTAGCATACATTAAGGATTAAGAATCGTATTGAATTTCATATTTGTACAATCGAATATTCTCGAAGTTATATTATTATACCGTTTTACAGTGAAATCGCGTGTCACCCACTTGGAAACGTATTAAAACCTTTCAAAGATGTTATGCTGTTTCCTGACCTCTTTAATCTGGCCTTCGCGAAAAATCTATTCTTAACTATAAACCCCCTTGCCAAATTTCATGTTTGTACGTCCTGCGGATTTCGAAATTTTTTGATTGGTGACCTTTAGCTTTAATATTGATAGATAGATGAAAGTAATTCTTCTTTTTATAATCCTTTTTTAGAACCTCAATAGTTCACTGTTGAAAAGCGTTGACTGAAATCTGTAAGGACACGGTTCAGACCACGATCTCGCTGGACTATTGTTGTAGACACTCCTGATGCTAGCTTTAAGCTTGACGGAAATATTAGACATACTTAAAGTATAACTTGTAAAATGACAAATATAGGTTTAACATAAAAAATATTTAATTTAATAAAAGATTTAAAACTTGGTGGTGATGCTATAATAAAATTATGATCTATTTATAACGAGTACGTATCAGGAAATATCGACATATCAAAATTAACTATCGTGATACGTACTCATCATAAATAAATCATAATTTGGTTTAATGGGCAATGATACCAATAATTATATAAATATTTCAAAGTTTACCATTTTATTTTTCTTCGTGTCACTATTTATATCAGTCACGTATGCCCATAACGCTTCCTGCGATGTTTTGCATATTTCCAGACTTAATTTGTCGCACATTTTTGCGCTTTAAAAGATAATATGTCTTTTACGTCTGAATATAATTGAAGTGTTCATCTATTATTTTTAAACAACTGCCTTATGTAAAAAAGTAATATAAAAAGAACAGAATAATTTATAGGTGAAAGAACAAATGTATACCATAAGGTTTTATAACTAAATTAACTATCAAATAATAATTGTTAAAACAACACTGACAAAAATGCTGAGTACATACTGTCATCTGTGTTTATACTGAACAATTTATCACAATTTAGCCTTTCATATCAAAAGTTAAGTAAGAAGGGTACCGCCTTTCGTAATTTTAAAGTAGAAAATTTATTTATTTCGATTTTTTTATTAATAATTTTTGAATTATAATTAAAAATATAATAATTTATAATATTAAATAGAAGAGAGTAGCTTAAATTTTGGGAAAATTATGCTACATTAATATGAACTTCATTTTCCATGAAAAACTTGATTAAAACATCATTTTCTCTTTGTAACTCATTTCCTCTTATAATAAACTTATTTTGGGAAAATAGACAGCGTACTAATGATAACTTACGTACTTAACACTAGTGTGGGAAAGGCACACCAAGGTGGGAGGCTTTTCGGCGAGGAATGAAAGGTGGGAGCGAAGGTCGATATGCTCAACCTGTAGAGGATGTGGCTGTGGGGCGAGTTAAGATAACCGATTGCCATCTGACGTCACCCTCGGATAAAGGTACAATTTGGGATGTCATTTGATTATTTTACACGATAGCTTTATACAAAAAGAGCCAGACTTTTCGGGTGCAAAGTTCTGCAGGTCGAAACGAAAGGTTGATGACCTGACTAGATGAAAGGCATGTCTATGTAACGAAATTACAATATATATATAATGTTAGATTTTTTTTTTATGTTACAAGGGGGCAGACGAGGAGGCAGCAGGCACCGAAGTGCCTAACCGTGCCCATGGACATCTGCACGACCAGAAGGTGACTCAGAATCATGAAATTTGGCAAGAACCTATATATGGAAGTAAAAGTATAGGGAAAAATTCCAAAAACCCATAACATCACAAAAAAAAGGATTAACTTATATAATAACATACATACTATATACGGCTATAAATATATACACATGATGAAAAGGGATAAGAAGGTAAGAAACCACTACCTTTAAATACCTTACATTTTTACAATACTTCGGATTCCGAATATAAGGCAAGGAATATGCACAAATTAGAATCAATAACGTCGATTGGAAACAACCTCAAGGTCAAGAAACAGTGCACGACAATACTTTGTACCTTTTTACAACTTTGTTCAAATTTAGATTTTATTAGAAGGTTAGATTATTGCTTCAATTAAATATTAGTAAAAGCTTTATTTATTCCTTTTCCAACACAAAATTACACATATAAAGTTTTAAATGTAATTTATATGAAAACATGTTCTGTAGTGGAAATTATAGGAGATCATTAGTACATATAGATAAAAATTGACAATATAAATATACTATATTATATTGTGCAAGTCTACTCTAGACCATACCTCGACTTAAAGAAAAAAAATGGGCTTAAAAGTAAATATTATGATTCGTTTTTGTACAATTATTAATGCAATTAATGACTCTTTAAGTACATATATTGGCTGGGACAATCAAAGATGTTGTTACAAGATATGCTCATCAAAAGGTAAATTTATTATGTTACTGAAAGATTTTAAGACAAGATTTAGTAAAATAATTTTATTTCCATGTTTGTAACATGGACTTTAAACAGGCACTTTAAAGCTTGTAACCATATCATAAGTATGCTATCTCTTTTTAACAGCATTTTTTTCTATCCAAATTCCTCTCCTTACCTAAAAGAATGGTATGAGTCTCCTAGCAACTCTCACTGCTGTTCACTCTGTTCTTTCTTTTATTAGTAGTCCTTTATTTTAGAATCTATCTATCCCTGGATTGCCTATTTTGTAACTGTTTGCAAATTTTAACTGAACTGAGTTTCTTGTGGACTCATCTCTTCAGAGCCCCAATAGCTCAACGGTGTAAGGTATGGACTGAAATCCGCAAGGTGCCCGGTTCAAACCCCCCCCACCCTAGGGTTCTAACGTCGTGGGAAATTGTTTTGTCAGTGGTAATCTATTTCTTATAAATAGGTACTAATGATGCTACTCGACCGCAAAATTTTGTTTAGTCAAAGTCAAATTCATTTTTTCATATACATTTTTCTTATAACGACTTATGAACATCATATGTATACTATTATTATTATTGTAATCAATTAATAATTTGGTGATAAAATTTACGACTTAAAAGCCAGGTTTATAAAGGTTCCTCGATGAGTAGGGATGAGTTTAAGTATAATTAAAGGTTTAAAATTTATTTAAAAGACCTCTCCCGAATGTCATAGGGGACTTTGTTCTAGAAACGTGTACAGTTACACTCAAATGTGGAGTTAATTTTGCGGAGCCTAGTGGAGTGCATCACTGGTTTTTCTTTTTCATAACTGATATTTAGCATTTTTAACATCGCTTATAATGAACTACATACATGAGTAGCCAGTTGTGACTAACGCGACTTTTCAGCTTTTTGAACCATTTCTATTGATCGTTAATATATAGTCACGATCTTGATTTAATTAGTTCAACGATTCTCTTGTCCGCATTAACGTGTAATGTAAGACGTAAAAAGATATACAAAAATTACATAAGTAGAAAAAACATTACACTTAAGAAAACTAGATTTTCCTTCATACTTTATAAATATGAAATGCCTAAATTGGTATAGATCGGTGGAAAGCTGCGCCTTAATTCACTGAGCGGGCAGCCCGCGCCGCCAGCCCCTGTACTTTACGAAGCAGTCCACGCCGTAGGCGGCGCTCGCGCACAACCCGAAAATCTGAAAAATTAGGCGTTTTTGTCCATTAGCAAAAAATTAGTATACAATGAGTTTTTGTTTATTTAAAAACGTAGTAAAGAAAACTAGATTAGAAGGTTATTGAGTCGCGTGGACAAAGTCGAGGGCGTCAATTACTCATAAATATCAGCAAACCGTATACTTTACACCTAGCACTATATGTCGCAGAACTAGTTTTTTAAACACACAAGAGACGTGCGGCAGAAAAAGGAAAACAATTCATGTCACCCTAAACTCAACGATGAAAAGGATGGACTGCAATGCTTCGTGACCCGGTTTAAACCTCCACCCAAGTGAACTATTTACTACCCACTCCTGACACACGCTCTACGCTTATATGAGAGCTAACGGGAATATTAAACGAAAGCGAACCTAAACAGTATTGCTAATATCCTTTAAAAAAATAAAACTATTCATAGTACAAAGCAATTAATGGCTCGTGATTGATGTCGCCTAACGTTTTCAACGACATAGAGAAATCAGTCTTGGTAACCAGTTCTCTCCCACGTCGGACACTACACATCTATCGCCGTAGCTACGATACGAAACCACGTAGAAAGGTGAAAGTCCCGTTTTATACTCGTGCGCCATTTTACCGGCACGATGTATTAGGAATTTGGAATCATTATCACCCTTCAATACTTTTGCTTTAGTTATCGAAATATTTAGCTTAAATGGGTAGTTTTCAAATGAACTGAGATAAACATATAACAATGCAGTAGAGACGGACGTCTGTATATTGGTATTAATTACCTATATAAGGGTAAAGTAAAATAATAAGAGAGTATAATAAAAAGGGTTCGATAAAACAAAGTTAAAGGAACTCAAAATAGAATATAATAACAAATATATACAAGACTATATGACACAAGAACACTTAATGATTGTGTTATAGGTAACAGATACTTCTTATACTAAAAATAGTTTTTGTGGAAATATATACATATAGATAATGCGCCCAGACTTGAGGAGGCAATCGAATCCACTGTCCCCCGAGGAAAGCAGGGTCACTGCCCACTGCGCCAATGGGCCACATGGAATAGGTTTACCACAATGTTAAAATATACACAAGAGTGCAGTTTTCTATGCTCTTTTTGCTGCAAATAACTTCTCTATGGAATCAATTGCCAGCTTCATTATTTCTGAACTGATACAACTTAGTGGTCTTCAGAAAAGAGCACCATAAGTAGTATGTTTAGTAATAAAGTTGAACATAGATGTTGGTGGCTGCTTGGGTGAACTGCCAGCCTGTCTTGTCTTTTATAATTCATTAAAGTGAGAAAGATAAACTTGAATCTGCTTCTAAATGTATTTTTAATTAATGGTTTGGTAATAATTTTTCTTTAAAACCTTACAATCAGGTCTGTATTTGTTTGTATCTAAATGGTTAAAGGACCGACTGAAATCAATAACATACTCAGTTAAAAGACACGACTGTGAACACACACACAAGAACATTGACTGAGTGAAATACCTAAGGGCCCACAGTTCAATCTCCAATGGGGTATAGTGGCATTGACTCAACTGTAGATCAAGTGCTATGGTTGGAGGTGTGCTATCAGCAAGTAAAAGCTTGTTATATATAAAGAATACTTAGAAAAACTCACCCCAACAGCTGTTCCCACGGTCCAGGTAGTTGCCATGGCAAAAATAGACGGTATGATATAAAGAATGGTCATGACGCCGCAGTAGAAGAACTCAAACTTCAGCCACGGCCAGCGGTCATACTTCTCCACAAAGTGCATCGTGTACATGAGAAGCAGCACGCCTGTGATCACGATACCACCCCAGTACACAATGTTGAATATTGTGGATATGATCAGCGCCCATGATATCATCACACAAATGAACCCTGCCAAATTGCAAATCTGTAAAAGAAGTTTTTAATGTACAAAGGGGTCACCAAGACAGGTAAATTCAAAAGATGTAGCTAAAGCCGAAGAAATTAAAGACCTGAGTCTACTCATGTAACTTTTACAGTTTGGTTGATAAAATAAGTTATATAGATAAGGGCAGCTCCAAAATGTAGGATGTAAAAGTCTGATTTTTTAATATAAGTTTAAGTAAAGCGCAAACAAAATGCTGAGAAATGAAATAGAACAAGTACATGTACATTCATTCTAGTTTCTGCATGAGAGAGACAAATTTCTTAGCATTCCGTGGAATCACTGTGCAGGTGCTGGGTCCATCTCATTGCAGAGGAAGCAACCATAGCAGTGCCCGGGACTTGTGACCCAGGAGAAAGAAGAAGGATTTGCTGTGATATTCCGAGCTCGAAAATTCACTTCAACCAACTCGATGTCAAAAATCTAGTTCAAAAAACGTTTAGTAAATGTATCAGTATAGAGATTAATAATAATTGGATTTTTTACAATATATTTAAAGGTTCCGATTATTGAGTTGTACCGAATCTCGAATCATTTGAAATATATTTTAAAATCCCAAACATTCGAAAAAAAATAGTTGTCTATTAAGTCGGTTTACAGACGAGAAAAAAAATTTACGTGATAACGCCAAAAGCTTAGGCCGATCGTGAATCTCTATGGCTTGTTCCGCACTCTCGACCCGGGTACTAGACTGGAATAATGCTAAGCAGAATAATCCTAGAAATCCTGGCTTGCTTTACAACTTAGAACAAACTTGCATAAACAAAAAGATATATATCTCGGTTTGTCACCTGTAAGTTACGTATCAAAAGACACATGGAAGAGATATGAATACTATCTCGTTACTTGTTAAAAGCTATACAAATTATAAAATTAAAGGCTTCTTTATAATAATTATAGAAAGACACTGCAAATACTTTACATGTATTTGTAAAAGAACTCAAATCAAATTTTATTATACCATTAAAAAATTAAAGAATCATCTCTCTCATTGACTCTGTCTTGCAACCACATCCTCTGCAATCTAAGCGGACCCTGCTACTTAACCGGAATAACGCTGGGAAGAAGAACTCAGACAAGAGAAAATTTAATATTATTTACTTTACATTACTCAAAATATTGAAATAAAACTTTTTGATAGTAATATGTACACGCATATCTTTTATGATATAACCTTTTGATACCATAAAGCAAGTAATGCCAGTAATACATTAGTTAATAGCATTCGGTTTCTAAACAAAAGTCTCTTACTAGGCAAACGAAGAATTTGATCTGTATTAAATGATGCATACATCATATCATTTATACATATGGTGATGCATGCCGACAGAACGCTATCGCAAGGTTTTTTTCAAATTTAAGGCTGCGTACAAACCGAACGTTTATTTGCCGCCAACTGCGAGCTGATTTCACGTAAGCTCCAATGTAATTGAAAACATAGACTTTAATTTTCTTTCCCAATATGCTAATAGTACTTACTTTAGAGAGACATGTCACTCGTATGAAGAAAAAAAGAGGCGAGTCCACTTGTTTACGTTCACAAATAGATGCATACTCCAAGTGGCAGACTAAGCATGTATGGAGAAATGTTTGATCTAATCATCATCATGATCAGCCCTTATTCATCCACTGCTCGGCAAAGGCCCTATTGGCTATATATATATACATCGTTATGATAAATTTTTTCTCCTAATTTTACGCGAGCGAAGTCGCGGGTAACAACTAGTTAGATATAAATGCCAACTTTTATGATTATCGGTTGTCTTAGTGAGGGTTTCACTGACGACATATTCATTGACACTGGATTTTTATTATAATAATATATATACGTAATATTTTGTCAACAAAAAAGGCGACAATTGGCTTATTTTTTATTATATTTTTAGTTGTAAAAAAACGTAATAAAATTTCAATATATCTCAGATTGAATGACGCGTAGCTCAAATAGAAGCTTAAGTCCGTGGACTTCATTCCCCGATAAGTCTTCGGATTGAAAGCTTAGACTTTCGGCTTAGAGTGAAGTCCGCATCTAAGGCCTCCGGGAGGAACGATGCACTTTGTAAAACTTTAAAGACTTTTTTTTCTATAGTTATACTTATTATATAGTTATAGCTATATAATAATTATATTTTATAGTTATATCTCCGGGTTTTAGACTGGCAAGAGGTGGCGCAGGATCGGGGCCGATGGCGTTCTCTTGTTTCGGAGGCCAAAACTCACTTTGGGTCGTTGCGCCAGAGTAGTAAGTAAGAGTAAGTATAGTTATACTTACATATAAAGCTGAAGAGTTTCTACTTGATTCCTATTGTTAAATTGTGCTTGTAAATACAGTCCGTGAAGAAAAGAAAAGGTCGGTGTTTTATTGCCCTGGCAATATAACCCAGTCAAGGCACCGATCCCCAACAATAATAGTATGACTCTTCATGTTAAGAAATGCTTTCACTTAAAATACATAAAGAAATAAAGCCACTTGCGTCTAGGACCTAGGTATATAATTAAGAACGTAGTGTTGCAAGAGTTAAAATACAAGATCTAGGAGTCACTATAGATAGAAAATTAACTTTTATACCGCGTCTAAACAATATAATTAAAAAAGCAGCACAAAGATTAGGAACCTCCTTAGCTTGGCCCTATCGAAAAAACGGTTCTTCGGACATGTCTACTAACTACAAATTCTCCATGCCAAATTTTGTCTTTTTACTTCCCGCGGTTTTCGAGATTACGTGATAAGAGACCTTCCACTTTTTTTTTCAATATAGATTAAACGACTTCCTTTACAAACGTCTAATAAGGTTAGAACAACATCTTCAAAAAAAGTAAATGCTTTTAAATGGCTAGCCCAAAATTGGTGACACCTTTAATGAAAGTATACTAGAAGAGTTTCCTCTCCAACTAAGCTTAGAAGCTTTTGCCAGGAGTAAGTGCAAAAATACCTCATAAGAATTTTTCAAATCGGACCAGTATTTCTTGAGATTAGCGCGTTTAAACAAACTAACTCTTCAGCTTCATATATTAGTATTCTATATTGTTTTTGAGGACGTCGTAGCTTAATGAGTGGCCGGCATCTGTGCCGATTGCTAGGTCAAGTAGCTCTTACCGAGGTCGGGCGATAGGTGGGTGACCAGTTCTAAAATTGGTTTTCAAATATCTGATCTCTGTATTTCGGAAGGCACGTAAAACATCACATATATTAATAGTTTTTTTAGTTTTTTCGGTATGTGAGGGGGCTTTAGGATTATCTATTTTAGTTTCAATAATTCTGATGTTTCCCATTAAGTTTCACATAAAATGTATGCATTGGATCAAAAAGAGACTGGCTGAAAATAAAAATCGACTCAATAAAACGCACTTGGCTAACCAATGGGGTGCATTCTATACCATTGTACGACTTTAATATTTTATACTCAGCAAGAACAATTAAAAAAAAATGGAAATAAACAGCCATGTAGTTAAAAGAAAAATACATTACACACCTTGCTGAAATGCACTCATGTCAACTCAGTGGCCTTTGTGCTCGATGCAAGAA
The DNA here is from genome assembly GCA_024363005.1 of Charaxes varanes. Classification (NCBI taxonomy): domain Eukaryota; kingdom Metazoa; phylum Arthropoda; class Insecta; order Lepidoptera; family Nymphalidae; genus Charaxes; species Charaxes varanes. Next base: position 27,311,136 of record JANCMC010033613.1, on the reverse strand, counting down.
TCTACTATTAAATAAATACTTTATTCTACCTAAAAATGAATATTGTTTTACCCTTATTAAAATGACTGAAAGTCACGCTCACAGTTAACGGTGACGACACGACTTGAAATAAGTTGACGATATGATGATAATACAACGCAATAAAAAATTCTTTTAACCGATTTTAATTGCTTACCGTTATGTATATTATTATTGCGGAAGATATGTTTTTTCATATCACTGTAAAGTTTTTTTAATTTTTAACGGCAAGATCGAATTTTGGTGAACTTTTTCGTGTTAAAGTGGAGACGTCATTATTTCTATAAATGGACATCTTCGTTGTGCTACAATCAGATTCTAGGAATTTTAATTTAGTTTTACATATTTAGTTTAAAGTACAATATGTCAAATATGATACATTTTCTCCTGCTTAAAGAAAGATTGAGTTACTGAACATCTTTTAAATATATCATTAGGTGATTAACTTGCTTTTTAAAGTTTTAAGAGAGTAAAGTAATTATATCGTATGAAATTGCTTTTTAACAACTTAAATAAGATATGTTTCGTTAATAAATCCTGATTTTCTTAATTCATAGTTTATTGGCACATGTCAATTAACAAAACAATTAGGAGGTAAGACTATTTCTTCCTCACACAACGTCTCACCCAGTAGTCAAATGTGAAGAGGCTTACTTTTAATTATGTTAAGGACATTAAAATGGTCGACGTCACGACATATCGGACAAATGTCGCGTAGTATAAACATAGTTGTCGTTCATATTAAAAACAGCCAAAGACAGGAATTCGAATTAAATACGCAGGTACTAAACAACGCTTTGTAACGTTACTGATGCGTTTACATTTAAATTTTAATACGCTTTTAGGAACTATTTCATTTGTTCACGGAATCCGGCTGCAATTTCATTTTGATTCTGAATCCTATAGAACGATTACGTGAATTCAAACACCAATAATCAACCTCTGTGTATGTGCAACTCTATTTAGTACTAGCGGACAGTTGATACTTGATTTTAAAATATACATTTTTATTAATTAAATAAATAAATATCTCTGAAATCCTTCACCTCGTCTAGTATTTGACTCTCTTCATAGCTTAACGAGACAGAAGCACGTCTTCTACTGGTCAGTGATTTTATATCTATAAATAAATACACAGAACTATAAGACACACGGACGTCTGTTCCTAAGGTAGACAACTTAATCACTGTATTATAGGTAATAGACGCCTGTTATAAACAAATATTATTTTTATAGAAATGTATAAATATATTTATATAGATGCTCCCATCCACCCAAACTCGAGGCAGGAATCGAACCCACTACCATCGAAGCAGAAGGCAGGGTCACTACCCACTGCGCCAACGGGCCAGTCGGTGATACCAGCTTGTCATGGCTTGAGTTGAACTACGTCTTACTTATATTAAAAAATGGATGTTTTCTATACAATTGAACTATCTACGAAATATGTCACAATAAGTAATGTTATTGTTTGTGAGAATATTCTGACTTACATCCTACGTAATAAATGTATAAAGGAACTACGTATATCAATTGTTTGTGTCACAGCGTCGGACGGACGTACAAAAACATTATTTATAACTATAAATATAGACGTTAGTGTGTCTAACAGTACAATGTTTAGTACTAGCTATTGCCTCTGTAAAAATATTTTTTAAATAGATAGGAAATTACAGAAAAGTAGCCAAGTAAAGAAAGTTAGCGATTTATTCCTTTTTTTATGTTGTTACAAGGGTCAAACGAGGTTCGTAGATACGTTACTGGCCGTCATGAAGGGGTGTAGGTCACCACAAACAGAAGTGACAGCATTGTTGGCACTTCACACTGATCTTATGTGAGTAAGAGGTACTGGTACCCGGACGTTCAGGCCCAATTCGGCTACGGACCAAAGTATACCGTGTGTGTATAAGGGATGGAGTAAAAAGATATAAAGATAGATGGAAAGGGAAAAAATGATGTGGATGGACGGTACAGGGGAAATTGGCCTCTTTTATTAAATCTATACGAATATATAAAGCTGACGAGTTTGTTTGTTTACTTGAACGCGCTAATCTCCTGAACTACTGGTCCGATTTGAAAAATTATTTCAATGTTAGATAGCCCATTTATCGAGAAAGGCTATAGGCTATATATCATCACGTTAACGACGAAATCACGTGCACAGCTAGTTTATTTAATAAGTATTTAATTGTACCCCAATCTTGTGCATATTTTTAGTCTATATAAAAAAAATATATAATATGTACAATGAAAGATCACACTAAGTTGAAATTAATGCTGGAAAAATATACGTACACATTTTTTTTACTGCATACATGGCTATGATCGGATTTTAATCATTGGGTAAATTGCAGTTCAATATAACTTTGAAGGATGGTTAGTTAGTAGGGTAGTAAGTAAGTATTAGGGAGATAGATCCCAGAGAGGGAAAGAGAGGGAAATAGGTCCTAGGGTCCGCTTAATTAAGGAATAGTTGTGTAGACGTCATTTAGAAGTGTAAGATCAAAGGGCCGCTAGAGATTGGAATGCACTAATTGATGTTGAAACGCGGGGCATCTGTGTAATGACTTCAGATATGTTATATTATTTGATCCTTTGCAATTACGCGATCACCTTAAGGGTTTCATGATACGTAAAAGCGCTTCCAATTGATAGACGAAAAAACTAATTAAATATAATAATCAAATAAAGCGGTCAATTGCGAAACTCGCGAACTAAGGGTTCCGTAACACAACTTAATTCTTTTCCAGGTTATTTTAAGATATGTATACACAGTTCATAGGATTTCTTTTAATTTGACTAAGTCACCGCAGTTTTTTTGTGATGTAACCACAAATTACAGTTTTTGGAATTTCTCCTATACTTCAAGATAGAGCTTCTAGTCAAATTTCATGATTCTAGATCAACAGGAGCTACTCAATAATCTTGAATCCCTTTTCGAATGCACTAGTGAGAAATTCGACATAAATGACCATATTGTTTTTTTCATAGTTTCTTGGCTTCAGCATTGGTATTTATTTAAACATTATACTTCTACGCGTTTCTGAGGTAAAGGGTCTTGACGGACAGACACACAGATAGACAAACCTACACTGATGCAACAATAAGTTAAGAGATTTCGAATTTTTTCTTTTAATTGTGCTGTTCTTACGTACGTACGCTATACGTACCCTATACGTAACCTATACGTACCCTATAGGTTTTGCTTCCATTTGCAAATGTATGGGAAATGTGAAACGGATCATGTATGATGCGAAGAAATTCGCGAGCCAAAGCTACTTAATTGATATAATAAGCTATATTTGAAATTACTACTTGCCAGCTTTGATATTTCCGAGCCGAGTTTGAAAGAGAGAAACAACATGTATTAGCAACTGTGGAAAAAAAACAGGCTGATTATAATTATGAAATTAAAAATTGAACGAAACAATCTTATTAACGTTAAGAAAAAACTTTTTTACATATGACTTATAACCTAATACCTTTTTCTCGAAAACACAAACAGGTACAAAGTTGAAATTAAGACTAAATACTGAGGTCTATAATCCCTTAAAGCTGTGGTAAGTGATAATACAATTTTAACCCCAGGCGCAAAAATTTCATAAGTTTGACTATGTGTGTGTCTGTCTGTCTATAGCATCGTAACTTCTTAACAAAGGAACCGATTTTGATGCGGTTTTTTTATTTGAACTGGCTGATGCAGTCGAGATGGTTTTCCTAGGTTGTTTTAAAGACATCAGGTCTTTTTGTGAGTTACGGTGGGGATTTTGCCAGTCTCCCGAGATTTGTTAAAACGGGGATATCTTAAAATCTTTATTTTATTTCATATCGTAAGTAGACTTTGGAAAATTACATGCTTTTCTTGATCGAGTGTATTAATTCAGCACTTACAGGAGCACAATACAAATTGAAAACAGCACAGGGATTATAAAGACATGATCTGAAAACGGAAATGTTTTCTATTTCAAATTCGTATTCAATTTGAAAAACGGCTCCAATACTCATAGTAATATTATAAAGGGGACGTATTTGTTTGTTCGCATTGAGTAGGCTTTGAAACCAACTGAACCGATTTCAATAATCTTCATACACACGTATAAACTGTGTAGTTTAAACGGGACAGTTTTTTCGCAACGATTTTTCGGAACGCCTATAGCAGCTTTTACTAACTTTAAGCTATCGATGAATTTTACCATCTATACTAGGTACTTTTGTATACTAGCAAAAAGCTGAGCTTTGTGGGGCACGCGTTTCACATATTATTTTTTTCATTACATTCTCGTTTTTACATCTAATAATCTAGATATGAAGTAAATTATTATGTTAAGCACAAATCTATAAGTGATAGTTTTGCAGTAGAGTGTACCACAGAATTGCTCAAGTTCAGGAAAAGTTTTTGGGCCCGCTTCGCTTGTCCAAACTAGATCGCCAGTTCCTTGACATTCGGACACAAATCTTTAGAGTTGCGTACCATACGTTTATTTAAAGCTATATACAAAATTTTGATTCTTTGTGTAGTCGACCAAGTACAACCCGCGTTGACGCTAAGTATGTTCCGCTGTGGGCCTACCACGTACATTTTCGTCCTAAGTAAAGTCGACGATACGACTAAATTTGGTTCGAAAAGTTCGTGCTAGGGCCTCTGGATTGAAGTTTGCATACAGTACGTATATATAAAATGTTTTAATCGGGCTCCTTTATTTCTACTATTGGTAAGTAATCAATAAAGGCGAATAAATATGACGAGACCAATATTTTCATTCATAATGTTATTTTTTTTAAATAAATATACATTCTTAAATGGGCACGACAGCCCCTACTAGTTACTTTAAGTGCAGATCGAAATAATAGTCTATTTACAGATTTCTAGATTTACCAAGACAATTAAGGTGCAAGCGGAAAATATTCAATTAAATTTTACTTTTAAGGTTTTTCCCTTGTCGCATTTGGTTGTAATTTACAATAAGGATGTTTGTTGCAAGAAATAGTACCTTGTATATTTTCACGCATAACATATTCATGTCGGTGAGATTGAAGATGTGGCATCTGTGAATGCAGTATGGATAATATCCTCTAGATTAATTATTAATTGCTGATCCTAATCGGTGTAACACTTATCTCAGAACTCACATAGTGAAACCACTGATGAAAGCGGTGTCAGGAAGCAGCACCTTACGGATTAAGTCATAGTATTCGCACCTAGACGCACCAAGGAGATTTCGTATGTGCGAGCTGGCATGTGTAATATTTTAGTTTTAAAAATAATTTTATTCAAAATTTTATAGTCACCTTTCAAGAAATACATTTTCTCATTACTATGAGCATTTTAAGTTAGTTAGTTAGTTTCAATATCGACACTAGTATACAAAGCTGAAGAATTTGTATGCTTGTTAGTTTGAACGCGCTAATCTCAGGAGATATACAGATCCGATTTGAAAAATTCTTTCAGTGTTAGATAGGTCATTTATCGAGGAAGGTTATAGGCTATATATTATCTTTAGGAGGACTAGGGTGACAAAGCTTTGTACTGTCGATTTTTATATATGCATATATTGAGTTTAAACTGTGGCCGATCCTGCCGATCTAGGGTTGGTTTGCACAGCCATCAGTGGAGATATACACTGCGTACATAATCAATCACCCGTAAAAGATGTAAGGGCCAATGATTATGACGATGGTGATGATGGTGATGATGATTATGGTGATAAAATACAAGTTCAGGAGAAAGTTCAAGGCTCTATCTAATAATGTCGTTGACACTCTTGGTAAATCTTTTATTAAAATCTTGGCCCCCATCAAATAATATGGTAAGGTCACTTCTTTTTGCAAAAACACTATACGGGCCCCAGATTGGAAACGACCTCGTCACAGACCAAACATTTAATGGAAGAATGACCCAGATTAAAATACAATAATAATAACATATGACTGAGAATAGTTATTTAACATCGATGTCATGAATATCGCAGTGTGTTCAGCTATTCTCAAGTTTTGACGAAGTAACAAAGAAATATACATTCGCAGATGGGCTGCCTTCATCAAATTATCTAGAGTACTCAAAGGTGATATTCTAGCATGCCTTAAACGAAATTTTCACCAATAATCCTGCCCACGATGATATATGGAGCAGAGACTTGGACTTTATTAGTAAGTATCGTTATCTATAAAAAATGGTCGATACTTTTTTTCTATTATGTGGCCAGTTAGAAAATTTTGAAGGTTCATCGAGCTCTTTAATCCTTATGCTTGTAATGCCGGCGCCAGGCATAGCTTCATTTGAATGATCACGTAGTGTGGCGGAGGACTTTGTGTAGCTATGCAAAGTTTTATACAACTTCTTAGTTTTCAACGGAAAAATGGACGAACACTTTGAGCTATGTCTGGCGCCGGCATAAGAAAACGTTTGACAGACACTTTGTTACGGTAAAAATCAATGGATCAGCGTCTCCAATTAATTGGAAAAGGTCGATCTATACCCTAAAGATGGGTTTGAACCAAACAAACATAGAAAATAAACCCTTGTAACATAAAAAAAAAATAGACTTACGAGCTAGAACAAGACCATTAGTTCTTGATCTTTTAGTGTAAACCAGAGGTTGTTCTTAGCGTTAACACCAAAATATTATCGAGCAAAAAACTAAAATAATAATTAGAATATTTCTGACGCAGACAAAACAATGTAAAAATGCTCTGTCTGTTAAGTATTTGGTGAGTTAGGATAGAATTAGCATTCGCTCGTCTGATGTAAATCGGCCTTAAGCCCCTTAAGCGTTCAAATAGAACATGGATTCCCAAGTTTTAGTTCACACTGCAGCGCATTTATATCGAGCAATTTTCTATTTTCAAAAAAAGCGCTAACACCGAGATTTTTTTTGTATTTTAAAATTTAAATTAACATTTTCACAACAATAGCATCTCGCTACCTAGTGTATATGTGCAAATTATTCCAGAACCGCAATGCTTTTTTTATCCCGTGCGAATGAGGGCCAAATCGGAGGCCGGCAAAGCGTGACCTGCGGGCCGTGGCCTGCAATGCCTCTCTTTGTGGTAGTTTTTTGTAAACGGCATTCTAATTACTTTATACTTACATAAATAGAGACTCCAATTTTCAAATTATTATTTTACAAGCGCGGCCCATGACATTTTTAATAACGCGGCCTCTGCTCTAAGTAAATACAATAAAATTACCTTAATTAATAATTCCAAACTTTTCTAAACGGTCTAACACTAGGTAAGTTCTATCGTGGAGACCATGTGTTATAAAGGTCATCCTTCACTCGATCCCTCGAATCTCGAAAACCAAGAGACCTACAAGGATAAAATTTAGCAAGGAAGTAGTTTATAATTAGTAGAATGGATGAATGAAGAATGGATTTTTCGATACGGTAACGTTAACTAGCTCTAATGGCTCTTGCGAGTTAAATTTTACTCAGACAAAGTCGTGGCAATATGTGGTAGTGTTTTATAAATTCAGTGTTGTTGAAAAGTATTATGTGAATCTACATATGTATATGATATACTCAGTTAGTCTTTATCTGATGAGCGATAAAAGAGCAGACGCCTCATCTTATTTTAAATTGTTACTGAAACTTCCTCACCATTACATAATATACTTCTCAACCAAAAAATCGCAACACCTCACAAGTTTATGTTTTGTACGGAATATCAGAAAAATGTGTATATTTAGGAATATATGGCAAAAAAACGGAAGTGTTTCGATTTTTCTGATGAGAAGTGCATATTCAATGATTGTGGCCAATTTCGATATCCATTTTATGTTATGTAAAGACAAAAAGAAGATAGATCGTAAAGTTTTTCTTACCTCGCACAATTCCCCAGTGGAATCAGTTGCCAGCTTCGGTATTTACGAACGGATACTACTTAGGAACCTTCAAGAAAATAGCATACTCATTTCTCAGAGGCCGGCGACGCATCTGCGAGCCCTCCGGTGTTGTAGTTGTCCATGGGCGTCGGTAGTCACTTAGGTAATGCCTACTGCTCGTTTGCCCCTTGTTATATTGTGATATGTTTATTACTTGATAAACATTTGTAGTGTTTTAGTTCTTACGTGTTATAAAACATACGATAGATTATGGAATTTGTGAAGAATGTGCAGTGCCCAGACAAGGCGTATAGAAGTAAGGACGCGAAGAATAGTAATGTAAGTAAATTATTGTATTCATAGATAGATGAATAAATAATGAATATAAAAAAAAGGTAAATCGCTCAGTGTGGAATAGCCTTAGTATCATAACAAAAAGTTGGAACAATTATCTTATCATGTAGCCCAAGATTGAAACGTTTCTTTACGTTTTAATTACTGACCCTCCAAAGAGCAAACAATTATTATATACCTTTAGTGACTTATGCTATGATATTGACCAGTTTTGTAATATTAGTCGAGTTCACTGCCTGCAGTGATACTTTATTCATAGAGACAGCTGTTATATAGTACGATAAACGAATGATAAAAAAGTTTATATTTGTGGAACATCGATGTTTTTAGAGGCGAAACTATGCAGGGTGTAAAAGAGATCGTACCTGATACGCATCCCATGGGTTCAGTACATGATTCTAGCTTTTCATTGATATGTCCAATTTTTTTTCAATTTTTTTAACTTTCCCAATGCGATTTTAAGTCAGAAACAAATTTCTTCAAAATTTTTACATCAAACCGCAATGTAAATAAAACTAGAAAGTACTTCGATCAGCTGTTTTTGCATGGCGTAACAGGGGGAGCGCGGCGCGGGTCGTTGACTTGTTTTGCGCGTCAACACTTTGTTGACGATTGCTTCCCAATGTTCACGATACATTGCGCGCTCTAGAATGAGATGAGGATGGCAATATCTGTAACCTCTCATTTCCGAGATGAATGATTTTTGTGATTTTATTTAGGACATTAAATGTCCTAAATAAAACTCCTTCACAAAGTTTGCGGTACTCATCCTTATCACAAAGTTTGCGGTACGAGGCCTTTTACCCTCCAAATAAAACTAGCGGACCCGGCAGACGTTGTCCTGTCCAAATGTTGGGTTACTTGCTATTTACTAAATTCTATTATCCTATAACATTATTTCCCATTCCCGGACCGTTTTCATGCTATTTCCTTTTCGTTTTTATTATACGAACCTTGTCCTAACAATAACGAACACAACAAAGAAGAAATTATCCAATTTGATACAGTCGTTCGGAAGCTATGCACGTGCATACATTTCAGAGCCTCATTTTAATTTGCGACTATACATTGAGATGTATGCTATACTATCTTTTAATTTGGATCAAACTACACACGGTGTGCAAATTTGATTAAAAACGGTTAAATAATTTTTTCCATCGCGGACAAACAACGTGAAGCGTAATTTTAACACTGGCTGTTATATATCCGATCTTCTCTATGTTTCGGAAGGTACGTAAAATTGGTCCCGAATAATGTCACTGAGTGATATTAGTCGTGAGATTGTAGAAATTGTGTGGGTTCCGAAGATGATGTTAGACGTCACTCGGTCATCTTAACTCGCCCCTCAGACACATCCTCTGCAATCTAAGGGGACCCATTGCAAAAGACCGGAATACCGCTAGGATGGTGAAAAAAGTTAGTGTTACGGATAGATGATACAAGCGGTATGGCGGCGTCTTCGAACGTGGAGGCCGACGGACGGACGAAAGATTCCACCAGCGCTTATAGAGCTGAAACTTATCCAGAATAAAGCGGCCATAGAGGATCCCCAAATAATCGTCCAGTCTACAAAAGTGAAGGGATAAATCAAAGACAACAGCAATTATAAACACTGTATCTACTCAAGACGTTTATTGGCATAATGGATAGATTTTACGGAACATTGCTATTCCAATTTTCATAAGACTTTTTATTCGAAAGCCTCTAATATTTTGACTATAAAATGACATCTTAATGGTGAGAATTGGTTTGTCGAAAATGGGAAAAACAGTTTTCCGAAAAAACAACCTCCTGAGCCAAGATGCGGCGTTTGCGTATACGACCGTGACTTTACAATACTTACATTAAGCTACTATAGTATGAAAGCCAACCAACATATGTAGAGTTTCAACAGAACACATTTAAACAGTTTTAATTTACACGTCATACGAATAATGACGTAGGAATAAATAAATATATATAGGACTATATTATGACACACGGACTTTTGTTCATGAGGTAGACAACGTAATGCCTTTGTTATAGGTAACAGACGCCTGTTATACACAAATATTTTTTTTTGTAGAAATATATAAATATTTAAATATAGATAATACACCCAAACTCGAGGCGGGAATCGAACCCACGAAACAAGTCGTATTATGCATTTTTAATAGGGTTACTTCTAAACAAAACGGAACGCAAGAAAAAATCTTAATATATACAAAAAAATTAAGCGAAAAAAAAATTTTTTTTTCGACTACACAAAAGACACTTCAATTTCATTCATTATTACATGTTTAAGTGTTGTGAAATCCCAAGAGACAACGTCCAGTGCGCTGAGTAAAAGCATTTTCTTTTATATTTTCTTATATCCTATTCATAATGTGAACCGAGTATTTGCTCTCTAATAGAATATTATTTTATTAGAGAGCAATACTTGATGAGATTTGTTTGCGCAAATAATAGCAGATTGTGAACATCTGTAACACCTAAATAATTGTGTAACTATGAATTTGTATTTAGTTTTCCTTATTAAGTTATTAATTATTGAGTAGCATTATAGTCTCTGCTAAATGGATTGGCATAAACGTGCGTTGACCTTTCAGAGTTCTAGCATAGGTTATATACATCTTATGACTGGTGATTATAAGTATTTTTTATTTTTTTTCATTTCAACAACTCGCTTAAGTTTTTAAGAAAACTAACCCAAATTGCTTTGGACATTCCGTAGCTTGGACAGCAAAATTGCAGTTATATTTTGAAAATCCGTAACTTTCTCTTTCTAATCTTTGAAAGGATTTGTTCAAATTGAGATTATTTCAAATTTGTAACAAAAGTTAATAGTAGTCGATTGTTTTCTTATAATTCGATCATCTTGTTTTATTGTCTTCAAAATCTATTTCAAAATTATGTGAGCTGTAAAGTGCCTGCGATTTACAACTTTGATATAAAAGAAAATATGTGTCTTCGCATATGTATGCATTTAGTTTAATTTTACCTGCTTGTCATGAATTTTCGCAAGATAACGTCCGATTTAATTTTTTTTTTTTTTGTTAAGCTGTCGACGTACAGGCCCTCGCGGCGGGGGCCAATGCCGTGCCGCGTCGTGTGAGATTTGGTGACGCTGTCGAGACCAATAGGGCCAACAGCAGAAACCACACAAAAAAAAAGGACAGCACGATTTCTCTTACCACGCGACGCTAATTAATTACGGTTTGTAAATAATAAGTGCTTGTGAAGAATAAACATAAATATACTCCACGAGAAGATTGTGTTTGATTCTATAAACCCTGTTTGAGAATCGATCTTCAACAAATTTATTTATATCGATATTGATGTATATAAAATTTATATCGATATTAATGGAATACTACCTCATTCGCAACCTCGATCAACTAACAGAGTTCCGTGATTCGAATACAATTGTTCACAATTATACGGACTGAAATGTGACATTGTGTGACGACGTGGGCAGGGGGTGTGAAAGGCTTTGTGATGTTACATGGCAAAATTTAAAAAAATATTTAAGCAAAATTGAAACTGTAAATTTCTTTTATTTTTTTAAATACATGCATAAAAGTAATAAATTTGACGTCACAGCAAGAGGGAGGGGTATATGAAATGTGACAATCTGTGATTTGGGGTGGGGAGGCGGTTAAAAGTTGTAAAATTCATGTGATTTATGAATGTCCCCATACAGAATCCCGTTCGGAACTACAGACGCTGATAATTGATTCCACAGAGGAATTGTGCGAGGTAAGAAGAAAGTCCGTTCTTAGCTAACTACCTCTTTATGAAATTAGCGAACTTCTGTTAACTGCCTCTTTATGAAATTAGTGAATTTCTGTTAACTGCCTCTTTATGAAATTAGCGAACTTCTGCTAACTACCTCTTCATGAAATTATCGAACTTCTGCTAACGACCTCTTTATTAAATTAGCGAATTGCTGCTAACTACCACTTAATTAAATTTCACCTCTAGCAAAAATTTAAGTATTTTGATGCAAACTCGCAAATGCCAACTCCACGAGAGTGATTGAAGCTTTGAAGATTTGATTTGATTCTGATTACATTATACTATTTGTTTCTAACACAGGCATTAAGTTGTCTACCTTAGGAACAGACGTCCGTGTGTCATATAGTCCTGTATATATTTATTATATTAAGTTATTATACCGAATTCAGTTTTCGTTTATGGTTTAACCAAATCAGAGCTGAGGTATTGAATCACCGATCTGACGTCTTACCTCACTTATTGGACAGTACGTTAGTCGGATCTCAGTAATGGCGCGTATACATTAGATTGTCGAATCCGATTAATATTTCTCTTTAAACACATGACTAAAGCATTGAGTTATTCGAAAATCAACAATCGAATTAGTTTATTTATATTCTGTTTGTTCTCCGAATTACCTAGCGATCGACTCAAATAACGACCATTGATTAGGCCACGACCTCCTCAACATTATTGTCATCACGATGATTTAATCATAGTCTTGGACCAACTATGTCAAACAATTGCATAATAATAAATAATTAATGATGTTTAAATATAACTGTATACAGGACTATATGACACACGGACGTCTGTTCCTAAGGTAGACAACTTAATGTCTGTAATATAGGTACCAGCCGCCTGTTACACTCAAATATATTATTTTTAGAAATATATAAATACATATATAAGGATAATACACCCAGACTTGAGGTGGGAATCGAACCCGCGACCCCCGGAACAGGCGGCTGTTACCTATAACACAGGCATTAAGTTGTCTACCTTAGGAACAGACGTCCGTGTGTCATATAGTCCCGTATATATTTTTATATAAAATTAGGTGCAAACAGTCCACCAAAGCTCATGAACATCTGCATCACCAGGAGGCTCGCAGATGCGTTGCAGCATTTGAGGAAGAGCTTGTGCCACCGGGAGCTCTTACAAACTGAACGAAACGCGACAAAAATACCGTCACTGGACGTAACAGCATTACCGCCACTATAATAAGTCAATACATCTACTTTTATAATTTCAATTATTATTATTATTATTTTATTATTTCAAAAACACATTACAACTGCCATTACAGGCTACGTCCAATTCAATTGTGTAGTTAACTTAAATAACACAATACATGAAGTGTCGTAGTTTTAAAAACATTTTCCGAGCATGAGAATAGGTCTATCTTCTCAGCAACTAGATTTAGCGTACATATACAACGTGTTAAGGGTGCTTGATCCAGAAAATTTGTTCTGGCGCGAGGTACTACGAGTAAACGTGGTCGCTGGCGACGCCACACATAACCGTTTTAAACTAACACTATTATATTAAACTAACACTATTATATTGAACTAACAGTATTAATGCATCACTTGTAAAATTTCAGATGCCCTTACACAAGATTCCGATGATAACATGGTACCCGAATATAGGAAACGAGCTGCCAATATAATTGAAAGTAAGTATAGAATGCATTTGATTATCTAAATAAACCAAAATTAGTCGCTTTTGATTCGATTTTTAAAAAAAATGTTTTAATTCTATAGAGTTTTTATATGGAATTTTAGGCTCAACAAATGATTGTTGCAATTGGTGCTTATCCTTTATTGTGGGAATACAACAATTTTTTCATGATTTAAAAAATATATATATTACAGGAAAATGAACAGGCGGTTTGCCTAAGCAGTAACATAAGCCCATGGACATCTGCACACCCAAATGGCTTGCAAATGCGTTGCCAGCTTTTAAAGAGGGATTTAGGCCACCGTAAACTCTCACAAGCCGAACGAAACGCGACAACAATGCCGTCACTTGACGTGACAGCACTGCTGCCATTTCACTTATGCAAGAAAGAGGTACTGGTACCCGGACGTGTCGGCCCAATTCGTCTGCAGACCAAAAGGACGGCTGAGGCGCTATCTCTACTTAAAAGGACCACTATTATTTAAAACTTTTCTGGAAAATTAGAAAAACCGTCCTAGCAAAGTGGAGTTATTTTTATGTCGTATTAAAGCCAAAGTTAAATACTCGTTATGTATAGACTTTTACAAGTACTTATGAACATCATATGTATATTTTTTTAAAAGTGGAAACTTCCTTAAGCACATTGGGCATTTCTTAAGATGAGGAAAACCATTTAACTCGCGTAATCGTCAACGAACATTTGACTTTTACGTCACCGTTACCGACATCTCTGACGGATTGTTTTCACTTCTGTTGTGACTCCCGAAGTGCCAGTATTTGGTATACCGACTTGAGGCATATTTCAAATAGAAAAATGTCTCTAAGGTACTAAATATTCAAAGGCTTAAATTTAAATTTAAAGGATTTAAATGCTTAAAGTAAGTTCTAATAAGAAGTTTTTGAATATTCCAGAGAATATGTTTAACGAATTGGTGCGTTTGGATAAGAAGCTGAAGAAGCGTACCTCCAAAGCCGCTTTGTCTCTGATGATGCAGAGCAAACAGGACCCTGAGCATGTGTGAGCATTTTTAAATTATTACCAATAAAGCTAAACACTTAGAACAGGATTCGATCATTACTTTTGAGAACAATATTATCATTGTCACTCGATGATGATGATTTCAAAAACTTGATGATGTTTTCTTGATGATCGCTTTCTGCAAAATGAAGTTTGCGGGTCAGCTAATGAAAATTGCTACTATCCTCAGCAATTATTTTTAGTCCAAAATATTTGAGAAATTTAGGATTTTTTTTGGTCCAGGCGTTGTTGAGTTATGCGCTTACCAACACATTTTGCGATTCATTTTTATATATATTTAGATTAGATAAAATCGATTTCTTTCGCAAGTCGGATAAATCATATCACATAAGATAATGTGATCATAATACAAGATCATAACATGATCTCATACTCTCTATTTGACATGATTTATATCCGACATGCGAACGGAACCGTTTTTATAACAAAAATAAAAAGCAACATGATATAATGTGAAATGTTGAACATTTCACTGTGCTATTTCATCCAAACATTTTTGGAAGAAAGTAGAGCACACAAAATGCACGTCAATGTCTGTAAATAAAAGAAGTCTTTATATTAAATAAAATAAATACTACATTTATTTAGTATTAAAAGATTGCATATTTTTTAGTATAGGGAGTCTTTAAAATTTCTTTGACTTTAAAAATAATGATACGGCGAGACTTTATCCTTAATGTTGAACTTTTAACTGTGCTGTTTCATCCAAACGTTTTTGGAAGAAAGTAGAACACATTAAAATGATGTGCACGTCAATGTTTGTAAGTAAAAGAAGCCATTAAAAGATAGCCTTTTTATAGAACAGACACTCTTTAGAATTTTCGTTTCTTGGCTCCATTGATTTCGAAAGTAAGGATACGGCTGGAGAGGGAGGTGTTTCACGGAGTTTTTATCCCGTATAATTGTGGCCTGTGCTTATAATCTTTAGGCTAAGGATTTTTGGGTTCGGTAACAATTAACCAAATTATTGTACTACAAAATATGAGAGCGTACATTATTCTTGGTGGTTTTATGTTCTTTATTACATAAAGAATACATTTTTTTTACAGTTTTATATAAAGATTATAAATATTCAACGTTTGTTTCACAGGGAAGAAGAGCACAGTTGCTACGCCGGAAAGTAAAGTAGACACGGGGTTTTTATTTGCAGAAAAGATTGTTTTGAAAGTGTATTAATTTATGTAGAGATAAATGTCTTCATTTTTATTATTAATCTATAAATATATTTTCATATATTTTATAATATATACTTTATATAAAAACAGTAAACTTTTTGGTGCCAGGATCTGTCTGGCTGGTAATTGCCAGCAGTTGGGTAACTGGGTAAAAGAATATAACGACTGTATAATTAATGACTGTGGGGGGAGGGATGGTAAAAAGTGCATTTCAAAACTCTTTTAAAAGATCTTTATTCCAGATTTTTATTAATGGTCTTTTTTTAATACAAATTCTACAATTAATTAGGATTTAGTCGTTATTATTTATTATTACTGGACAACCAACAGTATGTACAAAAATTCATTTAAAAACATGTGGTTTACAATAAAATAAAATCATTACATTTTTGCCCTACTAATAATGGGTCATCACAACATGCTTTGGTAACAACAATATTCATATGTATAACAATAACAAAATTAATAATAAAAATACAAAATTCTGTCTATATATAATACGAATGTCTGGACAGTTACATATTTACAATTAATTAGCATTTAATGATAAATAATGTCAAAAATAATCAGATAAAGTGATCTAAGTGATAAAGATTTTGTAATGTTTTGGGTTCTACACAATTTTTTCTACAACGAAGCTGGAAATAAAATTTTGAAAATAAAAAAAATGTAGAGGCAAATTATTATTTTTTCTTTGTCCGTCTAGAATTATTCACTTTTCAAAATGGTAATTAAAAAAAAAGTTACAATGGAAATTACTTTTCGTAACAAAAATTCATAAATTTTCCACAATTTCTTCGAAATAAATGATGTATACGTTGTATATATGCATTTGCTTGCAGCTCCGCTGGTAGAGATTTTCAATGGTACATCGTTTATCGCTATGCGCTCCATTGCCTCTAAACCGCGATTGTCCTTGGGAACAATGCACGATTTATATGGGCGGCTAAGCTGCGTGTACATAGTTATGAGTAGCGATTATATGATATAGATGATGTCTATATAATCTGTCTATCTCAGACAAGTTTCTTTGCCTTTCATGGATTTATCGTGCGAGTGCCGAGTCCATCTTGTTGTATCCGAAGGAATCTGTAGCTGTCGCTACATAACGAGATGGCAATGATGTCGATTGGATAAAAAGGTCACACCGATGCAAACTAGATGGCGCTGTACGGATGACGACAACCGCAGTACATACACTAAAAATCTCCATACAAAACAACTCACGTTTGAACTGAGTGCCAAACGCATTTAAAAGCGTCCTTCTAACATTGAGCTATTGGCCTTTAGAAGTAAATTGGTTTCAAAATGAATCTGCATCATAATTCATATCGTAGCTAATCTTATTCTAACACCTTGTTGAGTAAAGTCTATTTTCTAGGTTCTCAAGTCGTCTGTTTTTTGTACGTTTTTACCACAGAATTTTCGACTGGGTAAACCGATTTTGATGATTCTTTATTATTAGAAAGCTGGTACTTCCCTTGTGGTTCCATTTCAGTTTAGTCCAGTTGTAACAATTTACAGTCTGCTTATTTTTGAATATAATCTTCTGTAAGATAGAGTTATTGTTTTTAAATAATAATAATTTATATTTGACTAGATAGATAGAGATATAGGCAGATTTCAACATTATCATCGTTGTCATCGGCAACAGTTGTAAATTAAACACTGGAACTCAACACTATATGTTAGGGCTTGATATTTGATATGTTATAAACATACATAAACTATTTATAATGCAATTTTACAAACATGATTAAACAGGTCATTGAAGCAACACGGAGATCATCACACGACAGAGCATTAAATTGAACATTGACAATGATCCAATGTTATAGAACCACTATTTCAGATCTCGGTGTAGAGTAGCTTATCATGGAGGAGGTTGGGTACTTGAAAACCAGAGTTACAATTGATCACCCATCTATCACACAGCCGCGGCAAGAGCTACTGAATCTAGCGATTGACTGAATTGCCTGCCACTGATTAAGCTACGACCTCGTCATTGTTTAAATTTAATTTATAAAAATAATATTAGAATTGTAAAAATAACTAATATTTTACTAAGTAGAAATAGATAAATTATAAGTCATAAAAGATTTCTATAGACTGTATTGTAGTTTTACACCAAAAGCTTTTCATGAGATCCTTTCACAGGTACAAGTTATCCTGTGGTCCCAAAATGATTTTGGGACCTGAACGCTAAAATCTCAGGATCTACTGGCGCGATTTGAAAAATTATTTCGTGGTTAGATACACCATTTATCGAGGAAAGCTATACATCACGTAAAAATTTTCCACCTAATTTTACACGGATGAAGTCACGGATTAACTAGGCTTCACAATAAATTGACATTATGAAGATCATCCTTTTGCGGACAATCAGTATACTCTATAAATACCAAAATTAAACTACAATTCAATTCACATTCAATACAAAAACCCTATATTTTCGATGCTCTAAACGAGACAACATTAAGGGCCCGATCTGAGGCCGCCATATAAAAAAAAACTAGCTGAGAAAGTATTTCGACACCTCCAAATAAGTTGTTGTAACCCCAAATTCCCAGCTTTAAAGTAGAGCGTTACAAACAACTAAATTGTAATGTAACAGTCACTTTTAAATATATTACTTTAAACAATAATGTAATCGTCATTATTGAATATATAATTGTATACATAAAAGTATTTAATAATAATGATTTTATTTCAATTTACATGTTTGTAATGATAGAGCATTACAAACATGTAAAATTCCCCAACCCCACAGTAGACTGTGAATTTGGGAATTTGGGGTTCCAACAATTTACGTGGGAGGTATCGATATGAATTCAGCCGATAGATACGTCATTTTTATTATAATTATAATTTGAGTAATAAAAGTAGATGTATTGACTTATACTCCGCGAAAAGCTCATTGTCTGTGTTATAGCCACTACACACGTATCGATAAATCGTTGCGATTTAACTGCGCAGTTAAATCACAGGCACAGCTAGTCATTGATAAAAATATTATGAATTTCTATTGGTGGTTATGACAGCAATGAAATTGAAGTTTCTTATTCCTATAAAGGCAGTGTATTAAATATATCCGTTATTACTTACTTAGGTTCTTGTGATCAATACAGATTAAAGAGAAAGCATGCAATTCTACGTGATTATTATGTAATAAGCATGTAATACGCGAATAAACCTTTCTGTACGAATTTCGACCAGACGGCGATCTCTTGTACATTTAAACCAATTAACATTATAAACGCGAAATATTGTACACATGGATGTAAAACATACATCCAGTGTGTTTGACGGTCTTTCACGGAAAAATTACCGAATGGATTTTAATAAAACTTTACAATAATATAGTTTGTATATCAGAATAACACATAGGCTATAAATTACAAAGGTATCGTGTATATCGTGTATTGTCCAAAATATAACGATAAATGTCAAATAGGTAGGAGAAAATACTGCCACCTGAGGGCTATTCTGCTGTATACCGCACTTCATCCACGTGACTTCAGTGCTTTTGTCTTTTGAAGGTTTTTATTTAGGAACAGACGTCCGTGTGTCATATAGTCCTGTATATATTTATTTATTTTATTTAGCTTAAGGCAAAGTAACCTATGTCATTCCTCGTAAAATCTACGCCAAGGTATCTATCAGCGAAGGTCCCATCCTAATCGGTCCAGCCCTTTTGGAGATTACCCGAAAGAAACAAACAGACGGACAACAATGTTTTAACTTGCGGTTTTGCTGTAGGTTTGGTATATTATGTACTATACATATGCAAATATTTAAAAAAAAAATCCAATGTTACAAACAGGCCATTCAATTTTATTAGTGTGTATATATGTATGAAATACTAGCTGTGCCCGCGATTTCGTCTGCGTAAAATTAAATAGATTCAATTTTGGCATGATGACATATAGCCTATATCGAGGAAGGCTATAGCCTTCCCTCGATAAATGGGCTATCTGACACTGAAAGAATTTTTCAAATCGGAACAGTGTTTCCTGAGTTTTGTGTGTTCAAGCAAATAAACAAACTCTTCAGTTTTATATATTAGTATAGATTTATATCACGTTACTTTTTTCCAAAACATGTATGGAAAAAATAGATATACAAATAAATAAAACTATATACTCTAATGGCAACGTTGAAGTCAAATTCTTTAACTAAATGCAATTTAACATATATACAAGTACTAATAACAAAAAAAGTAAATTTTAAAATTTTGTCTCTCTATCTATACTTCTAAACCCGCAACAGACCTGATATGCGCAGGATGATAGTTACTATCACCGGAAATGCCTTCTAAACAAACACTTATTTAATATATGTATTCAGGGATACACCAAAAACACCATCTCAAATCCTACTAGACTGCAAAGAGGTGGAAACAATGCAGGATAAAAATCCTCAGGACACTGAGGTGTCAAAAAGCTCAAATTGGTTTTGCTTCATGGCGCCTTTGATATATGATGCCTGCTCAATAAGATCCCATAATAAAAGTTTCAAAAACTTTTATTATAAATTAAAAATTTAATTGCTTGCCAATTAACAAATTATAAATTTTTAAAACTTAACAGAAACTATCAAAAAATTAAAAACCCTACATGATGTAACAAGGAATAATGAAAGCTATATATCTTAATTTAAACAAAAGAAATAAAATAATAATGGAAAAGTAACAACAATATTTTAACGGTAATTCCCCAAAAATTATACACTTTGACATCCTGTGTGTTAAATTTTCCTCTACAATAAATTTATATACATATTAATAAAATTGAAATGTGTGTTAGTACCATTGAAATTATTTCTTTTCCTAACTGCATATATCTATATTTGTTACAGGTATTTTACAACAAAACTTAAAATATTGTCAATCTATTTATTCCAGGTAATCTACGAAACAGCTGGGTAGATTTCAATTTGACTTTGACTGGCATAGATAGCTGATGTTACAGGGAACAACAGAGACTCTTTTTTTGTTCTGAACAAAAAAGAAATCCTCAAAATTTAATAGAGTAACTGAATTTGTAGAGGAAGCCACAGGCCACGGCTAGTTGACAATAATGTACAATATGACAGTGTTACATATACTTCTCTTTTGTGCTAAATATGATATGAGATCTCCATATCAGTGGGGCAAACTTTAAGTGATCATTTCATTCAAGTATCAACAGTTCATAAAATTCAAATATTTTGTTTTAAGAACATATTTCTAATTTTTCTTAAAATAATTTACGACTTTATATGCTCAATGACAGAATTAATTATGCGCTCAAATAGTTAAAAATTATTTTTGCGAGTTTAAAAGTTCGGAATAAACAACTTAAACTTCTAAGAAGGAAGTTGTACTCTCTTCAAAAAATTGTTTACATCAATATTCTCCACATTGTCAGCGATCCTATCCTACCTTTCTTTTCTAATAAAACTACCAAGACTCGTGTACCGAAAAACGAATAATAGAAACTTTTACGAGTACTCGTAAAAAGATGCACTTGAATTTACGATCATTCACGCTTTCTGCATACAATCAACGCTAAGAGAGTAATTACAGTTAGGTATTTTTATGAAATAAAAAATCCAAAACTCACCTTTTTACAAATATTTCCCATATAAGCGTCGTTGTGAAATAAATATTATAATTTCATATTATTCAAAAATTACAATTCTTATTAAATTCAAACTTATAACATAACAATACTGTATGCAATTTAACACTGGCTTTATTTAAATAACTCAAAAAACTTAAAGTGCAGATACCGTTTGTTCACTAACAAAAGAACACTGAATTTTTAACAAACGAAATGACACTATGTGTACGCTGTCTGTTTTGTTCCTAACTAACTCTTTGTTATTTGGTTTATACCTATCGATATTTCTCTCTCATTTTCTCTGACCCTTGTTGCACATTTGACGTATAGAAGTTATTTTTTAATAGGGCTGCTACATTTTATCCACGATGTGTCATATTATGCATAACATCAATTGTTTTAACATTCCACTATCAATACCCCTGTAAAATATTAAAAGAAATGTATATTGTTTTATATTTATTTTAAGTTTTTACAATGCTTACAACTTAGGGCATCTAAATGCTCTAAGGTTAACACTATTCTAACTGGCATAAGAATCGATTCACACAATATAAACGAGTAATTTTAATCGATAGAAGTTTATTGTATTTCTAATTTTTATGAACTGCCCTCTCTATGAGTAGTGATATGATAACGGGAACGTACGTCATAAGTTTAAACATCTTTTTGAAGAAGTGATTGGTATTATTGGTAACATCTTATTATTATGATATTACGATGGCGCTGCATTCAATAAAGGATAAAACTTGGAAAATCATGTCCAGTTCTACTTGAAGTTAAAAATGGTTAATGAATTCTGTTTCCATTTATATATATTGAATGGACAGTTATAGATTTATAAATTTTATTGTGTTAATTAGGTTAAGATACAGTTTTGTATAATTTTACTAATGATAGATTAAGATATTATTTGTCCTTACGTTAGTATGGACAAATAGTGACAACTATGGATGATAATCCGAAATGATGGAATTTATTATTATTATTATTATAATAATGTAAAACAGAATCGTCAAATTCTAATCGTTCTATCGTATTTAATGATAGCCGAATTTCGTGCAATCTCTACTCTCTAGTTAATGTAGAGTCAATTTGAACTTTATTACCGCTGCACAAAGCAGAAACGATTTGTAGTCATTTGTTATTTCTAATAATGCGGGAACGGGAACAGTATAGGATAATAGAAGTAAATAGTAAGTAGCCCAACGTTCCGGCAGGACATCGTTTGCCGGGGCCGCTAGTACTGTAATATAAGTTATAATGTCATGTACTTATAATAGGACCGTTTACCACAGAAAACCGTCACGGCGCGCTGATACCCAGGGTAAAAAATACTCGAACAATAACTTGAAGAAACTATTTACTTACGAAAATGTTATTGTATAATCTAATATATAAAATTAAGAATCTTCTCCAGATGATAAGGAATACAACAAAAAAGAATTAGCGAAATCGGTAAAGCCGTTCACGTGTGATGCCATGACCAATTGAAATATATAGATATATATAGATTATTATGAGTAGCAAAAACTTTCGGTGCCGTTTTATGAAAATAGCCCAAACGGAGGAGTCTAAAATTTGAAATAATTATCGAGTAGGTTATGCGAATGCTAATATTTTTATAAAATATACAATATTGATGAATTAAATAATAATAATAAAATATTCATTAAAAATAAATTATCATAAAATCTACTTTTAAATAAATTTTCTCTTGCTATAATAGTAGTTCCTGAGATTAGCGCGGACAAACAAACAAACTTTTCAGCTATATATATGAAAATAAAGTATAGGTAGATTATCTAACCTATGTATCATTGTAACAACTGCTGGTGAACATTTATTAAATGAAAAAAAAACTATAATAGTGCCAAATTGCGCATTGCTTCGTCCGCGCATTTTTCTTAAAGTGGTACCGATTATCACTTCACGTAGGTATTAATATATAGAAAACCTTACTATACATTTTTATTTGAGTCGATCGCTAATTTAAGTTGCTCTGGCTGCGACCGGGTGATAGATGGGTGACCCATTCTAGCACTGGTTTATTTAAAAAAAGAGAGAAGAAAGTCCCGTTATGTTCTCTCTCAATTGTTTCTCTATCTCTTTCTAATTTTTAATAGACCATTTTTTTAAGTTATTTAACAAAAAAAAAACAGATTCCTTAAGTAAAATTTCCACCAGACTATTAATATAGTTTATCGGTAGAACACAGCTCTCTTAAGTTTAACTTAATAACACTTAAACACTGATCCCTTCATTTTAACTTAATAACACTTAAAACACTATAAAAACTTATAAACAAATTAAAATAACTTAATAACGATCATTCCGTCTCGTGGGTATTTGAAAAAAGAAATGTTTTTTAACGTAACAAAAAAAAATAATGGGTCACCCGTTTATCACCCGACCGCAGTTAGGACTCCTTAACCTAACGATCGACTCAAATGCCGACCACCGATTAAGATACGAACTCCTCAAACTATTCCTTAAAGGTATTCTTTAAATAAAATACTTACATAAGAAAGACTTCAGTAAGCACATTATGACTAGAAATATTTTTCTTATTTTACCTCTAACGCAGTTAACGTTCACAGAGAACTGTTTGTCCCAGTTTCTCGGTGTTTCCTTTGTATAAATGATCTTATATCGTAACTAAACCAGGGTCACGACCCTAACTATATCAGGATCACCAGGTCGAGCGCCAATTCAAGTTAATAAAATAACAGTTACAATAAAAAATCAAAATAAAATTTGATTTAAAGGGTAAGGTTGTTCCCCCCCTAACATTTCCGAACTATTAGACGTAGAGACTTGAAATTTTCCATGCTGATAGAACATGCTAAAAACTCTTTAGAAAAATTATTCTGAACGAAATCGGGCAACAAGTTTTGTAGTTATTTAACAAATACATTTATAGCGTATCAGATACGGGACCCTTCTATACAAGCGTGTCCCGACACGCTCTTGGCCATTTTATTTTATATACAATAAAATTCTATAAAAATTATTATTTTCATCGCGGTGCTATGGAAACCAGGAATTCACGAGCCCAGAGATTTACAGGTTTAAAATGCAATTATTTTTCTGTCTATCAACTGCAAAATGACCAACATCGTAAAGTTTAATAGATTCATAGAAATTGCAATTATTTTTATGTCTTTCAACTGCAAAATGACCAACATCGTACAGTTTAATAGATTCATAGACATTGCATGACAAAACTAAACGTTGTGTAAATCCTCGACTAATTTAGTTTTTCATGCATGTCTAGATGCAACTGATTCTATCACTTATTTACGCATATTGGACATTTTATTTATTCTCCATTCTCGGTAGATTTCTGAGATGAAACTTTATTTTTAATCTGAGAGTTGAACGATGGTATTTTGGCAAAAACAGTTGGTTTTCAATGATAATATTGTGATGTTACTACTTATTACATTACAAATTTGGGATTTCTCACTTTTCCAATGTGTATAACATAATATATATATTTAAAGATATCTAGACGACTTATAAATAATTATAAGGTAAAAGGATTCTTAAATTATTTCGGCGTCTCATTTGTTTCTTTTCGTATACACGAATGAACGTAATTTATTCTCAAACATTCCCATTTCCAAATTATATTATGCACTGAAGATTATACTTAAAAGACACTATTTCATGTACGTTTATTTGGAAACTAAATTCGTAAACAATTGCTTAATATTAAGTATTTTATTTTAAAGCAAGACATTGTCTTATGCTCTCAAAAAGCATGATGATGAGTATTCCGCTCGAATTATTATGCCAATAACCACAATTTCATTTTGTTATTCCAAAAAATATCTATATATTTAATTTTAATACTTAGATGCATTGTATAATATATTATATACGTAGGACGATGTAATTTAGTAAAGCACCATCTTTTAGCAACCTTAGAGACGTTCGAAGAAATAAGATTGATCACCCACCATGATGAGGACTAATGGCAGGAATGTAAATATATCTTAAAATCCCGAAGAAGGAAAGTTGTGAAATAAAAGGTGGTCAAAAGCATGTCAAGGCACGCTTATATAGAAGGGATTCGTATCTGATTTGCGATAAATGTCTTTGTTAAATACTGGTAGCGTCAAACGATGGTCAATTTAGTTCAAATAATTTTCCTAATGAGTTTTTAGTATGCTCTATCAACATGGAAAGTTTCAAGTCTCTACATCTAATAGCTTGGAAATCCTAGGGTTAGGACCACCTTGCGGGCGAACAGACGGAGGGATGGACAAGGCGAAACTATAAGGGTGCCTTGTAGGACTATGGAACATTTTCGAATTAACCAAACAGACTGATAATAAATTAATATCTTTTAAAAAGAAGTTCTAGAATGGCTAATACAAACTCAATATAGACTAGAGATCGCCGGCTGGTCGAAATTCGACCACAAATCTTTTTATTATTCTATAGCTTTAAACAAAGTTTTAACACAATCTTTTACTAAAATGTATATATATGTGTGTGTAAATCGTTGGGCATTAGTGTGTGTGGTTTTACCTCTATATAACCTATAATTGTGACAAATTTCTTAAATCTCCGTCCCCGTAATTTTCGTAAAATGGTACCAAAAGCTTTCCTTTCACGTATTAATATAAGCATAGCCCCCTCAACTACAATTAATTTAACGGTCGCATACTGGTTTATTTACATAAATCTTGATTTTTTAATATTATCTGCTCGACGAGAAATATAAACTGTTTGATAACGTTATCAAACAGTTTCTGGATTTTATATTGCTTGATATAAATCACTCTGATATAGTATCTATTTATTGTAAAAAAATAAATGAAGAACAAAGAAGTATACTGTATTACTAATAAAAATGTATTCAAAAAACTACTGAACGTAATTTGTTACACTCGATTTATTTATTCTCTAAGCTCCCACCCACGCTAACAACCTACAATCGAGATTTCATGTGCTTAATTTAATTAGAGTTGTTTTGTCTATTTCTACTCCATAGTCCATATATTTTGTACGGACATTACAGCTACCTTTGTTTAAAGAAATACAACCATTTACAGAAGCGTTTACGGGTGAATATTCAAAATCGTGTATATTTGGAGTTTCTAATTTTTTACCAACTATTCTCCTAGAATTAGTTTTTTAATTTTAATGAAAAAGTTATGTGTTCATATATACAGAAAATTTGAAACGTCTCTAATTTAAGGCTAAAATCTAGATCTGAAAGTTTTGATCGAATGTTAGTGAGAAGTAACCTAAACGGTAATAAGCAATTTTGGAATGGTAATCAGGATTGAACAGACTTTAAGATGGCTAGGTTTGGCTCAGGATAGACATCAGTGGCGCTCAACCTTCCTGCAAACCTATGACTTAAATAACATTCTTCAGTGAATAGAGTTATGCGTGAGTAGTAGGATGCTAGATGTTAAAAGATATATATCACAAAATATTTACTTCTAAATTTTCATTGCAAATATATATTTTATATGGAGTGCAATAGGAAATGACATGAGATAAAATACGAATCATGTCCATCCTGAAAAGCCAAAGCGATACGAATCATGTTGAAACGTACGTCACACTATGTATCAATTACCAATTAGAAAAATTATTCAGTTCTTAACATTTGCATACTTTTCATTTTTTTATCTGATCTTTTGAAACAAGAGAAATATCCTCTAATCTAGCCAAATAATTAGATATACTTGACGAGCGGATCGTCGCGTAAAATTAGGTAAAAAAAAAATAGATTTACTTTTAGCGTGATGAGATATAGCTTACAACCTTCCTCTATAAATATGTTCTCTAACATTAAAAGAATTTTTATTTTTTAACGCGTTCAAGTAAACAAACAAACAAACTCTTCAGCTTTATATTTCAAAGTATAGATAAGTATATTACAATTAATGTTAATGGAGTTAAATAAAACATATTTTAGAGCTAAATGTATTCTGCGGTGCATATCTGGAAGGGATTTAAATACATGCATCACAAATATTGTATCCACTTATGCGGATGACTGTCCGCGAGGTAATTCAATGCAGGCGGGGCCTTGTTCTTGCAAGCCTTTTCGATCGTTTTTTCGTCGAAGACTTAAAGGCGGGCCCGACTTGTTCGACGTAGGTATTTTTTATACCTACTTCAGACGGAACTGACTGTTATGACACTTTTTAAAGAGTTGCACGAACGTTTTTATAGGGTGCCAGATAAAATAAATTTTAAAGAATAACAAGAATAGCGATGGTATACGCATAGTATTAATAAGTTTAAGGTGTTTGAAAATTACTGTTCTTGAATGACTAATTCATTCTAATCCACATTGAAAAAGACAGAAAGTTAAGACTTTTAATTCGTTTTTATCAACGAGATTAGTAGGAGGTTTAATAATAGTAATAAGGAAAATCCGGAGCATGCCTTAAAGAAATATATCAAACCGGTATTAATGTTATTATCTTCGAAATTTCATTCTTAGAAAGTTAATTTCATGTGAACTATAATCTTAGTAAGCAGGCTACGGAGCTGATGTTGTATAGGTTAGTGAAGCGTCAGAGGTTCACGAACTATTTTTCTGTCGGTTCACGCTTTTAAAATTTATCATAACTCAGAGTCGTATTCTTAATTAGACACTCACTGGGTAGTGAGGTTATATAGAAGAAATTTCCCTTAATTCAAGCCTCAGCAGATATTATCACGCCTACGTCGATCGAAATTTTTACTTGACTCTGGTAATGCATTGAAGTTTCTAGTCATCTCAGTCTCTCTAAAGCGAGTTAGTTAAATAGAAATTTATACTACGATGCATAATGGCGATATAGAGTACCTTACCCAACTTAATATGTAATCGCAACGCATTAAAATTGATTTCTTCCAACTGTGCACTAAAAGTAGGAGAGCTTTCTGTAAATTCGTGCTCTGTGACAGAGCTGCACGTGTTTCTATAGCGATACAAATTGGTAATCATAGCCTAGACAATCGCTATCAGTACAGCACGGGTCACGCTGTGGTTTTGACACTGAGATTTATCGTCCACGTCGTACTGTTAGTATCACTTTGAGCTCAATATCTTATTATCATACCCTTTGTGGTTTGAACAAAGAAAAGCCTAAGGATCATTTTCCATTAAGGAACTCGTCTCGAGTCCCGGGTCACTTACTGTCGCGGGCACGTGGAACTGTTGGCTCCATTTGGTATTGGGATATCGTTTAAAACCCAAGTTGCCTAAAACATCTTGGATATAATATTAAAGCTGATTTTAATTGACCGCTAATATGTAATTTGGTTGAATTTTTCACCCACGAAAAGCCGATTTATGCTGTACATTCTGTGGTCCGTTGCTAGGCTATTTTTATAAGCTTAAAGCAACCCTTTCTACTTATATTCTCTATAAAAATCAGTATTCGTTTGATCCCTGCAACGAAGCAAGGAGGGTTCCTTGTAGGACTACGGAACTCTTATACAAATCGTCCTTAAAAAAAATTGTTTTCTTTCAGATGTACCATGCCCAACAACAAAAGATCTTTATAAATTTGAACATCTATGTGGAGTTAGTGTGGAACCGAATTATAACTTGGAATCACTACAATTAGCCCAACAAATCACTGTAACACAAAAAAAAAAACAATGAGAAATAAATACTAAATATTTACAATGCAATATAACCAATGCTTATTACAAATTTACGTCTCCCTTTTTTATATAAGCAAAATATTAGATTTATTTTTTATGATAGACAAAGAATTTAGACCTTCCGATGTTCGTAAAATATTGTTGTATCTTTATCGTACATACAACACAAACGCCATAGGGCCTTTGATCATCAATTATATAGACTATTGTAGGAATTCTGTAAAGTTTGCTTTCAAGTACTAAGTACATTGAAGACTAAGCCATGTGAATTATTACATTTTCCCGCAGCTTTGATTATGTAGATTTCATATCAGTGTTCAATATTGTTATGCCAGACGACAATCTTAAACTTATTCATCAATTCCTAAGGTATCATTTTCGTCAAAAAGCGTTCTTTTCAAGGTGTAAAAGTGTTAAAATTTCAAGTTGTTGTAAGTTTTACATATAAATAATCTACAATCAATTATCATCTCATCATCAATTATCATTTATTCGCATCCTATCGCCTAAATCTACCGATTATTTTAATTATATCAAATTTTGTAGAACGCTTACCTCTAAACGATTATTATTTAACCTACATAATGCCTGTTATTGTCCGTCGCATCGGTTGCCCGGAAATCATAGATGACTCCGAAGAGATACGCTTACTATTGATCGAACTTCTACATAAAATATTACAAAAATATAAAGGAACGCATCTTCTTACTCCATTTATAAACGACTTTACCAGTATATTAACAAAAACCAGTACAGATCCATATCCTAAAGTCAAGTTGGAAGCGTGTGAATGTATAATTTTATTGACCAAAACAATGCAACGAGACTTCCATTTTCAGTCGGAAATATACATAATACGTACGTAAATCTTTACGATTTAGGCAACAGTCCATCTTAATTTAGTTCAATATTTACTGTAGATTATTCTTATTAGTCAGACATAGCTAAGTGTTTGTACATATTTGTCCTTGAAGACTACAATTTTATAAAGTACTACAAAACTTTGCATAGCTACACAAAGTCCGCAGGCAAACTAAATGATCATTGAAATGAAGCTGTGTATGTTCAAAAATTTGTAACATGTGGCAAGCGGCAGTCGTGGCCGAGCGGTTAAGGCGTCTGACTAGAAATCAGATTCCCTCTGGGAGCGTAGGTTCGAATCCTACCACGGATAACTTTCTGTAAGTGTGTAGTACAAAGTTATTTGCGAGCCAAAGTTACGGGAGCTCAAGTTACAACGACAACCGAAGTGAATTTTACTTCGTGTAATGACTCTGATTTATCGGAATAAAAAAGTAATGACACGATTACAAAGTAAGAAATTACTTTGCATACATACGCCGACTAAATTACTTAGCGGGTGTTCATAATAACAACTAAGGTAAAACCAAAAAATAATATAAAATTTAATATATAAAATTTTCCAAAAGTCAGCTTCACTGGGTGATATTAGTCTTGAGACCGTGGGACTCCCGAGGATGAAGGTAAAAACGCCCATGGACATCTGCACGACCAGAAGGCCAGCAGATGCGCTGCCGGCCCTTAATGACGAGTTTAGGCCACCGGATGTTGTTGTTGTTGTTGTAGATGTTGCTAGAACATGCTAAAACTCATTAGAAATATTATTCTGAACGAAATCGGACAACAACTTTTGGAAGTTATTTAACAAATACGTTTACAGCGTATCAGATACGGAACCCGTCTACATAAGCGTGTCTTGACACGCTTTTAGCCAATTTCTATTTACTATAGGTACATGCTATATCTACAGTAAAAACGCCAGTTAAAACGTTTTCTTTTGTCTGTCTGTCTGTAATGACAGGTGAGATTTCGGAGTAAACGAAAACATCATCGATGTATACGTATATTACATATAAAAATTTTGTTGATTTTTCAAAAATCGCTAGACCGATTTTGATACTTTTTACTTAGTAGACATCTGCTAAGAACGATTTGTTCGATAAGGCCAAATTATGGAGGCTTAAGGGCTCTTGCAAGTTCAATTTTAAATAGGCGAAGTCGCGGGAAACAGCTAGTATGAAATCTTCCCAATATTTTGCAAAATAATTCAAAGACTGACTGAATGCTATTACGTTGTATATAACGGTCTGTTTTTTCTTAGAAATCAAAGTTTAGGAGGAAGTTTCTCAATCTGGAGCCCTAACCACCGGTTGCTTGGGTCCTTGCCCCGCTGCCGGCGGAGATCTATTTTTATTTAAATGTTTTTGTTTTTATAATAATATTTAAAAATGTATGTAAGAATATGATAAATTAAATAAATGATAGTTATAATAATCATCCAACATAACCTAATGACATTCAAGAGAAGAGCATAATTATTCTCAAATACCAGTAGCGCATCTGCGAACCTTCTTGTAGCGTAGATGTAAAGCTGAAGATTTTGTTTGTTTGTTTCTTAGAACGCGCTAATCTCGGGAATTAATAATATTTTTTTGTGTCTATTTCTTGTAATTTCTGCTATCTATCAGTGAAAGTCCCGTGGAAATCGATCCAGCCCTTTTGGAGTATACCCGAAACAGACAGACATACGTTGTTACGTACGTGAGAAAATGTTATAATTTATGTTTTTATTACAGGTATCTTATATATAGTTGCAATTAGTGAATAAAAATGTTTTTTTTTCTTCAAATGTACCATTTTTTTACTGAATACTATATAATATCGTTATTACTACCTGTCGCAATACGATTTTAAATCAGAAACAAATTTCTTCTATATTTATTTTTTTGATCTTAATACGTTATATTTATTATTATTTTAATATAGGATAATAGAATGTAGTAACTCAACGTTCGGGCAGGACAACGTCTGCCGGGTCCGCTAGTCCACTAATAAAAACAAGAACATAGTGAACATACTTAAAGACTATTTTTTTAATAAGTAAAAATTTAATCTGCTTAGATAGTTTTAAAGATACATACAGCCTTTTATAAATAAAACATAGAAGCAACGCTTCTTTAAGAAAAAAGTCTACAATTGTACACTGTAAGTACTAATTTACACCGACTAATTGTAAACGCTCAAACGCGTAAAATTTACGAAGTCCTATACGGTACTTCTGTAACTTGCTTAAAAGCAAAAAGTTATATTAATAAGTTAATTAATCTTTTTGATTGGAAGTCAAAGGGGTTATGGCGTAATTTCGAATTTAATGTTTTGGTTTATTTTTATCGCTAACCTTTATCGCTTATCAGAAACGGATCCCTATTATACAAGCCTGTCTTGACACGCTCTTAGTATTCAAATTCGATTGAATTATTTAATTTTGTTATTCGTTAATGACATATATTCTTGACATCATTGGACTATTGACATAATTAATGACTATTGACATGGAATTGAATTTGAAAATTGAAACTTTTTATTTTATCGTTAAATTAAAATTTCTATTGTTTGACTTCTACTTACTAATTTGTTGTACGCCAGAAATGGCTAATAAATGATAAATAATTAAATGTTTTTTTTTTTTGTATGAACTGTTTTGAATAGCTTGGCTAACGAGTTTCTTGCCGATTTATCTCGTGGCCCAAATTTTCGGAATTAGTGGTAGCGTTTAAAATTTTTGACGATTCAAAAGATCTTGTAAAAATCTGTTTGAATGAAACATATTTTGAATCTTAATATAAATTACTGACTGGGATATAACAAAAGCAACAAAGCGATGTAGGGAAATCGGTAAAAAGCCGTCGGCGATACGGTGTCGGTCGGCAAGATTACGGTGTCAGAAGACAGGTCACGTGCAAAAAGCGTACGTGACATGAGGATATCAAACCATGAACGCTTACAGAACTTTGTTGAACGTATTGGATGGCTTTAATCAGAACTAGCTGTGCACGCAGTTTTACTTGCAATTACTTAAATTATTTTGGGGTGCAAGGGGTCTAACAACATCTCAAAGGCTCAAGTCATCCTCACCGGCACGCGGTACACCCTGCTGATTAACGAACGAGGCTCTGACGTCATTGTCCACCAACACGCATTGGACCATCGTGGTGGACTATGGTCCAAACCACCTTATAATAACAATGACAAAACAACCAAAGGTGGATCTAAAAGGAGGAGGCCTTTGCCCAGCAGTAGGATGCAATAGGCTAAAAAAAAATGTCTTTTTAAAGAATATGAATAAATTCTATCTCTAATCTTTCCACTTTCCCCTCCTACTAACCATAAATTAATAGCCTGTGCAAGGAGACAGAAAAGCCTGTGTTAAAAAAAAACATGCTTAAAATATTGATGTTTTAGTTTATATTTTATTTTTTATTATTCTTTATTTTGTTTTTATTTTTAGCGCTTAAATAATATAGCTCATTTTTTTTTTGTTAGCTTAGTAACTGCCAGCTGTGGTCGCCTATAATTGAAGGAGCACACAGGTTGTTTTTTTGTGTGATTGTGATCTAGTATGTAATGTGTGTATCCTTTGTTGGAGGTCCTTAATAATAAAAAATAAATAAAAAATAATAAAATAAAACAGGTGTCAAAAAGTAAATTAAAGCATAGAAGCATTGAAATTAAAGCGGGATATTTAACTAAAAGAGGTGATAGAGGGCACTCTATCCATCCCCAATTAACCTTTTCATTTTTGGTACCAGACAGTGCTTAAGTATGTATACGCGTAGTTATAAATCTGATGTCCAGAACTAAAATATATAAAGCCGGGGAATTTATTTGTTTGTTTGTTTGAACGCGCTAATCTTAGGAACTACGGGTCTGATATGAGAAACTCTTTCAGTGTTAGATAGCCCATTTATTGAGGAAGGTTATATATCATCACGCTAAAATTTAATCAATTCTTTTAAAGTCGTTTTAAGTCGCGGGGGCAGCTAGTATATTAAAATAAATATTTGGCTCTTTTATCTATTCTCCGTAATAATTTTGAAAACTTTTGAAATTAGTCGTTTCTGTGTTGATCCGATTTTTTCTCAAACATCAATTTCACATTAAAACTTTTGGTTTACTTTCCGCCGCGCTTTGAATTTGTTTTGATTTACGTCGCTTGATGAAAAAAATCGGAATGCCTGATCTTAATTAGTGGCGATATTTAAATAAAAGCTTTTGGAAATGATATAAATGCAAAAAATATGACAATAAAGAAAAACAAAGCATATTTATACTATGTAATATATATATTGGTACTATGTGACACGGTGTTGTGACTTTCTGTGAATTTTTTTCACTTTCTTTATCATTAAATGTTAATTAATTGTAAATATCTAACGGACGAGATATACATAATATTATAATATATATTATACGCAATCGGGGTTGTAAAAGCGCGTTGTACGAGTATAATTCTACAACGCGGTTTTCCTATTGCGGAATAAACATAAAATGTTATAAGGGCAAACTTGTATCCACATGGAATATTGATACCAAAATTTGCTATGACAGTTAAAACAGGCTTTATTAAAACCGGGGCTAATTTTTTTATTAATCATGACATATATACAAACATCATTTTATTTGTATGTATACATTTAAGCAAACAGTCAAAATATGATGCGTCGCGTCGCTTCGACTCTGCGCCAGTGTGAGTTAAACCTGAGGATTAACAGAATAATGTACATATTTAGGAATATATGTCAAAAAACGTAAGTGTATTTATCTGATGACAAGTATATTAATTATATTTTCATGATAGATTGATATTGGGCAACCTCACGCTCTCTGTTAATACATTTTATAGATCGATACATCCCACGTATATTGTTGTAGCCCCAAATTCCCAACGTGCAAGGAATTTGATTTTCCTGATGAGCAGCATATTTTAGGAATAAATTTTAGTGGTGAAAATCGTGTCAAAACAAGTTTGAGTTTAAAACAATTATAATATTCAAGTAACGAACAATAAGAAGCGTTCAATTAAAAGTAGTTATAATGAAGTACTGTTTTGACTTCCACTGTTTACAGAATATTACGATTTCCGATTCGAGCTACCTGAAATTTGATTAAAACTTTCAATGTTCGCGCTGTGAATATTTCGATAACATTCCAGTCTTGTTTATTAGTTTCTAAGTAAGAAACTTTACTACAACTAGTTGTAGCCGGTAATTCAGAAGAGAATTTATCGAAACGCAATTAACGGTAGTGAAGTTCAAAGAACGGCGTATTTCAAACAGCAGTTAATGTTTTATGAAGGCATTTGGAGTTGTTCGGCGCGTTAATGTGAGCTTTGATTACGGCAAATCTTAAGGAAAATTAGTCCGAAACTAGTACGGATGTTGTCTTTTGATTTTCGCGTACTCATATCGTCTTTTTAGTCAATTCAATTCTTGATTTTTGGACTTTTGCCTTAGCAAAACCCTTTGTTGTTTTAATCCGTCCATTTACTTGTTCCTTACTTATATAAGCATCTTTTGTCTTTTGCCTCAGTAATATCCTTTATTGTTTAGCTCCATTAGTAATTGTATACATACTCATTGTTTAGCTAACATTTTGTTGCTACTTACATAATCATACTTTGCCTTTTGCTATAACAATAGTCTTTCTCGTTTAATTCAGTCTGCGTATAAAACGATGCAAACATTTAAAAAACCCAATTCATCAAGCCACATAATGCGTCGACGAACGAGTCTTTACTTTTGATATGCAGTCCGCACGGCATATCCCTTTTTTCAAGGAAAAAACATATCACCAAAACCTTTTTATGTCACGCCGAGGCCACATAGCTCACGCTGTCAAAAGGTTATTAGTTTTCTTTTAGAACCACGACTCTTACTTTACACGTCCTAACTTCGCTGTGGCTTGGCCAAATTTATGTATTCTTGCACTACTTTTCTGTTTTACAATAGTTCTTGTAGTCAACAAAGCAACAACAACAACATATATTGACTAAGATATGGAGTCGTGCGGATCACTCCCTCCCGTACTCCCAGATAAAGAAAAATTCGAAAGATTGTTTAAAAATACAAGAAACGCAGATTTGGTCAAATGTCACTGAAATGGACAGACTTTAATTGGGAAGTTAGCGAAATAAATATCATAGGCAACTTTGCAACTTTGGGGAGCAAAATTTCATTCAAATTAACAATTCAAAATAAAATTCAAATTGACATTGTTAAATTCAATGCTGACGAAGTTACTGAACAGCTAGTCTATCATAAGAATAAGGATCTACTTTCATCACACATACACAACAATTTTATTTTTAAATATATGTATAACAAGGGGCAAAAGAGCAGCTGGCATTCACCTAAGTGACTACCGAAGCCCATGGGCAACTGCAACACCAGAGGGCTCTCAATTGCGTTGCTTTTTTTTTGTAGAAATATATACATATAGATAATACACCCAGACTCGAGGCGGGAATCGAACCCACGACCCCCGGAGCGATAGGCAGGTTCACTGCCCACTGCGCCAACGGGCCAACCAACAAAGTTCGATTTTCTGAATCTTCATGTATGTTATTTCATTGTGAGCTCTAAAATATAGTCCGTAACGCCATTGCAAAAATTGTTTGCCATTTAATCGAAAAGAAGAGTTCTCTGGAGCAAATAGTTCGGCTATTGCTACAATAACGTTAATTGATAGTTGCGAGTTCCAATAGTTTTAACAGAACCATCAAATCTTTATTGAACTCTATTGGACACTAGAAATGAATACATACAAATTTCTAGAGGCAGTAAAAAAAAAACAAAAAAAAATACGAGTCTATGCTCGTAAATTTCTTTTTTGGGTAGTCTATGGAATACTTTATAGGTCTGGTCTGGTCTGATTGATTCCCCCCAGGTTATCTTTCATACTTAAATAGGAAATTCAAATTTTCTTTCATTTATTATTTACCGTCACCTATAAATCTGTATCTATACTTAATACATAAAGCTGAAGAGTTTGTTTGTTTGTTTACTTGAACGCACTAATTTCGAAAACTGCTGGTCCGATTTGAAAAATTCTTTCATGACCGCCCCTAATTATGAACTTTCCTCAACAAAAACCAAATGTGGACGATTCTAAAGAAGTCATTGTCAAGAATGGCATGATTTTTTCGAAACTTCAACCGTTTACACAGCGCAACCAGCGGAAGCTCTCAAAAGTGGAAAAAAACGCCGATTTTGAAACTTTCCTCATTGGTGTTCCGCTCCTATAAGTTTTAGCGTGATGGTACATAGCCTATAGCCTTCCTCGATAAATGGGCTATCTAACGCTGAAAGAATTTTTAAAATCGGACCGGTAGTTCCGGAGATTAGCGCGTTCAAACAAACAAACTCTTCAACTTTATATAGATGGCAATCGGTCATCTTAACTCGCCCCACAGCCAAATCCTCTGCAATCTAAGCGGACCCTGGTACTTAACCGGGAGAACGCTAGGAAGGAAGAAGAATCTTTATAGTTTTACCAAATATTAAATTGAATTTATTCTAGATTTTCAAGGCCTTCATATATCTTGCATAATATTTTTTTGAAGAATTGACATGTTCCCATAAGTGTATTCCTTTTAAGAATCATAACTGGAAATCTCATCAAAATGGAAAACGTCGCCCACCTTCGAGAAATGAAGGTCTATTTTACTCCATTTTCTAGAAGGTTCCTCTATATCAGTTAGAATTAACTTACATAACACAATAAGTGTCGTAGTTTTAGAAAAAATTTCTGAGCATGAGAATAGGTCTATCTTCTCAGCAACAAGATTTAGCGTGCTTATACAACGCGTTAAGGGTGCTTCAGCCAGAAAATTAGTTCTGGCGCGTTATATATTTCTAAAAAAATATATTGGTGTATAACAGGCGACTGTTACCTATAACACAGGCATTTAGTTGTCTACCTTAGGAACAGACGTCCGTGTGTCATATTGTCTTGTGTATATTTATTTATTAGTTATTTATTATTTGATAAAATATAAGTCATTCGGTAAACAGATCAGCTAAGGTTTCTGAAAACTGGCTCAGATTTCATGCCACTGAGCTCGACGTCTAGAAGTAACTATGGCTCAAACTCTTAATAAATTTCAAGCAATATAACGGAGCCACCTGATATGCAACATGGTGGTGAAGAAAGACTAGACTAAAATTCAAACTTACGTATCGTCTAATTTCCAAATATCAGTCTTCCAGTTTCTATCACAATTTTTAACAATTAATTGATATTCTTTTGTAATTTATGTGTCGTTTCCAATCGTCTTTCCTATACTCAAAAAGCAAACTTAATATACTAAAGCAGCAACTTTGTAGTTATATTCGCAATTAAATAATAAGTATAAAAGAGTGCATTGCTAACACTTTCAATGAATAACGAGGAATAGTGCCATAAGTGTTTTTGTAGTTTTTTTTTAAATATTTGCTCAAAATAATTCAACAATTCAATTCACTTACCTAATAGAATAAGGCTAAGGGCTTCCTCCAAACTTCAATCTACTGTAGAAAACGTTTTAAAACACTTTATATTTGTTATTCTGAAAAGTTATGAATTATCATCGGGTATTTAACTGTCGTTAAAATGGAATATTTTCACACATTTCATGATAGAATAATAAAAATTTCGTCAATTTGTATATTCAATATTATATCCCTTTCTAATTGGCAAGAAAACCGTTGCTAATTTAATCGCTAAGCCCCCTGTGCCTTTACTTGATCTGACTTTGCTGGAACCTTTAACGTTTGATAACCCTTTAGTGCCACAAGTACAACATTTTTTACCAAGAATTCACCAGGTTACTTACAAAACGTTACCTGAAGTAAATCAGGCTAAACAGCATGAGATGGTGTTTATGATTCAAAAAACGAAATCTTATGATAGTGATGAAGAGCTTAAAAATGGTTCCCCAAAAAAGAAACAAAATAAACGACCATCAAAAACGGAAACTGAGGATGAAATAGAAATTAACGAACCTCCAAGTGTTGTTACTGTAGACGAAGCACTTAACGAAACTCCAGAAATTTCATATGAAATAAATTCACCTAATTACAAAGAATCATTTTCCAAAAAGAAAGTAAGTTATAAGAAAGAAACTGAATCCGAACCAGTGAATATTAGTTATGAAAAGAAAACTGAGTCAGAACCTGTACATTATTCTTATGAAAAACGTACTGACAAAAAACCAGTGCATTATAGTTACGTTCACAATACAAAGACACCTGCCCAATTACAGCATTCGTATTATGATAATAGTAATGCAAATCCAAAACACCTCATATACCACTTTAAGCCCGACACTAATACGAAAGGAAATGATGATCATCAACAAAATCTTTCGTCGCATTCTGAACCTCAAGAGCCTTCTGATAAAACTTCAAGTGAAAATGACTCTGAAGATATTAATTCCCAGCAACAACATCAATCACATAACAATCCTCGTCATGAACTAGATGAAGAGGCTCCAGCAACTATTCGCTCCCAACAACCAGAACATAGAGAAAAGGTTTCTTATGAAAATTCGAATGATGGCTCATCTAATATACAGAAAGCTAACCCCAAACCCAATGTTCATAAGCCTCAAGAAGAGCCTGAACATATAGAGGTTTTTTATCATAATCGCAGAGAAAAAGAAGAAGGCCAAGAATTATCGAAACCTGTTGCACACAGTCCCCCGGTTCAACAAGTAAAACATCAATATGAAGCCATTGTGCCTGAATATGAAGAAGACATAACACTTTTATCACCACATAAGCCACATGCACCTGTGAATGGAAATAATTATTACGATCGAAATTTAAATAACGGATACAGTGCTAATCAAAGACAACATAGCGAAAAAAACCGTTATAACTACCCGGATTCTGATGAACAAGAAAAATCTAAACGTATCGCTATTAAGGAAGAATCTCCTCAAGAAATATATATACCCAATGAAGAAGTCGTGGCAGCAATGGTTAAGAAGCAAGAAGAAAAGGAAGAAGATTTTGAAAAGGCGTATAAGGATGCCGCTTATGGATTTCCTGCATATAATGCACCGATTCGAGATATTGAAAAAGACATTTATGACCCAGAAAGTTACGGTGCATCTCGTTACGTATATGGTTACGATGACGAAAAAAGTCCATTACAACTATATCAAGCTGAAGGTGATGAATACCCAGCAGAAATTCGATCTCAATATAAGGACGCTAGGGATAAAACCAATGAAGAATATTATTTAGATTATGCAATCAGTCGACCAAAAAGTCTCACCGATCGATACAATAAAAAAGCAGATTATTATAAAACTTACGAAAAACACAGACCTGAGAAATACTTTGCAAAGGAGGTTGAGGACAAAAAGAAAAGTGAAAAATTAACGGCACAACCTGCGTACGGTTATCATGTTGGCTCACAGCAACCGCATTTGGCAGAATATAGAGTAGCTCAAAAATCAGAAAACCCACACGACAACTCAGCTTTTGCGACACGACCGCTACACAGGTACAGGAGTAAAACGCAGTTTGTGGAACCACAATACCAATATGGATTTGAACCTTTGACTATACCACAATTATTGGATAGCGAATTGGCAGCAATGGCCAGCAATGTCAGCCCTGAAAATTTAGGTCTGAGGAAAAATCTATTTAAAGAAAAATACTATATTAAGAAAACCGTCGCCTCAAATGCAGGAAAAGTAGATAGTTGATAGATGATAGAACATTTATTTATTGTTATACTTTAATGTTAGATTAAATAAGTATTAATATTCATAAAACAGCATGAAAGTATTATGTTATCATTTTGCAGTGTTATTACTTATTACCTACTTTTACATTACTTATTACATGTTATGCAATAGAACTTTCTCTATCGATGTATTCTTTCTCGTAATACAAATAAGTAAAAAACATCTTGAATTTAAACGTAGTCAGCCACCGTGATAAAGTCATTAAAAAATCTTGAATCCAATTTAGTACGCTATTGTGACAACTTAGGTAATCCTGAAGAAATTTCGTCACAAAAACTAGTTGAAAACTAAAGAAATCGGGGCAAAGTTTAGTTTTCTACATTAAGCCAATATTTGTTGTGAATCAATGTAGTAAATAAATTGTTTAAGTTAGTTTCATGAAAATTTATTTGTTGTTTCCGATTCCTTTGTTTAATATTCGGTGGGGTTCGAAAGAAATATACATATATTTGCTCTGGCTACTCTTCTTACATATTTTGTTAGACATATCTATTCTAAAATATACTAGTGTAGTTGATCAAGTTAATTATTTTTGATTGAGTAGAATCACACAACACATTGATATCTTTTTTATTCTAATTCTTATCCCGAAACCAGCCGATGTTATCTAGTATTGACGAATGACGTGATTTGATAATAATTATTATTATTGATTGAAACCAGCGATTTTATTCGTCCAAAAATGGAAACGCATATATGCCATGCTATTTATTGTTGAAGATAACAATTTAGAAGGAAAGAAAAATAAAAACAATTTACCATTTAATATTATTTATTTTTACAATCAATACTGAAAGGCAACTTAGTATTACACAAATTGTAACTTAACACATTTAAAGAGAACCGGTATATCTTTTGTTATATTGACTAGTAAAAATACACGTGGTGCAAACTTTACATTCTTTAAATATTTTCAGAAATATAAAAATACTGTTTTCGAGTATAATAATATAGGATAAACTTTTTTCTTCTACTACGCTGTAATGTTATCATTACTCACTACATAACCGATCAGAAATGTCGCTTTTTCTGCTTAGAACTAAAACAGTGCAGCAATGTTGTATGAAATTTCATTATGACTCTGTTCATC
Source organism: Charaxes varanes (assembly GCA_024363005.1). NCBI lineage: Eukaryota > Metazoa > Arthropoda > Insecta > Lepidoptera > Nymphalidae > Charaxes > Charaxes varanes. The sequence goes on along the minus strand of JANCMC010033613.1, from coordinate 27,269,365 downwards.
ATTACGTCCCTATTTTTAATTTTCATATAAATTTACTATGAAAGAGTTTGTGAAATCGGACCAGTTGTTCCTGATATTATCGTTCAAGCAAAAAACTCTTCAGTTTTACATATTAGTAGAGAGCGTGGATAAGGGACCTTTTATTTGCGTGTTTGAATGTGCACTCAGACTAAGCAAAGCGAAATGTTACTAGACTTTATTATGATAAATTAATTGTGAAAAAGGATTAAAAACCACAATCCACAGAACGGATGCAACGGATTCCACAGAATCAGTTGCATCCGTTGATTTGGAACCGATATAATTAAGGTGTTGCTCAAGAAAACTATACTGATTTTTACAATCCTTCTGGTATAATAGTTGATCATGGCTGGTGAGATTCAAATGGTTACCTGAGCAACTCACCTGAACTGAATTACTTGCCCGTTTATCCTTTATATTATAAAAAAAAATATCTGAGATAAAATTAGTTTGAAATAACAAGGATTACGATTTCTATTTGTATACAAAGCAAATGAAATATACTATTACCAGCGCATTTATAGGCATACTGCTTAACTTTAATACCGCTCTGGTGTTCGTGGATTCGATTACCGCCTCGAGTCTAGGTGTATTTATATATTTCTACAAAAACAAAACTTGTGTATAACAGACGTATGTTACCTATAACACAGGCATGAAGTCCTTTACTTTAGGAAAAGACCGTGTGTCATATAGTCCTGTATATATTTATTATTAATTTACCTTTAGTATAAGCGGACCCTGGACGGAGCCCAAGACGTTGGACAGACCAGGTGAGGATGGCCACAAAAACACCCGTGTATGAGGCACTGCACACGACGGAAGACAGAAAGAACTGGCGTAACATCGTACGAAAAAAGTTATTGGACAGGAGTCACGACCCTCAGCGTTGAGGAATAGATTCAAAGAGAGAGAGAGAAGCGGACCCTGGTACTAGACCACAATAACGCTAAGTAGAAAAAGCAGATTTTTAACTAGTTACCACATGAAGGTCAAATCAGTTTTATAGACTACAGTATTTAGAATAATGGTCGTATTGCGACTTCCTGAAGCGAAGACAACTTTCTTGTTCCTCAAAATATCATTGCGACAAATCTTAAGGACAATTCGTTTATGATTTATATTTCCTGGCTCTTCAAAGAGATCTCTCGTTGAACGGGAGGGGTGTCCTTTGAAAGCGCTCGTTAAAATTAACGACCATAGACTTTAACGACATGTCACCTTGCCTGCATCGATGTTAATGTTATATTATAACTGGTACAGCATATTCAAGTAAACAAAGCAACTCTAGTTCGTCTTCGAATTGCGGATTCTGTCGCTCAGTGAAATACCCAACATTGCTCTATTCATGTAGTGTCTGAGGAAGTGTAGAATTTATGAAGATGATGTCAAGGTTAGGGTGAAGTGGCGTAGGAGGATTCGGAAGGCTGTCCACACCACCATGCGGGATGTTCATGGCTTATCGAGAGACTTTTTTTATATTACAAGGGGCATACCAGCAGGCGGTTCATCATTTAAGTAACTGCCAGAAGGCTCGCTGGTGCGTTGCCAACCTTTAAAAAGCAGTTCAGGCCTCCAGGAACTCTCACAAACGGAACGAAATGCGACAACAATACCTTCTTTTGACGTGATAGTATTGCCGCCGCTTCGCGCCGATCTTATGCGAGAAAGAGGTAATGGTACACGGGCGCGAAGCCCCAATTCGGCTGCAGATTAAAAAAGACTGCAAGCTTGGTGCTACCTTTAATTAAAGTTTGAGTTTATCTTTTTTTTCTTTGTAAAATCCAAATTTTCTAAATATAAATCCCCCAAAAAGTTCTTGTGTCCTCGTCTCTAGAGCAGTTTCCTGGGTAATTCAGCTAGCATCGGAAGCACCACTCAATTCCTTAGTCTATTGGACTAATTGATCAATGAAAAGGAAGCCTAATTGATAATTTCTTGCGTATTGTAAACTTGCATCACTCCATATGCAATAGTACTGTAACCTGTGAACAGATGAGCTTCTATCAAAGTCTGAAAGCCTTCGAACTAAACTAGTGATATAAAATTGCCCAAGTGCCCAGATATCGTTAAATTTTAGTTACAATAATTTATATACCAACCAAGTATTATTTTGATCCTTGACATAAGAATCTTTTTCTTGAAATGGAAATTCTTCAGGAGTTTTGACCAAAAAAAGAAAAAAAAATTATTTACCTCCTATTATATTAAAGTGAAAGTCAAAATCTTTTATTCATACAGACTTTATCTTATAAGCTCTCATAAACGTCACATGTAAAATATTATTATGACTTTTTAATCATTTAATAATTTGGTGATACAGTTTACGACTTAAAAGCTAAGTCTACAAGGGTTCCTCGCGCCCTGCACTGAGAAGAGTCCGCAACAAACTCAGTCGGGTAATTTTTTTGTTACTAAATAATTACATGTCAACCTGGAATACCACAGATTAGGTCTCTCCGGATGTAAGCTAACAAACAAGATTTTTAAATCAACTGAAAACTCCTTTGTTTTGTTAAGCCGAGTACACAATTTCAATTATTTCATATTGCATTTCTGATGATCGAATATTGCATATGATCTTCCAATGTTCATTCGTTATACACAACGCACCTTGGCAATTATGCCCTAACGCATAGAACTACTTTTAAAATAGTGGCTAACGAGTCTCTTGCTGGATCCACTCGTGGCTCCTTTTTTCCGAATCAGCTTTTAAAATTTCAACGTTTCAAAAGAGATTGTACTTTAAAAAATTAAGTAGGACATGAAGCTTCGAGAAATGAACATATTTATTTCCTGAAGAAGGACAATGTCTTTGCGAGCCTTAATACGGCAGCGGTCCATGGGAATTAGTAGTTAGTCAGGTTGACTGACTGTCCGTTTGCGACTACTAATATTAAAAAAAAATATTGTCAGTTGTATGTCCAATTTATCATGAAAAAACCATCATAGCCGTAGAAAAGTGACGGATCTGACAAACTTTAAATTTTACACGACAGTCATTTCAAATAATTATGTAAGTTCTCTGGCATAATTATTTAAATTTTTAATCTTTAATTTTGAAAGCTAGTCTACTAGAGTATACGTAGAAAAAATAATTTTCTCAAATGAAAAATATTATCTAATAATAATTACAGTTTTTTTTTTATTAAAAGAATATTAGGAATACTTTTTAGGTACACGTGTCGAATATTTCCTATTCCCCTCCTACTAAGCTTAAATTAAAATCTTGTATTAGGAGTGGGTGCGACAATACCCCAACGGCGGTGGTTTTTGACTGGGTACCTTGCGGATTTCAGTCCATACCTTATACCGTTCAGCTATTGAGGCTCTACTACAGACACTTGTCAAAACCGTCATTGTCGTAGAACAATATAATACTTATCGTAAAGATAACGAGAGTATATGGAAATTCAGCTATGTGTCCTACGCACAATTCACATTGACTCGTATCCCATATGATTGTTTTGGAAACATGCGATGGTGCGGTCATGCGCGCGTGATCTTAAAGTAAACATCGCAGCACCAGCGCGCCGCGCTTAACAAAGAAAAGATTGTCCCTACCCACTTTAGCTGAATGGCGACTAGGTCCTGGAGCGAAATAATTAATTCAAAACATAACAAATATGAGAAAACTTAGACTGGCGGCAGTAAAAATCCTGACCTGTATCATTTAAGGCGCAAAGAGCTGTTCTGAAGTTTTCTCCTACCAAGTGGTCACTACAGCTGAACTACAGTTAGGTCCTGGAGCAAAATACTTAATTCAACACAGATCAAATATGAGGAAACTTAGGTAGGCAGTAAAATCCAGACCTGTATCTTTTAAGGTGCAAAGAGCTCTTGTGAAGTATATCCCTACCAAGTGCTCACTCCAGCTGTATTACAGTTAGGTCCTGGAGCAAAACTAATCAATTCAACAAAGATCAAATATGAGGATAAACAATTAAAAAGAGGCTCTCATTGCAGTAGAAGAAATCGTGAACACAGATCAAATATGAGGAAATTTAGGCAGGCAGTAAAAATCCAAACCCTGTCCGTGCAAATGTTCACACAAGCTGAATTGCGGCTAGGTCCTTGAGCAAACTAATTAATTCAACACAGATGAAATCTAAGAAGTAAGAAATAAAAATATGCTATCATTGCAGTAGGAGAAATCCGCAACACAGATGAAATAAGATGTAATTAAGGCAGGCAGTAAAATCCTGGTCTGTGTCTCTTTAGGCGCATGGAGCCTTCATAAACATTGTCCTTACCAAATTCAGCTCTGAATGGTGACAAGGTTCTACTGCAAAAAACCTGTTACCGTCACAGATCAAATAAAAGGAAATATATATTCAGGAAGAGCTGAAAATAAGCGCACATTGCAGTAAAAATCCTGACCTGTATCTCTTTAAACGCAATGAGCCTCCAACATGACAACAAATTAAATATGACAAGGAAGAGATAGTCTTGATTACTATTAATAATTTGTAACTGCAAATAATATCTAAATAATTTGTAACTTTTTAGGAGAAAGTAACCTTCTTAAACTAAGGTTTTACTACTAAGTCGATCATTTTGATTACTGAAATATCATATAATAATTTGAAAAATATATCCTTAATGACATTCATAAGTGTTTAAGAAGCCAAATTGAATAAAGGAGTTTTGATTTTGACATTGAAGTGATCAAAGCCAATAAATGCGCAGAACAAAATAGTTCATTGTTCTCAAAAAACGTTTATTTATTTTTATAACAAGAAAGAGAGAGTCAATTCTGTAACCATAGCAAATCGTAAGAAAGATAAAAGTTATATGTCACGGTCACTTATATATAATGACCACAAAGCAAGTATTTTAAAACTCATTTAAAAGAAATAAAATGCGGTACTTCTTGCAATTCATTTATTATTTTTTTATTATTAATTATTTACACTGAGACTGATGGAATCCCTTGGCCAATTTTTTTAGTCGAGAAATTCCATACAGCTCAGTGTATGTAATTAAGATTAATTTTAACGCTATGTCTTTAAGCATAATAAACCATCATGCAAGTACTTAAGTCTAATGCACCTATTTTTACTTGAGGATGCGAGATATGAACCTAGACATTTCTTCGTAAAACTTGTCTTTACTTATTTAAAAATCATTTTGCAAAGTTTACTGGCTCTTATATGAGGTGTCTGATTTATATCATGGATATTAGACAACCATAATCTTCTTTATATATAAGAATCGATTGTAAAAGTCTTTGTTACTAAACTCTAAAACGGCTTTTCCTATTTGACGCCAGTCTGTTTTATGCGCATTATTTCTGGGAAGGTTGAATAAAAAAGAAAGGAAGGAAAATTCGAAAGAATATTTTTAAAAAATACTAAAAGATGCAGAGTTAATCGCAACTTCGCAATACTTCCAACAGATGGCGTTAGTACTAGACCTTTAGTCTGACCGTAACTCGGGCAATACAACGTCTGCTGTGTCCCCTAGAATTATGTAAAAGTATTACAATCTCCTACTAACTTTACAAACCTTTTTAGAGGCTAAGAATGACGCTTAAAGCCTGAAAAAAAATTGAATTTCATTTACGTTGACGGTTGCCAAAGTATGTAGGCAGACATAAATTGTTATCTGTAAATATTTTTGTCACGACTAAAGTTAGTCGTAAATATTTTCAGTCTACTTGACAATTTAAAAAAAA
>JANCMC010033613.1:27249878-27263567 GCA_024363005.1 Charaxes varanes | reverse complement strand
CGTGCTCTCACTCTGATGTATCTTTATCGATTATTACGATAAATTATACTAAAATATATGGAGGAATAGACAGACAATCGGGCGAGAGGATAACTCAATAATAGGTCAGAGACTGAAGATAGCAAACTCGCGTAGCTATTAATTATTAATAATTTCTTTCTTCCTTCTTAAAGACGTGAAATGCTTTAAATAGTAAAGGCATTACTATGATAACCAATCGACATCTTCACGGAGATAATTAAAAATAATTTTATTACTTTTTTGTATCAACAGCTACATCCATACTCATCTTTGTTGTTATTATTTCGGGTACAATAAAGTACATAAAGGTTATTATTACAAATATTTTTTTTTAAACTCATCATTTGTTTATCCTCTAATGACCGCGAGCTTAATATAATTTACGGTTCTTGTTGTATACCTATATATTTTTTGGTGCTTAATTCTTATAGGTAAGGTATACCTTTCCTAAACACACTTTACTGCTTCCTACAGTCCATTTCGTGCCTACTCTGTAGTTCGTTCTATACCAATGTTAATTCTACATTTTACGGTAATCAAAGTTTGGCTACTATTTCAATTTATGCCTATATTACTATTTTCAAGTTCATTTTCAATAAGTGTAGAAAGCTAAGCCTCGTGAAAAGTGGTTAGTCACAACAGTTACGTCAAGCGTCAGACAAATTTTCGTAAATTCATCGATAGTGATTACAATAATTTCTTTATGCTATTTTGATTTTCTTCAATTAATTCAATTAATGCCAGTGTCAAATTATTTCACGAAAATACAGAGGATTGCTCAGTGTAAGATGAAATAAAAAATAAATTTCGATACATTACGGAATATCAGTATGGAAATGTATTATAATATATTAAAAACAGTATTTTATTACAATATACATAAATTGGTTACCGTATTATAACACTGGTTTTCAAATATCCGACGTCTTCCATGTTTCGGAAGGCGCGTCAAACAGAGGTTCCCGATTAATATCGCTGAGTGATATTATTCGTGAGATTGTGGGGTTTCCGGGGGTGATGTCAGACGGCAGTCGGTCATCTTAACTGGCTCCACAGTCACATCTTCAGCAATTTGCGCGGACCCTGGTACTAGACCGGGATAGCGCCAGTTAGAAGAAGATAAGAATATAGTAGTGGTCGCTAGTGAGCACCACATGAGCTCAAAGGATTCAGGGTCGAGCATCATGGATTTCATTGAAACCTCCTACTTTTAGGCTATTTTTTATTCACTTGTCAGTGTAAAGTACAGTGTTTAAGTACAATAAATTCAAGCATGACAAAACTTCAAAAGTTTGTCTATCGTTTAAATAGTTTGCGTTTAATTTAAAATTTTAATTTGTTAACAGGTACAATAGGCACATTTTCAATTAAAATTTAGGTGAGAGTAGAAAAGGGTTGGATGTTAAATGTTAGGTATTATGTATACAAAAACAATTCAAGTTGTTTAAAAGATAATATTTTAAGACATGACATCACATGATATGATTATGACATGACATAATCATATTGAACGTCTATTTAATGTAATACCTTTCAGTACAAAAATATTTTTCTACTCTGCTAAGAGCTTCAGCTCTGCAAATACATGTAGTAGACAAATGCCAATTTAGGGCTAAGGCAATCACTCTATTTTTCCTTCTTTTAAACATTCAGGTCTGCGGTGAACAGTGTAATGATAATACAGACATTTGATTAATAATAAAGTTGTTTTTGCTTTAAGTGTCATATTCCACTACAAATAATAAATGGCTTTTGGAAATTATTAAATAACTTTTTGGAACAGTAACTATCGTTTCATTTGGCACGAAATTGCACGCTCATGCCCTGCCCATTGGATTTAGTTCCTATTTTTCACAAATTTTCTATTTAATTTCAATTTTGGATAACCAATTCATTATATTATTCGCATTATACACTTGTAAATACTTGGAAGGCGATGGTGCAGTAAAAAAATTATTATAATCGGATAAATAGAATATAGTAGTACAATGTACAATCACAAGGACAAGCGCGATAAAAATATATTGAATAATTATTTTAATTTCAGTTTGTTTTTATGGTTTAATTAACATTATTTATGTTATAAGAAGTAATAAATAATACTTAGGACCTATGAACGATTCATTTTGCAACAAGTTCTATGTATGCAATTTCATATCCAAAAACCTCTCATAAGTTTGTGGGGATGTGAATATTCCTCAGTATGCGATTATATAATACAACAACGATTAAAAATACGAATTTCGGACGAGGGTTTCACATCCAAGTTGAGTTTATTAAAAAGGAAGCAGAGAAATTCTTCGTACAGTGAGTGAGAAAAGTGGTATAGACGTGAAGAGAGTGTAATATTAATAACGCGGGGGTAGAAATCCTTACAGCACCGAATGGTTCTATGGTAAAACATGAAAAAATAATATATATATTTTCTTATGTTACAAGGGGGCAAACGAGCGTGGAGTATTGTGAATTCCTCGCTACGCTCAGTATTCTACTATAGAATCCTTCGCTTCGCTCTGAATTCAAAATCACACCCACAGGGAATAACATTTCGTTTCGGCCCCATGTAACACAGTTTACATTTAGTTAATTGTGTATCAAATTTCTAGACTAAAATATATACTCTAATAATAATAATAAAACAATCCTTGGTCAAATATTATATAAAGTGATTTTTATATTTCATTCGGATATATATTTAAGAAAGCTATTTCTACGGCAATTGGATTAATATGATTCGAGACGAATCATTTTTCTTATTAATTGAAACCGCCCGGGTTATTCGAAATAGTTGCAATTTTTAAACCTCAAATGCGCATTGGTAATATGTCAGAAAGGTTCTTAGCTCAGTCTATATGAATAACAATAATAGCTGTGTGCGAGAGCCCTTAATCTCGTTCTATCTAAAAATCCGTTCTCAGGGAATATCTAATAATTACATACTACATTCCTGCCAAATTTCATCTTTGTACATCCATCGGTTTTCGAGATTTCGTGATAGGTAATCTTTCGCTTTTAAAGATGTAGATTACGCAAGTAGTAAAGACAGGTTAACAGACAATTGGAATTGTATTAATTGCGTACGAGATTTCTGCAAATAAACGTCCGCGTAAAATTAGGTGAAAAAGTTTAGCGTGCCTTCACGATAAATGGGCTATCTGACACTAAAATATTTTTTTAAATCGTACCCTTAGTTCCTGAGATTAGCGCGTTCAAGTAAACATACAACAAAAAACTATTCAGCTTTATATATTAGTATAGGCAGACATAGTATCACAAACAAGATTTGTCAATTTTGGCTAGTAAGTTTATCGTATTGCCCTGGAAATCGAGCAGTACTCTGAAACTGACTCTAAAACGGAACATTTTAGCACAACCCCAGAGCTTTATTGGCTGTGGTGGCGATTTTGCTCTTGCAATATAGCTAAAATATCAATGGGAATTCAGTCACTTTTACTTTCCTACGAGATATAGGAAACGTTAGTTCCCAGATTAACGAGAAATCATTTTAGATTATACAGTGCAACCTTAATATAACGTACCTCAATATAATGACTTCCACGATTTAACAAATTCTTCGTAATCTCCTTGAATTGTCCATAAAAGTCAATATTAGGTATATTATGTATATATGCGAACATTTTTGCGAACAACCTCTTTATAACGAATCTTTAACTATCAAGAAAAAGTATTCATACCTCTAATTAACGAATTTTGTCAACCCAAAACCTTTATATAAAGTTCCCAGCCAAAAATGTTTACAAAGATAAGCCAAATGGCCTACATATCTTTTATAGTTCACAGTTAAGAGAAATCTAATGATTTCAAATATCTATTAAATAAATAGAATTAAAGTGTGTTTATGCAAAATCTATACAATTTTTTTTTTAAGTGCATATTCCGTACATGTAATAGAAAACTCATTTTTGAATTTTTGTCTGCCCGTTTGTAGCAAGTGGACTTCGTAAAGGCTGCACTGATTTTGATGGGACAGCGAAAGTCTCATCCCTGTGGTCCCAGTGATGATAAAAGGAGTAAAAAAAACCTAACTTAGCTTTAGAAAATGCTCGTGTTGTTAGATGTTGTATTAAGTTTTTTGTGTATATGTTTTATTTTACTGTTACCAAACAGTGAAAATGAGTGACAAACCTAAATTAAGCTTTGGGAAACGCTGGTATCTTTGTTTACCTTTTGTCTCAAGACTAAATGAATAGGGTATAGTGAATTTCATGGACTAGGCCAGACTATGTCAAACGATAGTTTAAAAGGTTTTTTCCTATCGTACAGAGAAATACCCTTTCCTAGAAAAGAAAAAACAGTTAGTTTATTGTGGATATAATGGTTGTTTTTTGACAAAAAAGGATCTAAAAATTTGCAATTTAGCACAGACTTTCAGACGAACAGAGCGAAACTATAAGGGTAGGACTACGGAACCCAAAAAAGCATATACAAGTTTCACAATGTCCATTTACAGCTTAAATTTTTGCTCGTACTCATAGACCTGAAAACACTTGAGCCTGTTTTAACCTAAAAAGCCTGGTTTCAAAGCGGTAATTCCACCAAAGCAAGTATTAAGCGAGCATTAATTAACTTTAAGTTCCGGACAATAACACAAAATTTCATTTTTTTTTTTTTAATCCTATATTAATAAACGAATTGTATAAAATATAGTTAAACCAGTAGAAATATAATATAAATTATATACTAAAAAATTTAAATAAATCTTCATTTTGTAAGAGCAATTACGCCTAACGAGTCGTTAATTCAAATTCAATTATGCCCCAATTTTGAATCGAGATAATCGTCCGCCAATTTAGGAGCCCCTATCCTATAGCTCAACGGCGAAAACGACGGACTGACATTCACGTGGTGCTCAGTTCAAATCTCGTGGCTACTCTTACACTATCTTAAAAATAATGTTAACCTTGAAATGATAACGTGAATTTAGACAAGAATATTTTTAATTAGAGGTAGCGCCATGCTTGTAGCCGGATTGGTCCGGCGCGTCCGGGTACCAGTACCTCTTTCTCACATGAGATAAATGTGCTATTTTAAATCATCTTTCGAAACTACTTTAATTCTTAGTACAACGACATCTATTATTCTATTTGACAATAATATAATGCGTTTGTCATGACTACACGACTTTTTTTACATTGTGGTTTGATGTGAAAATATTTAATAAATTTATTTCTGTTTTGTTAAAATAGCATTTGGACAGACAGTAATAATGACAGTTAGTAGCTATACGGTATTCAGTTAAAAGAAGTAAAAAATAATTGTATATTTCAAGAAAAAGCCGACGATAAATTTCACCATTGGGGAGTCTAGAATCATGTACTGAACCCACGGGATGCGTATCATTATGCTATTTACTTTAAGCAAAGGTATATACATTCATATATCTAAGCGAAAGGTCACCTATCACGAATATCTCGATAACCGCGTTACATAAAAGGATGTACTTTGGCAAGAAGTTTATTTATAGTTTAGGACATCACATCAAGGAAGTTCAAGGCCTCTCGCCCCCTGACGCTGATGAAGTCGCGGGAAACAGCTAGAGTTAATTATATTAGTAGAAAGTGAAGACAACTTGATATGAAACTTAAGACACATTGATAGCCATAAAACTATGTACTACGATATAAGTTACTTTAAGTTTTTATTTTCTAATTGCATCAGTTGTTAGTATGACCAGAATGAACGATAATTATTTATAAACGAAAAAGATCGATATTCATTATTATTTGTATAACAGATAGCTGTCCGTCGTTTTTTACGGCTTCCATTAATTAGTAACAAAAATAAGAACAGCTTAAATAAGAACTCAGGAAAAGAAAATTAGCCATTTTTTTTTTGTCATCTCCTTTAATTAATTGACTTCTTACTAAAAAGCAAACTAAAGCGGTCGTCGGTAAAATATACATTAAATTTTTTTCCAATATTCTCGTAAGATGGTTTTTGAACATAATGGTGTGATGTCAACACGACAGGACGAAAGCTTCTGTCAATCTTACGTACAAATTACTTTCCTGCTGCGAGTTCACATGTCAGAATTTATTGAATTGTGAAATTTAACAGCTTTTTCCTGCTTCCTACGTTTTTCGTTTGCCTACCTACCATTCTCTAAGCCTTGTAACGCATGAATAGATTTATTTCTCATTCATCCATACAACATGTCTACGATAAACCAAATGCCATAGCCCAAGACGTTTGACCGTTGCTTGGTCACTGTTAATAAAGAATATATATAAATAACCTATATATTATTTTTGTCAATTATTTTTAGTTAAGACTTTCATTTTCATTAAAAATGTTGTAAAATATATGTACCTTTCCTACAGATATAACACCAAATAAAATTTAATTTTTCATTAATTTTAAATACCGAATTACCTACAGACTTATTTTTAAAAGGAATCAGCATCGCGTAATTATGAAATTAATAAAAAAATGACGTAATGTGGTGACTGTTTCGAACGTGATCATGTCAAATTCAAATACAGACATCCGGATGTCCAAGGTTTTTTTTAATTAGTTTTTTCTTGCATTAAATGAAATGAATATCTTTCGGAAGTGTTAAACAAAAATTTCATCTTCATCTGTGTGTATTTATATTTATCAATTAGTGCCATACCTTTACGTTTTAAGACGTGCAATCGTTACACAAAATATAAGGAGTCCTTTTAGGGTTGAAAAGTGGGCTGGTTAGGTATATGAAATCCATTAGTTCTGAGGTAATAATACTAGATTACTACTTGAGTCTACCTTTTTAAATTGATCGAACACACAAAAAGGGTTTTTTAACATTCAACTGATAAGTTCAGAACCTGTTTCTAGGAATATTTGTATTTGTAACTAGCTGTGCCCCGCGACTTTGTCCGCATTGGCCGCTCGTATCACATAGGGGTTTAAAATATACTTTTTGGATAAGGTTTAGTTTATGTGTATAAAAACACTTTCACAAATAATGCTTCATTTTATAACAAATTTGATTAGCATAAAAAAGGTTATAGTGAGCCAACCTTAAAGGTAAGCATATGCAGTCGCGGACTTTTATTTTTAACTTTATAAGGAGAATAATTCCGTCATACATGATTTTCACAAAACTTTAAACGTTTATGTAGCGTACGCAGCGGAGGCTCTCAAAAGGGAAAAATACCCCGATTCTGAAACATTCTTCATTAGCGATCCACTCCTATAGTTTTTAGAGTAATGATATATAGACTATAGCCGTTATCTATAAACGGTCTATCCAAAACTGAAAGAATTTTTCAAATCAGACCAGTAGTTCTTGAGATTAGCGCGTTCGAGCATACAAACAAACTCTTCAGCTTTATATATTAGTAAAAATAATAGACATGGCCATTTTCACAATACATAATAACGGCACTTATCAATACGTATAATTTTGATTAAAGAGCGTAATTGCTCTGTGGAAGATTTTATAACAATAAATATATATATTTAGTAACAAAAGCTGCATTGAAAATATTTTTTAAAATTATTTCAACAACACGATTTATTGTGTTACGCACAATAAGCCCCCCCGGCTAGTTAAATATTAAATTTAAAACCCCTACTAATAGCGAGAGCGTTACACGTAAATCAAAACTACGAACACTAACTTGTTGTTTAAGATGACAAAGGATGACAGAGGACGTCAAATAAGGGAGATTAAGGTAAGAATGTGTAAATAATGTACACTATACTAAGGATCCTCTGTGGACCGAAACACTGAAACTGAAAGGTGAGTTGGGAGCTACGTAATTAATTTCTTGTTTGAGATTATATTATAACCTGCTACTTTGTATAATAGAGCTTGCGTATATTAAAAAACTAAATATAGAACAACGTCACGCTCCATTGTCGTTAAGTCTGAAATTAAATGCAGGGTAATTTAAGAGTTTGGTAAAAGTATTGCTTCTGGGTGAATTCTGTGCTTTTATTAATTTTTGAGGGTTTTCATTTATTGTGCGGGACTCTAAGTATTTTGTTTAAATTAGAGTAGGCTATCTTATTCCTTGTAGTATATGCTATCTCTTAGTGAAAGTCCCGTTAAAATAAGCCCAGTTGTTTCGGAGATTAGCCGGAACAAGTAGACAGATAGGCCGACCCACAGCCAGGCAAATGTTTTTAACTTGTGTATTTTTAAAGGTATCCTATTGTATAATCATAAGCAATTACTAAAAAATAGAACTTCACTCCCAGGGAGTGGATCTTCCTTTATCTGTCCACTTCCAGGGGGTGGATCTTTCTTTATCTGTCCGATAACTGGTCCGATCCACTACGGGTACGCAACTACGAAGTGCCCTAGCTGTTATTGTCACAGCCCCTATACCGTCCGTGACAGTAGTGTCCTCATCTTTTCTCTCCTCCCCACCTACCTTTATATCTTTTTACACTGTCCCTTTTCCTTACGCCTGTCTTTATAATTAGAGGTAGCGCCATGTTTGTAGCCAAATTGGACCGGCTCATCTTGGTACCAGTACCTCTTTCTCACATGAGATCGGCGTGAAGTGGCGGCAATGCTGTCACGTCAGGTGATGGTATTGTTGGGTCCCACTGTTTTACGTGCCTTCCTAAACACGGAGGAGGTCAGATATCAAATATAAACCAGTAATTGAATGGGTCACCCATCTATCACTCAGTCGCAGCAAGAGCAAGTTAACCTTGCGTTCGACTCAGATCCCGAACACTGATTAGGCCACGGCCTCCTCAATCCAGAATATAGAAGAGTATAAATAGCATATAGAATATACATATAATGCTTATGCATTATATGTATATTATAGCTTTATAGCTAGTGAGAAGAATTTCTTAGCATTCCATGGATTCACCGAGCTGGTGTAGGATCCATGTCGTTGCAGAGGAAGGAACCTTAATGTTACTATGAAGGATAAGATTGATTCTGATAACTTCATGGGTTTTTAGTTTGCATGGAGCCCCGAATGTTTTTAAAATATAAAGTACCGTATGTGTAACTCTACCTGTATTCTGTACGTTAGATAACTTATTGAAAATTTCCGGACAACTGGCCAACTGATTAAGGCGTGAAAGAGACATTTGCTTTTATAGTTTTCTGATTGCCTGTTAATTATTTTTAGCTAGTTTATTAGCGATTTGCTAGTTGGAAATAAAATTTATTAATGATAATGTGTTTGCTTGTTGCAGTGGACGGCGAGCCCACGGCGTTGTCTCTGGCTAATACATAAAGCTAAAGTGTTTGTTTGTTAGTTTGCTTGAACGCATTTATCTAAGGAACTACTCGACCGATTTGAGAAATTCTCCACTGTTAGATAGCCCATTTATCGAGGAAGGCAATAGGCTATATATCATCACACTGAAAATGAACTTTTTTTTTTTAAACTCATTTTATGCGCTCGAAGTCGCGGGCACAACTAGTATTACATATAAATATAATTAAGGGGTCTGTCTGTGTTTCCTAAACATCTGCTCTTTTAAAGTTTACTAGAGTTCACATAGTATTCGAAATTCAAACATTTTTTTAAACAATACTTACTTTTTAAAAGTGAAAGTCCAAAAAAAAGTTAAAAAATAGGGTAACACCACAAATAATTTTAACATTTGGTATAAAGTGTGTTTGATTTTTTTTAAAGCTGGACAATGCTTTTTGGTATAAATTGTGATAATATTATGTGTCATATTTTTTTTTTCATTACATACATGCACTAAAATTTTATTAAAAAAAACACGTAATACTCAGTAGACTGAATGATGTAAAATCTTCGTGTATGGTTACCGATAAAGGAAAAAAAAATAGAAAATTAGTTACCTGTCTCTTAATTGTGGCATATCATAATGATTGTCGGGCCTCTGCATCCAGTACGATCGAGCTACAATCGAACGAACGGTTCTGCTAATATCAATTTATCATTTTTTTTAGCAATACGAGTAAATATAGTTTTTTATTCCGCAAGTGAGAAAATGATTCACGCGGCGTTAATTAACAGTTACTAGCGGTATCTATGACTTGATGATGATGGTAGGGGAGCCCAAGGGGGCATTTTGGGCAATACTCGAGGGCTTCAGAAAATCAAATAGGAATAATTTTTGCGTCCTATAATGTACTTTCACCAAATATGAACTCTTAATATAGGGGGTTCGTTACTGAACCATTAGAAAAGCTCGAACGCGTCAGATTAAAATAAGGTATAAGACTGAATAATGTGTAAAAGCTTTTTTATTCACGTCGAAACAATCGTACTGGATATGAAATCTCTCTAAAAACCTTTGTAATAAGTTATTATGCGCCTTTTATAATTAGCTTGTTTTTTTTTAAAAGGGCTTAATAACTTTTACTTCCAAATATGCAGTAATATTATCGTTAAACACTACATAACCGATCAGACGGATCGCCTTTTCTGCTTAGAATCAAAACAGTGCAGTAATTTTGTATAAAATTTCATTACTGCTCTCATTTTTATTACCATATAAATTTACCACAGAGGTTTAATGTCTCCAATTAAGTTTCATCAACGTGGATTGCGAAGATAACGAAGAAAGATAAAGACCACACAACACAAACTACAACTAAACGTCGATACATTTTACAAATGGCAACAGATTTCTACAAAGAATTTTACACAGCTAATACAGACGAATATACAGAAAACATAACACCAGAAGGAGATCCAAACCCAGAACCCATCCCAAGCATAATGCAAAATGAAGTAAGAAAGGCTATTCAAACACAGAAAGCAGGAAAATCACCTAGAGACGACAAGATAACGAATGAACTTTTAAAAATTACTATGGCAGAGATAATTCAACCTCTTACGCACATTTACAACGTAATTGTAAGCACCTCTAACAGGCACTTTGAAAATAAATAGCTAATATATGTATCTTGAACAGTACTTTAAAAATAAAATGTAGAGTCTAGATAATGCTAGATAGACTCAAACTCTACCCTGTCCAAACATTGATAACGCTAAATAAGTTATGTAATAATATTCTTTGTATATTTGAACAAATAACGTTTTACAAGTGAAATTTTACATGTAAATTTTAAAAAATGGGTTTTCAGTCATTAGAATGACGAGAAGTCTCTGACTCTATATAAGTTATGCTAAGTATTGTATTAATTGTTATGTTCGTTGTGTACTAAATATAGTTCAATAGTCTGCATTTAAATAAATTAGAGATCGCCGGCTTATCGAAATTCGGCCACAAATCTTTAGATTTACGCAACTTCTCTAAATCTAATTACAAAATGTTTATTCTTTGAACAACGACATTTGACAATTTAACTTTAACAAAATACATGTTTCATTTTGTCATGACATCATTGACATCATTCTATAATAAAAAAATATGTAAATCACTTGGCATTGGCGTGCGTGAGGTTTTATACTCTAATGTATAAATAATGCATATTTTATATAAATACTAGCTGTAACCAGCGACTTTGTTCGCGTGGGCCAAAAGTTTCAAAGATAGTGACCCTTTTACCCATCATAATTAATGTATTTAGAGTAGGATATTCAAATAAATCATAGTTATAATAAATTAAGAATAAGAAAGTATTTATTTGCAAAACATTACATTGCGTACAGAAAAAAAAAATGAAACAATACATACAGAGAGTAAAATCTAAATGTTATTATAAAGAAATTATGCTTAAATTAAAAAAAAATAACAGCAGTAAAAAATAAAAAAATTGATAACAATTTTATTACTAAAGGAGAAAAAAAAAACAAATCAAATAAAAACCTTTGACACAACTATCTGTGCATGCAGTGCAACAACGCAAAATGGCAGCTACTATGCAGCTTGGCTTGTGGCTGATTACTCCAGCCAGACGACCCATTGTTGTGACATTGAACTGTGAATGAATCCATTGTTGCCATTCTTTTCCCCGTAACGACGCATTGTGCGTGAGCGAAAGAGATGAAACATGCTTTTTAAAAATGTAATCGAGAATATCAGCATAATTATTGTAATAGACAAACAATAAACACTAATTAACTTTTGTCAACATAGTCATTAACTTTGTTTTTACTATGTGTTTAATATCTAACGTTCCAAATCTTAATTCTATATTTAGACAACAAACTATTTACTTCATCTCCTCTTTGTTGCAAGAACAGAAGCATCATGTTTAAAACATAATTTATTTCTGTTGTTTGTAAACATCTTGTGAATAAATGCTTACTATATATACAATCTAGCGTTAAGTTATGACTAAATTAGAATTTTATCCCTAAAAATAAATTATTTTATCACATTAAAAATAAAGTAATCCTTGAATACATTCTACAATTTATTGAACAAAAACAACTTTTTTACTGAAATTTCATACAAAAAATGATATTTATATTGAAATATTTCTAAAACAAACAACACTTGAAATACCATCTTGTTGTTATACACAATTTACAGTAGACAACATCAGGGAGTCAAATAAATCATTATACAAGACTTGATATTATGCATATAAAAATGATTTATATAATCCATTAATTAATCAAGATCAATATTGAAATTCATATAAACACTCATTAATATATAACAAACTAGTGAATTTTATTTACATATAAGATGCGAGCAAACAGATTATCTATCTATCTATAAAAATCAATCATTGTTAGTCAAACCGTTTTGAATTCTATTTCTTTTGTCTATTCCTCTTATTTCTGGGATGATTTAAAAGAAAAGAAAGCAAGGAAAAGTCAAAAGATTATTTAAAAATATTAAAAATGCAGGTTTGTTTGCTACTTCAGAATGCTTTAAATACTAGGCTGATATGGTATGTGAAATGATTATTTTTTAAAACATACAGCCAGTATCAAGACAAAGGAGATTGTTTAAAAGTAGACAAACAAAAACTTGGAGAGCATTTGCCATGTATGTTCTCTAGTTATACATAAAAACAATGGCTGGTGTTAAGAGAGCCATGTCCATAAAACCATTTTTTTTGCACTCAGTAGTATGGGCAACCTATATATATAGTAACCTAGATTATAATGTATGAATATAAAGTAATAATAAGTTAATATACAAATGTCTTCATGTTATATATTATTATTGCTTATACATATAAAGTCGCAATGAAATTATTTCATTCATTTGAAGGGATTACTTGAGCCTAAGAGACAGACAAACATGTTTTAATTTGTGTTATGGCACAAATATTGTTTATATTAGAATATTATTAAGATAATACTAGTTGTTACCCGCAACTTCATGTGCTTAAAATTAGTTGAAAAATTTTATTGTGATGATAGATAGATGCCTATAGCCTTCCTTGATAAATGGGCTATCTAACATTGAAAGAATTTTTCGAATCGAACCAGTAGTTCCTGAGATTAGTGCGTTCAAGCAAACAAACACTTCAGCTTTAGATATTAGTATAAGATAAGAATGTTAGAAATAATCACTTCAAATTTATATATTGTATTTCTAAAATTTTCATATTATAGCATTAGAAATTGTATTTGCTTGTATTAAGGAAATGCATTTCCTTTAAATAAAATCTTATCTGCTTTATAAATTATTATTGGCAAACAAGCTTCCTTCTTGTGACATCTCATAAATATCTAATTAATTCCAGTTATGTAATAGTTTTATCAGATAGTATTAAATTAAAGTCGAATTAAAAATTGTTTATTTCATCAACTAAATATTTATAAACTGTGAACAGAAATT
>JANCMC010033613.1:27215223-27249778 GCA_024363005.1 Charaxes varanes | reverse complement strand
AGATAGTATTAAATTAAAGTCGAATTAAAAATTGTTTATTTCATCAACTAAATATTTATAAACTGTGAACAGAAATTGGAACCAACCTTTATAAGTTACTGGTATCGCTACCAATACTTGTGGCAGGTTGGTCCGCTCTTCCATAACTCTTTACATTATTTTTTTTTTGCGGAATAAACAAGTGAATCAAATATTCACATTGAATAGAGGAAATCTAAACAACCAATACTTTGGAGTTTATTTATACTTTTTTAAGTTTTGCCTTTTTATGTAATGCCTGCAATTTTAATATTGCAAAAATATAGTTTTTTAAAGAATATCAGCAATATTTTTCAGGTATGTCTATCCCTGTTTCCCCTCTTACTAAGCTTAAATTAAAAGCTTGTGTTAGCAAGTGAGTATGGCAATAGCCCAGTTGTGTTGGAGTTTGTACAAGGTACCTCGCAGATATTAATCTTTCCCTTCTACCGTTGAGCTATTGAGGGTCAATTCTATATGTGTGATGGATAATCATGTATTTTTTTTAATATATTCGCATTTCTATTGCTGCATCTTTAGTATTTGAAAAAAACAGTTTAATCCAAGTTTATCTGTTTATTAAGTATATTCTTGGCTATTCTCTATTTGAGGTTTTTATCTGTATCTATTTTTTTAATATATTCGGATTTTTATTCCTGTATCTTTAGTATTTAAAAAAAAACATAGTTTAACCTAGTTTATCTATTTATTTAGTCTATTTTTCTCTATTCTATTTTTGACGTTTTTATGTGTGATAAAATTGTATTAAATTTAAATATTTATTTGCTTAGTTTTGGAGGAGTATCGATGTTTGATCAGTATTCGAAAACATAACAAATGCAGCGTCGATAAGACGTTCATATCAGTCTTTTGTCAACAGATAAGAAATGAGTACAATAGACGAACCATTTTCCTAAGTGGCAATTTAACATGAGGATGTCCTCTTACTACTTTATAATCCGCACCATTTTACATTAATCAGAAATTATGCAATAATACACTCTTGTTTTTATCTCTTGCATTTAAAAAAAGATCTTTTATCTCTGGTTCTAAGTCAAACAAAAAAGTTTTAGTAAAAAGTCTTTATATCTACCCTCAAAAACAGAGACAGACGAAAAAGAATTATCTATATACCATTTTTTTTTATTTCGTTCTAGCTATCTACCCGCGACTTTCAACGCGTTAAATTAGTAGTATGAAAGTTACTTTTTTAGTACTATATTTCTAAGAATTTTATTAGTATCGCTTATTATCGCGATGGTTGAGTTAGTTGTAATGCGGTATTGAGCTATAATACATGTATTCGTGCGCTTTTTTTTTAACAAGTTTGCTATACACAACAAAAGAAATATAAAAAAATTTTGATAGATGTAACTAAGTCTGTGGTTAGTATTAGAATATGCAATTTTTTTTACGGTAAAGTGACTTTACCACAGTATTCAGTAGGGATGTTGATATAAATGTTAATTTAACACTTTTTCACTAGGCTCCGATTGTACTGAGCAACTTTGACTATCACCAGTACAATTAATAAGACTTATAAGAGAGATATGCCATAGAAGGTATTAAAAGTTTACTCTACGTAACATTAATTTAATTTTAAATTTTTTCATTAATCTTAAAGAAGTAAAAGATGTTACACTATATATTTGTAATTAACCAGTCCTAGCTTCACATGTGTGATCATATATCACGATACTTAAAAGAAAACTGGAACTAAACCAAGATGACATTGTTCATCTGTTAAAATGGTCACAAGTAGGTTATTTGAGGCCATCTAAGTAACGTGCGAGCGAGAGCGATCTATCGCATAACGTGCATGAGACAAAGTCGTAGTACACCAATGGCTGGCACAATTGTCACAACATATTCATGTCATATGAATATGTTATAGTTTTTCGTCTATTTTTCAATAAACGTACAGGAACTTGTAATTACTTAGCTAACTTTTTAACCGCCGATAGTGGTGTATCCAAGCATTCTTTTAAACGTTATACTGCTTCATTTAAGAAATTTTATCAAATTATGTCATTTTATAGGATTCACTGTCATTATCTTTATCATTACGGAAATATTTATGTATGCATTAATATATATCTTCAGTCAGCAATTGTAAGATCTGAAAATAGTATCATGTATAATAAACTGTGACCTCCATACTACTCCAAACATTTTTCGAATCAGCTTTTGTTTAGAAAATAAAATTTATTTAAAGACATCTCTCGAATTTCATACGGGAGTTCAAATTACACTCACCAATAGGACTGCACCATCCGAATTTAGCTTCAGTGTTATCTTGTCTTTAACTGTGAAAGATTTATTAATAAAGACGCTGTATCCGTTTGCTTCATCCACATCCTCAGGGTCGTAAGAAACCGTCATATCATCATATCCTTTGCAGGGATAGGCGTTTACGATTGGCACTGTTGTATATTCTTGCATTTCGCAGTTAACTGCTATGTACCCAATAACAAATAATAATATAACCACTTAACTTAGCCTGCTCGTTTGTCCTTTGTAACATTAAAAAAATCTCAATATCTGCCAGTGAAAGTCCCGTCGAAATCATTCCAGCCGTTTCGGAGATTACCCCGAAAAAAACGTACAGACAAAATATTTATAAGTTGCGTTTTTGTTATAGGTATCGTGTGGTATATATAGGCAACTACGCAGTAAAAAAAATAAGCTTTACAAACAAACACTTCAAAAATTATGTCTCGATTTAGGTTTTTAAACGGACACAATTCACATTGTCTATTTGTGGCCAGCCTTCAAAAAAGATGGTAGGACGTGGGTGCAGCCACCCGATGTTATAAGTACGTAATTATCGCTACATTTGTGCGTGTGACGACGACATAGAATTTTGTAGAAATTCAAAGAATGCCCTAATATTTTGGAAGTATGGCAGCGGCGCGACGCCTCAAGTGTGGCAAAAACGTCACAGCTTTCCTATTAGTCTGGCAATGCCGCTATAAGGGTACCCTATAAGTGTGAAACAACGCCACAGTTGCCTTGCAAGTGCGCCACTAATGCCACAGGTTTTCTATAAGTGTGGCCATCGAATCAAATAAAGTTTTTCTTATTCTTAAATAAGTGTTATATGATGTGATTGTTTATCATTTTTTATTTAGAAACTTAATTTTAGATTTTGTTTAACACAACATTAAATAACACAAAAATAGACTTCAGACAGAGATACCTCAATATAGCCTTTATCAAACCTGCGCACAAGTAATATATACACACCGACTGACTTAATTTTAAAAAATAGCCAAAAGCGTGTCAGGACACGCTTATATAGAAGGGTTCCGTATCTGATGCGCTATAAACGTATTTGTTAAATAACTTCAAAACTTGTAGTCCGATAAATGCATGTGTTATAGATTTCGTAATGACAGGGTAACAGTTGAAAATTTTAGATTTTGTGACGGTTTACAATTAATTAAAGGAATCTTTCCACTCATCCGGCACCTGCAATTATATTCCATCGTATTATTGATTATTTACCTATGGAGAAGAAACTATTGTTAAATAAAAACAATTTAACAAACCAGATAGGAAAGAAATCACAGTGCCCAAAACGTTCACCTCCACTCTTTCGCTTGACTGTCTCCTAAAGTCGATCGGACATTTTCCCAGGACACAATCAAGCCGCAAGGAGCTCCTTATCGCTAACTAAAATTAAGTTTAGCTTCAAACCTACTTTCCAATAAATTATACATATACATACTGACATAATACTTAATTCTTTTTAACTAATGGAATATAAGGTTTGAGGGTTTGTATGATTGAAATGGTGCGCGAGGTACACTTGCCGACATATAACGGGCTACTTTGTCTAATTTGATTGTGTGTTATAAATTTTATCCTAAGTCTTCTCCCTCTAAAAATAAAATGCTTTAGTTCAGGGGTCGGCAACCTGAGACACGCGAGCCTCACCATATTATCTCATTTGTTTTGAAAAAAAAAACACTACTTATATATATGGATAAGTAGATATTTTTCTTATGAATAAATAGATTAGCTTTTTTTTTATCAAAGACCTTTTTTATGTGACTACTATTTATTGCTTACATGAAAATTTTTATAGCTCTCTAAAAACCAAAGTTTTGTATAAGTTTGTAGTCTTCAAGGACAAAAATGTACAAACAATCTGAGCTATGTCTGGCTCCGGCATAAACGAAAGTTTATAATTTTCAAAAACCGCGGAGCGCATAAAGATGAAATTTGGCAAGGCAGTTAGTTTATTGTTAGTAAACATCCGCTAATAAAGGATTTTTCGTCGTGGTCGTGGGAAACGGCTAGTTTCATAATTGACTTATGTTTTAAAGTCAAACAAAGAGATTACCTTCGACTTTGACTTTATTCACGATGTAAGTTGTCAAGTGCACGACAAACCTTTGTCATACAACTATGAATCAAAACGGTATGATCCTACTAGTGCGGCTTTAGATGTCCTTTCTAGTAATGAACTTATGATAGTTCTTGACAAGCCAAGGTCTGTTAGTAGGTTGTATAGGGATTTTGCTGGTATACCCCTTGCTCCTACTTCTACCATGGAACTGTAAGTTCTACAAGTACTACTTGCTTTAATATATATGGTTTATCAAATGATACTCCTCAGTCTGGGAGTATCATTTGATGAACTTTAAAATTTTAGCAAAAACAGTGGTGCTAATGGAATACAGACTTTATCAATTTATCCATTGGCTTTGTTTCTGGATCCCTAGTTTTTTTTTATCATTATGATATATAAAGTATTTACACTTTTGAGTACCAGATGCTCGCTAATTACGTAACATATTAGTATTGATCCCCTGAACGAATTAACTGTCCTATACAATACAATGATGATATGTGAAATATTATGATGTAATCATCTTTTTTACAATAAAATAACTCACCATAAGCTTCACATTGACAGTAGCATTAGGCTTGTTCACCACAACGTGAGCGTTCGTTAAAATCAACCCATCTTCTTTGACGATAAAGCCGGAACCGTTCGACAGTGTAATAGGTTGGCCGGTAAACAGATCGACTCTCCTCTCATCTTTGATCTCGATGTATACCACTGAGGGTGCGGAAACAGCGACAACATCGGCTATGAAGTTAAACTGCGTCCTTCTACCAGATAAATTGATTATCGACGCTGCCGAAAGCCTTTCTTTAATACTCACGTAACCAACAATGCTCGTTGCCACTAATAATCCACCAAACAGGTAATTCCTGCCAGAATTATCATTGTACTCTTTAAAGTTTGTGTACGCACGGCAGGAACATCGAGAATTTATGTTAAGAATTGGTTTTATTTTTAAAAACCGGGTCACAGTTCGTGTGATTGACATTGTTGTGCTTATCTGACGTTGACATTTCAGATACCACGACTGGACTTACTCGTTACTGATAAATTTTGACACTGACAGAAAGTGAGAATACCGAGGACCGTTGACACAGAATAAAAAACTTTTTTTTTTATAAATTTACATTAATAACGAATAATTTAATTCTTAATAAAGGAACAAAAAAAATCAAGATATAAAAATATTTTATTTCACCATAGATGTTGCAATGACTTATGAATAATATAAACTTATATTTATACTAAAGTAATAACTTTATTTTATTACAATAAAATTTTTAAAGATATGTAGGAACTAAGACTATACTTTACAGCTATACACATAAAACATAACTATATATTTTTTTTTAATTGTATATATTTACATGATTTATGCCGACCTTTGTATGATATTGACAGTGCACTAGTTTGGTTTTACTTTATAAAAAGATATTAGGCTAAAGCTGAGATATGTTTAAATATTATTACTTCTTTGTTACATTTAGTTACAAGGATAAGTTTAAAACAAAATAAGTAATATTGCTATGTATCGCAATGTACTAACAGGAGACATTTTAAATTTCATAATTCAAGATCTTACAGTAACAAAACTGTATAAGTTTTAAAGAATAGAACTATTACATGATATTAAATTAGCACGTAACGTGACCTCCATTTATTTTCAATTTAAAAATAATCATCGCACAAATAGGACAAAAATATTATTAATTTTTATATCACTAGCCTCAAAACAATTCTTTTTTCAGTAATCAATACATTTTACCTTCGAAAATCAGATCATAATTAATATTTTCATTTTTATGACTAGATGAAAATAAACAAATACCATATTTTAATATTTGTGAGCAGGGTGCTTAAAATAATTATACATCATATTGCACTCAGATTAAAATCGCACATCTTTTTATTATTTTAGAGCTGTGCACTGATAATAGGTTTTGATGATTAAAATAACATATATGATTGTGAATAGACAATATGAAAATTAAATTGTATAATTCTTACACTTTCAATAATTCCAATGTAGGTTCTATATTAAAATAAAACCTTAGTGTACTATATTTATATTTATATCTATATTTATTTCGTGCAATTGTCTAAATATTCTTCTCACTTGCTTGTTAAGAGTTACAACTTTAATTATTATCTCTACAAATATTTTAACAGCCATGATTCAAAAATCTGAGCAAAGGCATCCACTTCATGGAAGAGTGAAAAAAATACATTAAACATCACTAATTCATGCCAAATTGTTATAAAATTTCCTCATTAATTTTACTAATGTCAATTAAATTTATTATGTTCAGTTTTATAAGAATAGTTTTTGACTGAATTCAGCAATTTTTAATTAATTTCGCACTGAATATGAAATACAACATAAATAATTGTTTAAATTTGAGATTATGTGTACATTTGAATATGACCATAGACAAAAGTCACATTCATTGGCATATATCGCATATAAAAAATACACTAAATCCGTTATTTCCATATTGTTATTATAGATAGAGTTGGGAAGTCATATCGATGATCCGTACATACAAAGCGACATGTTGATAACGGTAATTTTTTTTTTACATAAAAGGCTTCAGATTGTCAATACGTACTTATTAATATATAAATTATTTTTCAACAAAACACAAAGGAATACAACTATGATACTTCCAATGGAATAAGGCCGTGGAAGCGACCACACATCGATCGATGCAAGTAAATACGGTCATATTAGACATGACTTCATATACTTAGTCTAGTCAACAAGTTTTTTTTTTTAGGTATAAGTTTTTTCGCCTTCTCTCAATAATATTGTTGTGGTGTCTCGTGTCTCTGACGTAAATTGTTATCAACATTGTGAAGTTTAGATAAAAATCTAGGAAATTTCCTTCTCTTTTTGAATTCTTTTTTTTGAAGATTTGACAATCTCAAATACTTTTTAAAGTACAAGCAAAAACGCAAAACCATTTTTTTGCTTCAGTTAATTGGTTATATACTTTTGTAATTCTCGCAAGGGAATCTTCAATTTTTTCACAGACTATCTAGATGCCACTCCGAATAGAATAACACCTCAACCGAAAACAACAAAGCGAAAAAAATCCATTCAAAAAGGTCTAACTGACTGGGCTAACTGTAACAGAGTGATTGAAGCAACAATTGTACTGCGCATGCGCATGGAAGTGCAAAGAGAGATTTTTAAACAATATAAATTTTAAAAATTTTAATTTTTTAAATATATTAATTATAACATTTTAATTTAAAGCTTATGAAACAGCACGCATTGTGAGAAGGTTCCTCCCTCTGGATTCCTGACTATTAGCTTCTTGGGTTGATTCCTCGCTGTCCGTTAAATACTATTTATTTTATATATTCCTACATGGTATTCCAATATATGTACAATTATAAGATTTATAGAGATAAAGATTTTAAAACTTCTACTAACACAATGTTTTTTATGGAAATTTATATCTCAAATTAAAGGATTGAATCTTAATGGGAGGTAGAGAAAGATACCGTTTTTTAAATAAATATTTATGACAGCACAATAATAACACATTTATATAATAATCAGGGGAAAATGTGATTTATCCTATTTCAGCAATAAATTTGGGTGATAAATAACCTTTTATATAAAATTGTTTACTTGAAGGCGCTAATCTTAGGAATTTGTGGTCCGAATTGAAAAGTTATTTCAATGTTAGATAGCCCATTTAAGGAGGAAGGCTATAGGCTATATATCATCACTCTAAAATTTCTCACCTACTTTTGCGCGGACGAAGTTGCAAGTAACAACTAGTCAATGATATAGGTTAAGGTTTGAAAAGGTAATAAACAGTCCAAAGCTCTATTGCTTAGAAAAAAGTCGCTTTCATTAAATTACCATTTGTTTAACTATACGTAACACATCTATGATTCTCAAGAGTGGACAAATAACCTTAGTTATTTTTTAGAGCTCAATTCCTTGCCAAATTGTCTGGCTGAATTACGTGCGGGATCTTCAATATCTTAAGTGCATTTTAAAGATCTAGATTTAATAAGATCTTTTATAAAGTTTTTTACTTAAAAACTTTTTAATTTTTTTTTTAATTCGCAAGCTAACGAGTATGCTTCAAGATAGTCACTTAGGTTCATCATATAAGTGACTACCGACGCTCATGGCCATCTGCACCACCAGAAGGCTCGCAGATGCGTTGAAGGCAGTGACTAACTTCAGAGCTTTCTAACCGATACGAGTTATCATTAGCGTGCGGTGTGTGCGCTCAAATTAATGTCTCGCTGAACTGCTGGGGTCGTTTTAGGGTTAAGGGCTAATCCATTTGTCATGGCTCTAAAAGTTTCTTGGGTTGTCTTAGTACTAAAACACTGGCTGGAGATTAAATCTATATGGAAAATGTTGTGCATGATAGAAAAATCTCTACATTTTTCCAAGCAATTTTGGTTTTATCTTCATCAATTTAAATTTGAGTTCTGACGCGATGCCCTGCCCTGCTCTGTAACAATGTTTGTGATATATGTGAATAATCTCAAAATTTTAAATATTTCGATTAGTTTTTGAAATCAATACGTCTGCGTAAAATTAGGTAAAAAAATATAGATTCAGTTGTAGCGTGATGATAAACAGCCTATAGCCTTCCTCGATAAATGTACTATCTAACATTGAAATAATTTTTCAAATCGAACCAGTAGTTCCTGAGATTAGCGCATTCAAGGTAACAAACAAACTTTTTAGTTTTATATATTAATATGGAGTATAGATAGTATATATATATAAAATATTTTAACAAAAAAACCGACATCTTGTTAGTACTGGACCAGATTGAAATGGCACCAGGGTTCGAATAAAAAAGAGCCATAAAAACGTTTTACCCATTCCATAGTTCTGTCCAAGGAGCCGCAGGTTGCTGACTCCTGGTATAGGTAATAGTTGCATATTTATATTATAAGCTAATCGTTTGACGACAAATTTTTAAGGTAGATTGTAGTTGTCAGGTTTATTATACCTTTTTTTGTGTAATTTATATCTTTGTAGGTTTTCTGTTAGTATTGAAGGTAAGCCCTCCTTTACCTACAATACAAATACAATGACGCAGGTGGACGACAGCAGTGTTACAACGGTGGACTGCGTAGAACTATTTAGGCACATTGTGATCAGTGTTAAGTTGAGGTATTAATAAATATGGTTACAATATATTTGTGCACTTTACATCTGAGAGCATCAGGAGCACATTATTTACCCCGTTTGTATAAATTATTGCTTCTATACTAGTACGAACCTTTAGTAACGTTTTGAACGCAATTTACGCGAGGAGACGAAATGATAGTCTCACTCGAGGCGAGACACAATCTATCTAGATAGCTCGCCCATAATTTATAATGATAATCTAAGCTAAACGAACATTGACATTATTTGTTATTAATGTAATAGTCCTTGATACGTTATAGCTTATTTGGCTTTGCAAATAGTATTCCATATAAAGGTATCTTAGTTTCATCGTAGTGAATTGAAAAGTTATACGTCTACGTTTGCTAATTGGAAATTTATTAGCGCGTGTGAAAAGTGAAGTAGTTTTGAATGTCTTATATGTATTAGTAAATCTTAATTTAATACCTCAATAATAATAACGAGATGATAAAAAAATAAACTGGCTTCTAATCCATTTACCAGTATTCAAATAAGCTTGCGGAACAAAGTGTGAAGATCCCAATAAAATAATTTAATATTAATAAAAATAACAATAATTTTTTTTACGGTCGCCTATGTACCTTTTCACGAACACATGCTTTGCCGGCCTTTAATGACGAGATTAGGCCACCGGGAAGACTCGAGAAACGCAACCACAATACCACGACTTACTAGTATGAGAAAAGCGATATATACAGCCATATCTTTTGATTGCGTATATTTAGAGGGTTGATGTTCTCGCACAAGCTTCAAGGGAGCATAAACCTCTGTACTTGGCATTAATTTAAATATATCTTTACATATTTCTTAGAAAAAGGGTCTTGACGGATAAACTAACAGATAGAAAAAACACTGATGCAACAACGGATTTTCAGTTTTTAGACTTTTTCTTATATTTATGCTACAATTTCTAATATCTTATTACTAAATTTTATGACTTTATGCGAACCAGAAGGACAGTTATCAAAGGTTAAAAGATTTCATTCGTTAGTGCTAGATTGAACACAGTTTGTTTTTAATGTTACAAAGGGCAAATGAGCAGGCGGTAAATGACCACTGACGTCCATGGACATTTACACCATTAGAAGGCTCGCAGATGCGTTTCCGGTCTTTAAATAGCAGTTTAGGACACCGGGAACTCTCACAAGCCGAACGAAACGCGACGAGAATACCGTCACTTGACAGCATTGCCGACGCTTGACGCCGATCTTATTTGAGAAAGATACTGGTACCCGGATACGCCCATTTCAGCTGTAGACCAAAAGGACTTCAAGCGTGGCGCTACCTTTACTTATTAACCGTATTAGGACTTATCATTTTAATTATATCAAATTTTGTAGAACGCTTACCTCTAAACGATTATTATTTAACCTACATAATGCCTGTTATTGTTCGTCGCATCGGTTGCCCGGAAATTATAGATGACTCCGAAGAGATACGCTTACTATTGATCGAACTTGTACATAAAATATTACAAAAATATAAAGGAACGCATCTTCTTACTCCATTTATAAACGACTTTACCGGTATATTAACAAAAACCAGTACAGATCCATATCCAAAAGTCAAGTTGGAAGCGTGTGAATGTATAATTTTATTGACCAAAACAATGCAACGAGACTTCCATTTTCAGTCGGACCTGTTACCGTCCTATAAATCCTGTTATATCAAAAATCATCTTTAGTTCCACATTAATTTGGAGAAATTTATACGTGTAGGGACAAATCGTTGTTTCTCAAAAGATGTTAGATGTAATGTTAGCAAAAAAAGAAACAAAATAATATAATACAAGTTTTTAAATATTCCTGCGCAATTTCGTTTTTTATTATGTTTGAGTTCATTTTTTTTATAAATGAAATCGAACTAGACCTTACCACACTAATTAATTGTAATAGTTATTCACTACCTGGTAAAAAGAATAGCCTAACATTCGTAATTTGCCATGTCAAAACTCAAAATCCCGTTATTGATAAAAGGTCTTTGCGTGTTTATAATATCTACGCCCAAATTTATCCTGTATCATTTTTATAATATGCATCATTCTTCTGTATCTACATATATGCGTCATTGTTTGACGAAAATTCTCATACATTTGAGTAAGTCTTTTAGACATTCAGATAGACAAATTGATCCTGTAGATGGCGCTGCAATGGAATTCAAGGTTTGTTTAAAAAAATTAAGGATTTTTCTTAAAAACTGTAAATCTATATCCTATCATAACGTTTATTTTTTGGCTATATCTTTTCCCATAACGTGCGATATATTTAAATCTTTCCTCATGACCATGCAATTATCTAGCACAGTCCGTTTAAGTGTAGGTATTAGCGATGTTATCTGTTTATCTAAATGTGTTTGTTTGATATAGATCCTGTCATAAACCTTATCATAATCAACTTAGTACCAATTAATATAACTTTTTTGCAAGTTGACGCATGTAGAGCCCTTCATGAAAAGCTAATTATATATTTATCGATCTTATGCAACAGTGTGGCAAAATTTCAAAGCCATCGTAAAAAAAAAACCTTCAGTAATGTGAGGTTTTATTTAAATATATAGATAAGATATTGTATTTAAGAACATAAAAGACATTTCATATTTTATATTTATACAAGAGATCGCCCGCTTGAGCAACCGTGCTGTAAGCTATTACACATCATGTGAGCAAATTGACACGTATTTAATTACAAAAAAAAAAAAAAAACTATTATCATACACGGTGCCGAACGTGTGCGCAAAATACCCAACGAATGATGCAACTTTAAAAGTAACCAAAATCTACATATCATTATTCGATTTAGCTTTTTTTAAAGAATTCTTTGACGTTATAAAATTATTATAATATATTTTATTCACATTCTCTCTTGCCCTTGAAATGCCCTTTACTCACAATTTTGTTTTATATTCAACATCCATTGAGCTCTTTTTGTCAATTTTGGATGGACAAATATCTACATGTCGTAGATGAGTTGCTGATGTGTTAACCATAATACACACAGCAGATTTGATAAACTTCATTCTATAAGTACACTTAAATGGTTAACGGATATGCTTTTGTACGGATATGTTGTGTATTTGTATAGTTGTGATGTCACAAATAAATATCTTTCATTTCATATCTTTCATTTCATTTCATTTTGAAACTGTTGTAACGGTTAACACTTTTAGCATTTTTCTTGTGACGAATAATTCTGACCATCTATATTCCTTTCCTCTGCATATTTCCTGCCTTAGTAAACGACAGGTACTAGTCACTGTTTGCGTATACGACCGTGACTTTACAATACTTACATTAAGCTACTATAGTATGAAAGCCAACCAACATATGTAGAGCTTCAACAGAACACATTTAAATAGTTTTAATTTAAACGTCATACGAATAATGACGTATGAATAAATAAATATATACAGGACTATATTATGACACACGGACTTTTGTTCCTAAGGTAGACAACGTAATGCCTTTGTTATAGGTAACAGACGCCTGTTATACACAAATATATTTTTTTGTAGAAATATATAAATATTTAAATATAGATAATACACCCAAACTCGAGGCGGGAATCGAACCCACGAAACATACCCACAACGCAGGAAGAATTAATTATCTCGCTGCATAGAGCTGTTTCCATGCTGATTATTTTCCGTTTAACATAAGCTTAGATAAGTTAACACAAACCAATTTTCTGTCCGCAAATAAATAAGCTTTTACTTAATTCCATATTTTCAGCAGATATCATACCTTTAAAATAGTGTAGTTGTCAAGATATTTATATCGATCTTCTATATGGAAAACTCAGATCCAGGCATTTTATAATTAGAGGAAGGAATATGTGTTTAAAATTGGAAAACTTTTTTCGTAAGATCATTTTATTATATAAAATCCATTTTACTTATTTCAACCAGTTAACAGCGTCATCGTATTTTTCGTTCTCCTTCAGAGGTTCCAAAAAGGGTGCCCTTGCGAGTAGTCCTGAAATAAAAAAAAAGGTTTTTTAATGTACATAGATCGAATATTTAATTTTCACTAATGAAGTCCATACACAGCACCTCCAGAAATCTCCTATTAAATAAGCACCTACGCGATGTTCTTCGTAATCGTAACAGAGTACATTTGTTTTTTTTTAGTACAAGAGGCAAACGAGCAAGCGGTTCATCACATAAGTGACTACCGACACTCATGGACATCTGCACTATCAGAAAGTTCGTAGATACAGTGCAGGCCTTTTTTAAATATAAAAACGACTTCAAATAGTCAGACCTGAACCAATTTGAATTGAAACCACACGGAAAGCATCAGCTTTCCAATAAGATATAATCATTAAAATCGATACACCCAGTCTAAAGTTCTCAGGTAACAAACATAAAAAAAATACAGCCGAATTGAAAACCTCTTCCTTTTTTGAAGTCGGATGTAAAATACAGAAAATAATATATATATTTGAAGTTAAAAACTTTGTTTTTAACTGCCGACAATCATGCGTAATAAAAATGCAAATTTACCTAAAAACTAGCATAAAGTAAAATATATAGTGAGTCATTGCTATTTCTGTCAGTTTGCCCGCAAGGTGGTCCTCCATAAGGATTTCCAAACTATTAGACTTAGAGACATGAAATTTTCCATAGTGATAGCCATCCCACCCTAAAAATATCGATTTTGCTTCTCGACATTCCTCCTAGACCCGTTTCCATTTATTTAGAATCAACCTTGCTTTTCCGAATATTCCATGAATATGGTCTATTTATAAACAAGCTTCTTAAAGTATTTTTTAATAGTCGCCTTATTCTTTATCTGCTTGTGAATAGGTTTACGGAAGAGGAACGGGAGTAAGGGAGACGTAGATTAGCATTTCCTAACCAAACTTTACTTGATTCGTTGGTTTATACTGTAGTAAGCGCAAAGCCAGTCTCTAGTGACTTATTTAGTTGCTTACGTTCTTGCCTGAAGCTGAGTTTTGTCAGCAATATTTTTCAGCAGAAAAATGTAAAGGAGCTTTTTAGAGAGAAGAGAATAGGGACGTCGATACAATGGAGTTAATATCATGGCATGCATGAAATACAAAACTACTTTGCTTAAATCCGCAAATGAATATGAGGGAAAATCGACGCAATGCTGCAAAGCTGCACCACCATATCCACCACCAAAGCACAGCACTACACTGACTTTCCGATGTGCCTCGACGTATGTTTCGCTTCGACGCCGAAGCATCATCAGGAGATGGACTCTAAAAAGGTTATTCGTAAAGTGACTTTACAGATATCCGCAAAGTAACGCCTGATGCTATCGATTATTTAATATCATGGATTTATTGCAAACGTCTTTAGGCTGCAATATGCTTATCATCAGAAGGGCCATCTCATATCCCCCATCTTACGTTTACCTATCACTTCAACGGTTTTCTAGTAATCATTGTTGCTCAGCTGGAATTTAATCGTCTGCAATCACTTGGACCAATGTAATTGAAACAATATCTGCATTCTTCGTGCCAGATTATTATGCCCGATAAACTGCAGCTATGTTATCTAATTGCTTCTAGTAAATAAATATATGACATAATAAAACGTGTTCTACAGTAGGTATTTATACTATTCATGGTGTATTTTATTTGAGTTCATTACAATTTTTATTCAAGGTCGACCAAAAAAGATTAAAATTTAGAGTGAAGGGTACTTTGTACTGGTACTGAGTTGGTTGGTATCATCAACCCTTTATATTTTATTTGTGAAAAAAAATTCTGTTATAAAAAATTGTTTATGTTATATACGTTTTTACGGTAGGAATCTAACGATCGGGGTCCGTTTATTTTAAATGTCCTCTTCTTGTTCAAATTAATGTAACGATAGGAAATAAAGGTGTATTCGTAGTGAACAAAGTAAGGTATATAGATTGTTATTTTTATTCATTACTAACGGACCCGGCAGACGTTGTCTTGATCGATTTTGGGTCGTCTGCTAATAGCCAGTTAACCAATCACTTTTATGTCTTTTCCATAAAGCGTGACGCTGTCCGTATGTTTTTTTAAATAATAATCTTACATATGCACGTCAGTCAAAACGTCTAGTACGGACATCATCTATTTTATAATACTCAAACGACTAAATGTGCATTTTTTTGTATTTTTAAATAATTTTCTGGCCTTTCCTTTATTTATTTTCCGTACAACCTTCCCCGAAATAATAAGAATGAAAACAAAAAAAAAAACAAAATTTTAATCCGTCCACCGGTTTTCGAGTTTTAGCGAGACTAACGAACAACGATTGATTTTTATGTAGCTTTATTTAAAAGCTTGAGTTCGGTGTAGGTGCGACAATATGCCTGCGGCGTCGGGGTTTTAACCGGGTACCTTGCGGATTTCTATACGTCCCTTCTACCTTGAGCTATTGAGGGTCTGCTTCATTTATATATTTATGTCTATGTATTTTATAAGCTAGTTGCGCGGGCGCCACACGACTGTTTTAGCACGCAAACCAGTTGATACTGGTTCGGCGCAATGAGTCAGCCCGTGCATAATTATTTGACGTGTTTCGTTCATATTAGGTCGCGATTGCTTTTCCTCGTGTTGTTGTGCATTCATATTGCACGGGCTACTTGTTTTTTTTTTTATTACAACTAGTATTCGCTCGGTACTATCGATACGTGATATTAATACGTGAAGCAAAAACTTTCGGTACCATTTAATGAAAATTACGTGGTTAGGGGAGTGTGAAATTTGGCACAATTATAATTTACTAGCTGTAGCCCTAGACTTCATCTGCGTGGGCCATCCTTATCACTTAGAGGTTTATAATAGTTTACGACCGATTCTCAGACCTCTCAAAAATGCAGAAATATTTTCATAAGAATCGGTCAAGCCGTTTCGGAGTTTGACATCGCACCCCGTGACACGAGAATTTTATATATTAGATATAGAGGAGGATGTTGGAATGGTAATATTTTCGTAAAAAATGCATTATTACAATAAAAACCTCAGCCACACCAATGCCAAACATATGCATTTACTGTAAGATTGTGTCAAAGCGTAGTCATGACGAAGGTAAAACATTTAAGTTCAGTCGTTGAACAAATAATGGAAATTTAGTATTTTTTAAGCTTTAACTAAACAGCAGTAAGCAACTCTAAACACTCTAACAGGTTTGCGGCCGAATTTCGACCATTAAGCGATCTCTAGATTAATAGAAATGCTCTTTATTGATTAGACGCAAGTGAACACTTGACATTAAGGGATTTGACAGCTTTAACAGTCAGCAGGAAGGAAATAAGCAAAACTGTTCAAATAAGGGTTGTTTAGGATGGAGAAATAGAAAATTCTGAATTGGACAGTTCCACTTTACAAATGAGGTCATTCGTTCTATTCTATTTCACAACAGAATCAGTATACTTCTGTTAAATCAGTATTTAACAGAAGTTAAACTTGTATACAATGCAACCTTCGCTCGCCCTGTCTCTTATGCGGAAATTTAGATCATCCGAGGAATTACGCCTTCTATGGCTTCCCCATCGTTGAATGCAGAGTTAACAATGCATCGTTAAGTAGATTAGAAACTCATGAACTATGCGATACGATGAGGATTAAGAGGAACACTAGCGGAAACACTGGTTAATACTATTTTATAAATGTGAATGTAAGTTGGAAGGATCCGGAACGATTTCGAAATTAGTCGGAGAAACTCAATGTTAAATGAACGTGAGTTTAATAATCCGTTTATTATAATAATAAATAATTATTGGTATTGTTTGGTATTGTTATTTGAAAATATTACACTTAAGAGAAAACGCGAATTTCTTTAGATTTTTGATATGATTTATCAAATAATGACAAGAGATGAAATCGACGATCAATACGACGGTAGAGTCCAGTAGAGTAGAGTAGAATACAGTGAAAATCTAAAGCAAGGTGAGAAAAAACGGAAGCCATGGTGAGTAAGAGAGAGTAAAATAAGACCAATGAAGAATAAATAATATAAAACATATGAAAAAGGACAAAATACTATTTCTCGGGTTTTTAATCTAGTTACATATTTGCAAAATTAAAGAATAATATATTTACCCGTTTGAAATGCATTATTTACCGTTAATTATTATTGCAGAAAAAAAAACAATAAACTAATTACGTTTCTTTCTGTCCTAAACTTTCCGTTAGCGTCTAGAAAGAAAAAAAAGAAAAATCTTATTCACGTAATAATGGCACTCTTAAATGAAATCGTAAAGATTAATAAAATTGAAGTGTCGGTTTATAACGTCAAAATTATTATTTCTTTACTATAGGCGTATATACATTTTTTTTTATGTTACAAGGGGCAAACGGGCTGGCAGCTAAGTGCCTAAGTGCCTACCGGCGCCCAATTTTGACCTAAATTTAAAAAATAATAATTTAAACCATAAGTAGATAATTGTTGAATTAACTTCACTTACTAAATTTTGTAGGTTGACTTAGGAAGATGTAATATTTTGGGTACCTAATAAGAAAGCCTCTGTTCTGCCTATGAAGATTCCGGCTAACTAGTAGAAATACTCCATACTAGAATTGTCTTGCCATTGTTCTGACCTATATATTATTTCAATAGACTTGATTTTTATTTCATTTTAAATATCTGTAATAAATTTTTTATTAACGATTAATAGATACCCTTAGAATTTTTATTTTATCTTCGTTAGGAAAGAATAAAATAAAAGAACAGTTAATTGTGAATTCTTATAATTTATTACACTTATTCGGTAACACCCGCCTTTCTTTTCCTCGTGCGAGTTATTTCTAACTAACGATTTAACCATTTCAGTCAGAAATTATTGAAAAGACATGAATTAAATATAAAAACTGCGGGATTCTCTTACAGTTCGTGTAAGGATCGTTCCTTTTAGACCTTTTGTATATAATGTATATAATTTTTGTACATAATATAAACAGCTACTTAAAGGCGATTTATACAACAACCAGTATAGTGGCTACTTACTTTACTAGCTACTTACTATAAGTTGTAGTTTTCCTTTTAACGCCAACAGCGACTAAATGTTAAAATTTTCTTTTACCTTGTGGAGTAAAGTAAACCTGAAGAGTTTAAAGCAATACACACTTTATTTATTTATTTTATTTATTTATCTATTTACTTATGAACCAAACCAAAGTTATGTACAGCGTGTCTACAATAAAATGCGTTCTAGAGTTTCTTAAAATATACATAACTTTAATTAAAGACAGTTACAGTATGTGTACGTACATCAATAACAATTAAAAGAAAAAGAATCTAAATTTACACAAATTACACATCTAAACAGAAAAGTATGTATTCTAAGCAATAACATAAAAACTTATACAATAACTTGTGTGTAATGTTGTATGCATCTATTATGTTATGCATCTAAATTCATAGATATAAATCATTAATGTATCAGTAATTAGTTTTTATAAAACAAGTTATCATTTAGATTAAAGTTGTTTATTTATTATCTATCTTTGATCTAAGAGTCGGAAGTGAAAAGTTATATATAAAAATATGCGATTAAAATTACAGTTACTTCAATAAAATAGTTTCACTTTTTTATACTTCTGTAATCCGGTGATTACGGTTATTGTCCTGAACATTATACACTAGAACTTCTGATACACAAGGATACTAGTATACTATATAATAATAATATATACATTTATTGTCGACAGTCTGTGAGTAAACCTCTATAAAAACTTCAAATCGGACCAGTAGTTCCTGAGATTAGCGCGTTCAAGCAAACAAACAAATAAACTCTTCAGCTGTATATATTAGTGAAGATTCAAGCGGGTACGTGACTAACGACGCCCAATTGTCCAAACGCTAAACATCTTTTGACAATTGCTCAACCATTTTTTTTATCATGTACTTGAATTTGAAATTAATTTATTACTTTTTTTTATAAGCAAACGTTTTATTTATAATGACAAACAAAGAACCAAGGCCTTACTCGATTATAAGTGTCTATCAAACCTTATAGAGCCTAATTAGTAATACGAAAAACAACTGCCGGCGTTTCGTCGCATGGGGTCACAAGAAAGCACCAGTATTCTCATTTAGTAAGGTTATAAATTTTGTCTTATGTAGTGTTACATTTACAATTGCTAAACGTCAGACTCAGCTTTTCAACTCTTGAACTACCTGTTAAGAATTTCAGCTCTTATTGTACAAAGCAAAACAAATTAATTTTAAATGATAATACTGCAAAAATATCAGTTTCTAGTATTAAGAATGGAAAAATTATATACACATTTTTCTATAGTGACATTTTGAATCTATTTGTTTAAAGAACGAAATATTATGTTTAGTATATTTTCCTTCTTTTTAGACAAAAGATTATTATGATAGACATAAGCTTCGGGGGTTCTTTCCATAGTGATTTTATGTTGCTAACTTTTAGTATAACAAAGCGTAGTGTAAAAGTACAATATCTATGACGCCGGAGCTAGACATAGCTCAATCGGTTGTACATTTTTGTCCTTGAAGGCTGCAAAGTTCTACAAAATTTTGCGCAGTTAGAACAAGTACCAGGACACACTAAATGGTAATTGAAATGATCATTCAAATAAAGCTATGTCTGGTTGCGGCATTATACTAATCTAAAGTTAAAGAAACCGGTCAAGTGTTAGGTCAAAATACAATATTTTTTCCGACCCTCTCGTCAAATGTGCAGATGTCCATGGGCGACGGTAGGCACTTCGGTGCCTGCTGCCTGCTCGTTTGCCCGCTTGTAACATAAAAAAAATCTAAGGATGCTGTGACATTGTTCAAGCTGATAACGTCCATTTGATTTAATTCAAATACAATATATGTAGTTTTAACTCTTTGTTTAAATGTGTATCTCTAAATGCGAGTCTGTCATGTACATAAATGTATAAATGCCTTTAAACAGGTAAAGAAAAATAAATAATTTCAATTATTATTATAACTAACACTAGTTAACTCCGAAAGACTCCAAATTCCTTTAAAAGATTAAGCAGGCTAATCGCTATTCGCTAGGCTAAGCATGTTTCTGGACATAAACTGTAGCCTGCATCTAGGTTCTATTTTGTCTAGTTGAAATTTGTTTTACTAGCTATAGAAGATGTTCTTTAAAGTACTTTCATGACAGTGACAATAAAATGAAGAAGTCGTAGCTTAACTACTGGCTGGCATTTGAGTCGATCGCTATGTTAAGCAGCTCTTACCGCGACCGGGTGAAAGATGGATGACCCATTCTAAAATCTATTTTTCAGATATCCGACCTTTTCCGGGTATTGGAAGGCATGTAATGTAAAACAATAGGTCATGATTAATTGACATTAGGTCAAATTTTTTCGTGAGATCGTAGGGGTTTCGGGGATGACTTCAGACGGCAATCGGTCATCTTAATTCGCCGCAC
Source organism: Charaxes varanes (assembly GCA_024363005.1). Taxonomy (NCBI): domain Eukaryota; kingdom Metazoa; phylum Arthropoda; class Insecta; order Lepidoptera; family Nymphalidae; genus Charaxes; species Charaxes varanes. Next base: position 27,228,862 of record JANCMC010033613.1, on the reverse strand, counting down.
AGCCAAATCCTCTGCAATCTAAGCGGAGCATATGTCAGACCGGGATAACGCTAAGAAGATTTAGTTTCTACGTTAAGTTTCTTGAAATAAATTGTAACCAGTACCTAGGTTCCACTTTGTCTAGTTGGAATTTGTTCTACTAGTTATAGAAGGCTTTTTTTATAGTTCTTACATGATTTTTACATTAAAATATCGCACACTTAGTCATAAACTGACCTAACTCAAAAAAGCTGATTTTTGGGAAATCGCAAAAAACATTTTGTCATTCACGACTTATGATTCGATAAATATGATATATATGAAGTGATTAATGATATTTAAATATTATTTTGATGGTATTTTGTTATTTATTCACCTTTTTACTCATTTTAGTTTAAACGACACTAACTGTAACTCAGTGTTGGATGAAGATATCGAAATAATTCTTAGATTGGCTGAAGCAAAGCTGCCATTAACTCATTTTAGACCTAAAACGCAATCGGTCACTTTATGACGTGCAATATGTCTTAATGTTATAACTTTATCAGCTTTCTATTAGAAGATCAGAAAAGACGGATGATTGATGCGGAGAGATGCACAAATATTACATGAATGTTTACAACTTGCAACGTAAATTAAATTATAACTCTCAATTATTTAGGCATTTATGCAAATATATGTATTTGCATAAATGAAATTTATATATTAATAGGTAGAGCGAAAAATTTAGTTACGATTTTACGAAAATTTCGAAAACGTAGGTGTATGAAATTTGGCACATTTTTAATTTATATAGTACAGCATGCGGTGTTGAACACAGAATTATAAGATTGACATCTAGAATGGTATCTATTCCGTCACCGTTTACGTCAGCGGTGAAACGCAAACGCACGCTGCGTCGTGACGCGTATCGCAGCGTTGTGTGTTATGCCGGAGCCAGACATGCTCAAAGTGTTTGTACATTTTTGTGCTTGAAGACTACAAAGTATTACTAAACTTTGCGCAGTCACACAAAGTCCCCGGCCACACTACATGATCTTTGAAATTATCATTCAAGTGAAGCTAGTCTGGCTTCGGCATTACGATCAAGAGACCAAAGATTTAGGCGCATGACATTCAGAAGCGCTTGGGTATCACGAGGCGTACATTGTTTGTTATTGCAGAGCTGTTCGCCTTTACGATTTGACGTCAAACAACTTTGTGGGACAACAAACAAACCGACATAATTTATGCGACGGGTTAATGTTAACAAAATATATAAAATCGACGCCGCATTGTTTTGTTTCTGGTTACAAATAACTTAGAGGTTATCCACACGCTACTAGTGTTGTTACAAAATCACGTCTAATTTATGACTTCACTCATTCATCCATCTCTATATATTGATTTAATTAGCCTATTGTGCTATTAGCTGCGTAAAGATCTCCCCCTTCTTGACCCATCTTCCTCTTTCCTGAGCCAATTTCCTCCACAACTTCCCCGCAAATCTATATCTGTACTAATGTATAAAGCTGAAGAGTTTGTTTGTTTTTGTTTGAACGCGCTAATCTCAGGAAGTACAGATCCGATTTCAAAATTTTTTCAGTGTTAGATAGGTAATTTATTGAAGAAGTCTATAGGCTATATATCATCATGCTAAGACCAATAGGAGCGGAGCGCCAATAAAGAATGTTCCAAAAACGGGCGTTCTTTTTCTCATTTGAGAAATTGTTGCGTGCGCTGCGTAAATGGTTGAATGTTTCGCAAAAGTCATGTATGACAAAATTGTTCCCCTTTAAAAGTTCTAAATAAAAGTCCGCAACAGCATATATCTATTTTATAAGTTTGGCTCAGTATAACCTTTTTTAGGCTATTCAAATTTGCATTATTAAATTAGCATAAAATAATGCATTAAGGATTTTTTATAAACATAATATTAATCCTTATCCAAAAACTATTCTTAAACCTCTAAGTGATAAGAGTGGCACACGCGGGCGAAGTGGTGGGGTACAGCTAGTTATGTATATAAAAGTGATAGATCACCTAATACGAAACGAAAACGGGGGAACGCACATAGTAGAAATTTGGTACTTAATAGTTCCTAGACATCCACCAAAAACGGATTTTTCGATAGGGCTAGAATAAGAAGGTCAAAGGGCAAGTTTAAATTTATGCAGACGAAGTCGCGAGAAACACTTAGTAAGTATTCTGATTAAAGTATTCGTCATTATTCGTTGAAGAACTACTGTAGTTCTTAACAATATTATGTCATAACTATCAAAGGCAGTAAAGAAATGAGTACAGGTACTCAAATTCAGATATATATCTTATTCAATATTGCAAATGTATCTTCGTGAAACTGACTCATAAAAGGTATCATCAGTTTTAGCTCATTTCAGCGTTGAAATGATTTATAACTTCAGCACAGATCTCGGAGTACTGCGAGGTTAGTATGAAGTAATAAAGTTTTATGATATTTCATTCCCCTTATACCTCAATTTTGTAAATATTTATAATAGTACTTTATTTTATTTTCAGATAACAAGACCCTTATAACACATACACGTACACACACACGCACACACACATAAACTCTAAAACACACACACACACACAAGCTTGTTCATTGTAGGATGACTTAAATGGGATTTAGACGATTTTTCTTAAGATCCTAAAAAAAATTAAGAAAATGTTGGTCTCAAGATTAAAACAATGAATCTCGATTAAAAATAAATACAAAAACGTCGAGTTCATTTAGAACATCTTAGAATTCATTTAGAAGTTTCGTTCTACAAACACATACATACACATATATATATATATATATATATATATGACACACGAACGTCTATGTAAAGTAAAACGCTCTGTTGCCTTCGAAGATTTGAAAGTGTCTTACTGGAATATTAAGCGACCAATAAACTACAATTTAGTCTTTAAAATTTTTAACGTAGAGACGCAAAAAATTGAAAACTTAACCCAGTTCTGATGATTTCACTTTAGCGTTAACCCTTCATGTGCTACGGGCAGCGTAAGTTCAAAAATCCCATACGAGTGTAAGGAAAACAACGAAGCGAAACGAGTAACATATAACTTAAAAATTGATCAGTTTTAGGTCCCTAAATAACAATAAAAATATCCAATTTGCGCAGTTTTAGGTCACATCTCCGATATTCAAAGATGAATTATATTGAACTTGGAGCACTTAGCCGACAGCCTCAGAAACAAGACAATGTTTATAGATTTAATAAATTTATAGACTCTTCTGCCTTCCGTGCCTTCCTTTTACCACCGTGATGCCCATCTCATTGCGGAAATGGCTGCCCCAAAAACGAATCCGGATTTTGTATAGAAAACTAGAAGAAAGATAAACTGCTTGGAGTTGAGTCGTCTCCAATTTGTACTTGATAGTTAACCAGCAAAAATGTGAAAAACTAATTTCTGTAAGAACTATTTTTAAAAGAGTGGCTAACGAGTTTCTTGCTGATTCTTCTCAAGAGCTTTGATAAACACCTAAAGAAGCTCTCTCTTGATTGTTGGGTCAAGAGTCGGATACAGGAGGCAGTATTGCTTGGGACGGCACGTTTTGTAAGGAAGTTCCTCAATGTGGACTCCTAACCACTGGTTCCTTGGGTCCTTGTCCCGCTGAAGGCGGACATCTATTTTTTATATATTTTTAAATATTTAAAAATGTATTTAGAACAATTAATATTTTAATAAATGATAGTCATAATAATTAATAGTAAAAAATTCGGTAAAACTCAAGTTTTACCGCTTTTTTACTGCTATTTTTTTTCAATCGTGTTTTTTCGTAGGAACAAATCAAATCAAATCAAAAATAATTTATTTGGCACAAGAAAAAAAACAAGATTAAAAGAAACAAGAAACAGACCCTGATTCTAAAACTACTTAAAAATAAAAAATAAATACATAATGAGATAGGGTCGTTTGGCCAAGAAGGACTACGCCTCAGTTTGTATCCAGCATTATATTGAGTACTGCAACGCTGATTTTCAGGCGTAACCTTTAATGTGACGCCACGATCACCTGATCGATGAATTTTTTTTTTTTTTTCTTTTTAACCATCACATATAATAATTGATAGAATCAGGCGTTACTTTGCGGAAATCCATGACATGCATACTTCTTTCTCTTTCTTACTTTTTAAAGTCACAATGCAAATGGGGATATGATTCACAGCTTAAATGATGGTTGCAATCACATTGTTTGCAAGTTCGTTGTCGATAAGAAATAGGGATAAACTTTCCTTGAAGGTTTATAAGCTGATAATTATGAGACGATCTAAATTCAGATAATATGGTGTTGCCGTAACTTGAAAAAACTGAAAGTATCTTTAATTTCAATGACGAATTTTAAAATAAGAGCAAATACATTGATACTAATAGACACTTAACTAATATTATCACTTGCCAATCTAATAATATAGGTTGGATAACTGATAAAGATAATACACCCAGACTCGACGTGGGAATCGAACCCACGACCCCCGGAGCAGAAAGCAGGGTCACTGCCCACTACGCCAACTTGCCAGCCAAAAAACCAAATATTTGTTAAAACAATAGGTAAATAAATTCAGAAACAATAATATAAGAACACAATTTTATTTTTTATTTAATTTAAAAATCGTAATAACGACTGACCTTTCCCAACTGAGCCGTCTTGGAGTATCAGCGCCACTCTCTTCAGGAGTTCCTCTCACTCCTTGGGCAAGAAGGTTGTGCATGTTGTGGGGATGACATCAGGCTGCAGTCAGTCTTCTTAACCTGTCTGGGCCCATAGACTGTGTCGCAGTAATTGAAAGCGGAGAGAATTAGCGATTCTACCAAAATTGAACGGGCCTCGAAAATGAGACAACCAGTGACGAGGACAGGAGAGTTAAAAAATCGTCAAATTCGCGTCACGAATTATTCATGACCCCAAAGTAACCAGTTACAATTCATCAAAGGTTTTCATAGAAAAACGTCGAGATCAAACCGCCTTACTTCAGATAACCTTGTATTATTAAATAGTAATTATACTCAGGCATTATATTGAGGAAATCCTTGACAATTGCATGACAGGAAATCAGTGGAATGTTATACATTCACCCTTAGAGACATAATGAGGGGACATTAAACCGCTGTGGTATATTTATATCAAAATAAAGAACAATGCATAAATAAAAAACAGTGCAATAATGAAATTTCATCAAAATTGACGTACTGTTTTGGGATCTAAGTAGAACATTCGTCCTTTGTAATTAGTTATATAGTATATAAATAATGACAGCATGTCTGCGTAATTTAAAAAACCTTTAAAAGCCACAGATGCAGGTAAAAGGGCGAATAGTGATTGAGCGTCAGAATAGCATAGTTTGATTTTATTATTATTATCATTGAGTGGTCGAAAACAGATATAATTACTGTTATAAGTTTTTATTATAAATATACGCCGCTTGTCTACCATATTGTTTTCGGCCAAAACTAGTTTTTAATCGTTCTGAATTAATAAAGGATATGACTGAGATATGTCGTCTTTTTGTGAATACTTTAGGCTCATATCTAACAGATTTATGCATTCTCAAAATAGCGAAAGGAATATGTAATTTTCTTAAAGATAAAAGATCTCCAAAATTATACTGATCAGAAGTGGGTAATCTGAAAAGCTTAAAATACGTCCCATTCAGGAGAGAACTTCTAGCTTTCTCAAGTTCCAGGAGCCTACTTATAGAGGTCCCACCTCAAACTACATAATAATAACGGAGCACGTTCGTAGTTCAACTAGCCGTACAATGTATGCTTTTTCTTATTTGTCTGCTTTATATAAACAAGAGAAACTTTTCTGTCTCGGCCAATATTTGTATAGAACAACGACCAGCTGGCAATGCGTATAAAAGCGTCTAAATGTCTTTCCTATGACTCTGCGTGCAATACTTATAACAAAAAAAACTAGTTTTTATTTTGACTGACTTTCTATTTCTTACTTATAAAACTCGACTACAACAGCTGAACTGATTTCTATGAGATTTTCAATGGCAGGTTTGACTGGCTGGCGGATTTTAGAAGCAGGTCAAAGTCACATATTTATTATTTAATATTTTGATACTTTTAACTTATATTTAGTACTACATGGTGGCCATGTTTCGCTTACGTCATATAAATAACTATAATATGCAGGATATATTATATCATTTTATCAGAACAATGAAATGTGTATGACCCCCCTACTTGTAGGACACTTCCCTAGCACTTATAAAGTATAATTTCAAAAAGCAAAGATATCGATCGACCCTCCTCTGAGTTATCAGCGATCGTTTTCGAATAAAATAATAGTGGCCTGTTACACGCCGAAACGAAGCGAGCCTGCTTTTGACATTCTATTTTGTAGCGCTGTTTCGGACAGAACTGTGGCGTATATAAATGTGTTATAGTTAATTTAATTGTTATTAATTACTTACTTAATAAAATATTATTGAATAATCGTTCGTAAAGCAACAAAATAACGTCAACAGTTAATTTTATCCACACAGATAATTCACTTCAACACCGTATCGTCATCAGGAGACTCTACAAAGGTTATTCGTAAAGAACTTTAAGTGCCGAAGCGAAACGTGCGTTGAGGAACATCGGAAAGTTAGTGTAGTGCTGTGCTTTGGTGGCGGATACGGTGGTGTACCTTTCGGGTTGCAGCATTGCACCGATTTTCCCTCGTATTCAGATTTCAGCAAAGTAGTTTAGTATTGCATGCATGTCATGGACATCCTTTAATAAATAAAACTCATCATATATAAAATGATCATAATATAATCCAATTCCTTTCATAATAAAATATTATCCTTTAATAAATAATACACTTCATTTATAATTGTGATCATAACGTGATGTGTTCCCTTTAATAAATAAAACGCATCATATATAAAATGATCATAATAACACGCTTGATACGTGTGTTATTTATTAAAATTAGATTAGAACTCACCGTTATACTAGCGATTCTAATAATAACTCACAGCTGTTCGAATCGAATCAAAAAACGTGTGTCCGGTAAAGATCAAGCCGGTCATTACGAGTCGCTGACATTTTGGAAGAAAACCATAATTAGTTTGGACAATCCAAAGTTCACGCCTCATAACGCTAATAAATGAAATTTAAATTTTCATTGATTATAAATAAACGATACTGAATCACACAACCATTATAAATATAGGAAACAGTAAGACGTAATTCAGAAGCTAATAAAAAAAATTTAGGTGATACGTTGACTTTTCCGAACGTGATCGTGCCGGATCCACACCCACAGATATCCGGACGTCCAAGGAAATTTCTTTGTAATCAGTTTTTTCTTACATTAAATAAAATAAATGTGTTTCCGAAATATCAAAGTGTTAAAACACGACCTTCATCTTAATCTGTGTTTATTTACATTTATCAATAAGTGCCGCATCAAAGGAATAGAGTGGTTTTTAGTTCAGGAAATCGCTCAATTTTCAGTATGTGAGAGTAGGACACTACCATACCGCTTTATATTACGGGTCGTGCAATAGAAAATTCAAAGTGCATGCCTCATAACGCAAACCTATATAATTTTGTTTATTATTAATTATAAATCAACGACACCTAATTACATTCCTATTATAAAAGGAAACAGCGCGCCATTATTCACAAGCAAAAAAAATAACATGATATTACGACTGCTTTGAACGTGATCGTGCTAGATCCACACATGTGGACAGCCGAACATCCGAGGAAATTAATTCAAAATCAGTTTCTTTCTTACACTAAATAAAATAAATATCTTTCCGAAGTATCAGAAGTGTTAATGCATGATTTTTATCTTAATCTGTGTGTATTTATATTAATGAATAAGTGCCATACCACATTTTTAGTTCAGAAATTGCTTGATTTTTTAAGTGAGAATAGAACAGGGGTTATTAAATTTTTAAGTACGAATCTTCATTGCCTTTTTCAAAGTAATATATGTAACCGTGGTACTATTTAATATGTAATAATAAATAATTTTGGTCGAACCCTAATGACTCAGTTACAGAACCCCTAGGTTCCACAGACCCGAGTTTGGGAATCTCTAGAGAAAAGAATTCCCTCAAAATAGGTAACTTTCTGAGTCCCGAGAGAGAGGTGGCACTGGTGACTCACAGCGTCAACGCACGCGCCACGAAATTGGAACGAATTGGTTCATATACTCGTAATTCGTTAAACACATGCGTGCGCACTGACACGGTAGTGATACCATGCGATGTGACTTCTACCGTACTGTCCTAAAGCATTAACAACTTAATGTGTTTGTTTTACATTTTACAGGTGGCTAAAAAGCACACTGTCTGATTGATAATGAACAAGCACCGCATATAGTATAGATGTTTGTACATACAATACGTAAACCTCGAGTTTTGACGACCCTACAACCCCCTATCTAAAGAGCTCTGGCAAGCTGCAATAGCAGCGTGCAACTGGAAAATCCAGTAAAATCACACCTTACAAAACCCCGACAAAAACCAATTGGCAAACTTTGGAATTCCTTTCACTAATAGAGAATTTCAAAGTTTGGCTCAAAGACTTTTATAAAGTTGTATTTGAAAACAGCTAAAATAGATAGCGTTTCGCTTTCCCAGTCAAATGATAAATTAAGACACCACACAATAGGCATCTTCTAGAAAAGCGCGCAAAATCTCAGTCTACATCGATATGGATCAGTCTATATCAATTGTTGTTCTATAACAAAATAAAATTGATGTATGTCTATAATCTTTAATCACCTGTTTTTAAAGGGGTCCTGTTACCTATAATACAGGTAATTACCTAGTTTAGGGACAGATGACCATTTATCGGCACTAATACTTTTTTGTAACAGTAGACGTTACTTTTCGTAATTGTACCAGTGTGATATAATTTGTTCGAAAAAAGATTATTTACTTATTTAAAATTCCCACGAAATCGTTTTTCGTGCACACCCTAGTCCGCGTAATAGAAGTGCTGGCATCTTATTAACTCCGATTTTATTTGTCTAATCGGCTCTCGTAGATGTTGATTGGAATCACGCACAGTTGTTGTTGTTCGTTTCAGATAAAAATATATGGACAGCCAACAGTGACAATACTCTCATACAAGCCCAGAACGCTGGCTTGCATTACTACTTCTAATTCATTGCGTTATCTCGGTCTAGTACCAGGGCCCGCTTAGATTGAAAGAATTCTTCAAATCGGACCGTTAGTTCCTGAGATAAACGTGTTCAAGCAAACAAAGAAACTCTTCAGCTTTAGGAATTGTGAGGGTTCTGAGGACAACGTCAGATGACAGTGGGTCATCTTAAACCAGGATCACGCTAGGATGATGAAAAAGAAGCTAAATGTCTATCACAAAATGTTTTCCCTTCCAAGTTAAAAGCAAATAGAAATTTTGAAATACGAGTTAATTTGACTAAACCTAGAGATAAAGACAACAGAGAAGGCTGCTTCCCTCTTTGCTTAAATTTTGAAATGGCTCAAGAAGTCAACCTCCACGACATACATTCAAAGTAAAGAGGGCTCTGTTAAAATTTAGAGTGGTTACACTTAAAACTGACCAAATCATAAATACTATCAGTATTAGGAGTGGGTGCGACAATACCCCAACGGCGGTGGGGTTTGAACCGGGTACCTTGTGGATTTCAGTCCATACTTCCACCGTTGGAACTATTGAGGCTCTGTTTAATTAATTAGTGCTATATTTAAAAATTTTACAGCAAACAAAGTTTTGAGCATGGCTTCCTGTAAAATCGATTACAAAAACCTTAATTTACTTAAAATACTTTTAGAGGCACGTACATCGTTGAATTAAAAAAATAATAAATAAGTTTGATATTAAATTTTCTAATTTAAAAACTTAATATTAAAAACATAAAAGTGAAATATTCGACTTTATACTAACCACCTCATCGAGAAAATGGCGGCCCCGAAGATGCATATAAAAGGAACTAGAATTGTAGAAAAATAATGAAATCGAAGATGACAATAAAAAAAAATAAAAAGATAAGATAATAACAATGGCACGGACCTTCACCCCTTGGAGTACACAATAACAAAAAAAAAAAGCTTGAGAATACTCGAGTTCAAAGTGACTATCGATTGAGGGCCTTAAAATGCTGACAATTATATACGAAGTTACCAAGTAACGAGCGGCTTTATTGGGCTCACTTAGTGTCACTTACTCACTTTAAGAATCATCTTTTCACGTTTCAAAAAACCTTAACGTCACCTAATATTAAATCTCGTAAACCGCTGCACATGCAAAGAAGAAATTTATCAAGGAGATAATTTATATTATGCAAACATACGCTAAAAAAAGGATTTTTCGACATGGCCAGATTAAGGAGGTTTAAGGTCTCTAGCAAGTTAAATATTTCGCGGGCAAAATCGCGGTTTATAATAACAATATCGGGTACACAAGGAGAACATATTAATTTATTTCAGTGTCGCGATATTTGAATTGCTCTACGTACTTACTTCTTTTTAGTTTTTACATTCATGTTGGAGAATTTATCTTAACTTATATTGCTTCTCGATCCATATTATTCGTATATAAAATTTCATTAAAATCGGTCAAGCCATTTCGGAGTAGTACGGTAAGTAACATTGTTACACGAGAATTTTTTATATAACATATAAATATATATATATTTTTTTCAAAATTATTCAAAAAGGAACAAATCCCTCGATGAGTTTACTAAAATTAAAAGGACAATTTATCGAAATCGATCCAGCCGTTAATAACCCATAGAGGTTTATATATTTACATATTTAGAATTACTATATACTACTCATCAGGGTGGAATGTCTGGTCGTTCATAAACTTGTCTCACTAACATACTATGGTCAATTTTACTTACACATTTTGCGTCTAGCAATTACGACGTCTAGATTATCGGGAAGTACCCTATATTTTTTTTCAAATTCAAATGATATTTTATTCAAGTCGACTTTTACAAGCTCTTTTGAATCGTCAAATCTTTTAAAAGCTACCACTGATTCGGAAGCGTCGAGCCATGAGAAGAATCAGCACGAAACTCGCTAACCACTTTTTAATTATAGTACTCAAAATGCTAAGTTTAAATTACATTTTTGAGACGCAGTGCAATGCTCTATTCCGAAAGCTACACCACCGAACCCGCCACCAAATCCATTTATGTACTACAAACATGTGCATTATTCAATAGACAATTTAAAAATATTATGAGTTGCAAAATTTATTTCTTTTTTTTGACCCATACTTTCAGCTATTAGTTGTAAGATTTTTTTTAAATTACAAGGCGATTATGTAAACGAGCAGGCTGTTCATCACCTAGGTAAGTACCGACGCCCATGCCTACTTGCACCACCAGAAAGCTCGCAGATGCATTGCCGGCCTTTAAAGAGGGTTATAGGCCACCGGGAACTCCAACAAACCAAACGAAACGCGACGACAATACCAACACTTGACGTGACAGAATTGCCGCCACTTCAAGCCGATATTATGTGAGAAAGAGGTACTGGTACCCGGACGTGCTTAAATTGACTTCTTGAAGTTGATTGGAAATGCAGTAAAATAGTTGTTGCGCGACTTGTAAGCACTTAACAATCGATCAAGCGAATAGCTCGATTAATATTAAGCATCAACATAATTATATATTAGGCAATATATGCTTCAATAAGGCGTCGTGTGTTTTGTGCAACATTTACTATTACAACCGTTCGCCCAAGACTATATTCGCGTTGCACGTCTATAAATACATGCATATATAGTGCTTAGTCATGTAATTAATTGCTTTTATCGTCGAATATAAAGAAACAGGAACAAGAAGGACTTCTAGGTATTCTATGGATTCACCGTTTGCCAGATATATCAGGTAGCTGGGAGGAATGGTGGACTTATGATGGAATATCAGGTAATGCATTTCATTTTTACGGCTATTTAACATAAAATAAAATATTAAAAAAAGAATAAAAAATTAAATCTCATTTAACTTGTACCGACCAGTGACTAGGTTTTCGTTTTTAAATAACAATTTCTATATATTATATAACTTATAATTTACTGTTAATTTTTTTTATATACTAAACCTATATAAAATTATGATAGATACAAAATGTATTAACGAAACCGCTCGAGAAATAAGGTCATGCCACATTACCCTGTAATGATACCCAGCAATTCCGTATTACTTACTTGTTACACCATTGATTAATAGCTTCCTAGTTGAAGGAAAATTATACTAAATTTCATTTTGGTTAAAATAATAACTCAAGTTAAGTCGTTACTTTAAAAATATACTTATACACAGTAAGTAATACTGGACCTACTCAGCAACCCAAAATGAGTTTTGGTCTCCGATAGGATTTCGCGCCACTTATCTCAGTCCTACGTTGGCTCTTTAAAAATATAATCCAACAAAAAAACGTTAAATAGATTTCTATTAAAAAGCATTCTTCACGCTAAAAATGTGCGATTACTTCGGTATTGGAAAGTGGATATGAATATCGGCATTTTTTAAACTTTAACTTAGTGAAATATCACAACAATAATGATTCTTAGTAAAAAAGAGATTATGCGAGCTGTCTCGTCAGCACAGAACACACACACACACACAATATTTTTTTTAACGATCACATATTACAGAAGTAATATAAATATAGAAAAGAAATGTTATAATATGTAGCTTTTTGTAAAGTAAAATATTACACGTTTGTCAAATTCCACCATGCTTGGAAGCCATAACGCAATTCAGAATTCTATTCCAATCCGGTAATCATAGTGAAGTTTTTGAGATACCTTTCGATTATATTGTATATTAGTAAGTAACCTTGGGTGCATGTGAGCGTTTTAAAATGAAATAAAGTTGAGCGTTACCGGATCGTTCGGTAATTAAATGTTAAGATTTTCATCAATACGGTAGAAGCATTAACGCAATGTTAGCCAGCGCAATCAAACAACAACTACCAGAGCAAATAGCAATTTAGGAAATTCGACGTGACCTAACGAAAATCCTTGACCGGTTTTGGTGTAATGGTGACCAAATAAACCGCATACCTCCGAAACCCACTTGAGATTTAGTACATCGAATGCAAATACGTATATTGCGCTTTCTGCATACCACATTTTTTTTATATAATATAATAAAATAATATCGATGTACATATGTATATTATGTTCGAATTTCAAAATGGCTGGACTGATTTTAGTTTCATTTTTATATAAACTTTGCAAGGTTAGACCAGGTAGGTAGTGATCCCATACATAAATTTGTAATATATTTATGATATTTAATATCCTACTGAATCAAAGGCATTTTTTTTTTTTGATAAAGCTCATTTAATGTAAATAAAATATGCACAACTGTTTATTTGGTCATTTCGAGTCCAGCTTTTATTTATATACCATGTAAATGTTTATATGCCATTAATATATAAGTCATTTTATAACCATAACTGTCTGTAAATTGATTTTTTATAACATATTATAATGGGCTACTTATTAGTAAATAAAATTTTACGACTTCAAACAGGCGTCTGTGTCACTTTGGCGGAACCGGTTTGAGTTTGTGCCTTACTAGTAAAAGAAAAAAAAATAAACAAATGGCGGTCACAACTCGACTGTCAACTTTGTTTTCGCGGTTTTTTGGGGATTCTTCACATTTTTCGGTCCGAATCATG
>JANCMC010033613.1:27155885-27215123 GCA_024363005.1 Charaxes varanes | reverse complement strand
TGGCGGTCACAACTCGACTGTCAACTTTGTTTTCGCGGTTTTTTGGGGATTCTTCACATTTTTCGGTCCGAATCATGCCATTGTGTCATTTGATTGCATTTTTTTGTATTTGGTTTGAATAGTGCTACTCCGCTCTGCTCGTATATATTTTTTAAAAAATAACTTTAAGTATATTAGTAGCAAGATCATATTTAAATCCAAATAATGACATTTTATATTTAAAAACAAAACTTACATTATTTTTTGATATTAAAAAAAAACCTCTGAAGTATATAAATTGCTTTCCGTTTATGATGATAATGTGTTTAATGGTTTTATCTTGAGCCTGTTTGTACCATTACAGTGTTGGATTATGATAGTAAAATATCGATAGCGATTTTTTCACATTAGAATTTTTTAGTGTTAATATAAAAATTAAAAAAAAAAAGTTTTTTTTTAATATAACGTACATTAAAATAAACACAACACTGGTACAAAATATGTATTTTTACAGACTATCAACAGAATATAATTTTTTATGTGATAAGTATAGGGATGGTGGTTCTAGATGATTTTTTATAATATACATAGCTATTTTTCATAGCTAGTTTTACGTTAGTAGATTTAAATATGAATTTATATAAAGTCAGTTTAGTAGTATTTGTTTGAATATGTTTTAAACATTGAAAATAATATTACACATAAAGTTGAAAGTTTTACAAAATGTGAGAAACAGATTATATTATTCTAGAAAAAATATTTATCCACATCGAGGACATCCTGTTTGAAATACATATTTTTAAAGTCTTATATCTTATACTAATATATAAAGCTGATGAGTTTATTTGTTTGTTTGAACGCACTAATCACAGGAGCTACTGGTCCGGTTTGAAAAATTCTTTCTTTGTTAGATAGCCCATTTATTGAGGAAGACTGTAGGTATATATATCATCACATAAAATTTAATCTTTCTTTTAACCTAATTTTACTCGAAGTCTCGGGCACAGCTGGTATATTATATAATGGCTACAGTTTTTCAACCTAATTCTCGGAAGACGAGGTATCGAAAACAGCGTAACACCACTATTAATCATGTACTACTATCACCTTAAGTGTCGGTATTAATTATTACTTAAGCTTAAAAAGTATCGATAATAGCGTAACACCACTATTAATCATGTACCACTATCATCCTAAGTGTCGGTATTAATTATTACTTAAGCTTTAAAAGTATCGATAATACCGTAACACCACTATTAATCATATAACACTGTCATCTTAAGTGTCGGCATTAATTATTTAAGTTTAAAAAAAAAAGAAACTGGCGGTATTGAAGGTCAAGGTGTAGTAACCATAATAACAACTTGATTAACATATGTGGTATTTTGTCACGAGTGTTTGCGGTAGGGTACGAAAACACGGACAGGACACAATGTTTGCATTTGAAATGATTTCCAAGCATTCAACTGTCGACAAACATAAAGTGACAATAAAGAAAGATAAAAAAAAAAGAGAATTACATGTCTTTCGTACAACTGGCCGTTTGCTTAATTTTTTTTTCTATCCCTCGGTACTCGGCTGTCCCATTTTGAAACCTAGTATTAAGGACACTTTTTACAAAAATCCTTTTATTGCATAATCTTGATAATCTCGTAAGTTCCTACCAAATACAAGAAACCAGCGGCTTAAACTGCCA
This sequence comes from Charaxes varanes, assembly GCA_024363005.1. Lineage (NCBI taxonomy): Eukaryota > Metazoa > Arthropoda > Insecta > Lepidoptera > Nymphalidae > Charaxes > Charaxes varanes. The sequence continues at coordinate 27,213,448 of JANCMC010033613.1, read as the reverse complement.
TAAAAACAGAAATATTTAAGCATCGATACCTAGTAAGTGTATTCACTCCCTCGTAACCAATTAAAAACTTAAGAAGTTACTTCAACTAATTCGAAAACTTAATAAGCCTCTGGACCTCCTAGATTTTTACTTGGTCGATATAGGTACTAAGTTTTATAATCAAGGGCAAATAAACAAAGACGAAAGAGGATAGGCGGGGAGTCTGCTGTGCAAAGGTTTCCCTTAGTAGGTTTTGAAATGGGGTAGCTATATCTATTTCTGAGGTTTAGAAACAAAAAGAGCTTACGTACTTTAGATGAAGAATGCTAATAAAGATCAAAACTCAGGAAAAAATAACATAAAAACATAATTTTCTAAAGTAAAGAAGAGAAAAACAATCAATTAGAGATTCATTTACATTAAATCTTATATATATACATATAAATTTTTCACAGAAAAAATTTGCACCAAGTTTTGTTTCATTTTTAATAAATAAAACACTTAATCTATTCAAAGCGTACACAAAAGGCACAAATCATTTCTCACTTTGATATGTAAACCCTTTATCGAGAATTTATCGTGACAATAGAATTTACACATTTCTTTTTATTAGTAATTGGATTTTGAAAGTTCTCGGAGTAGTAGACACTTATGATATACTTATTATAAAATTCAACCACGTATTATATAATTCAATTTACTGGCATACGTAGAAAGGCTTTATGTCTTGATTCTGCTTGATTGATCACTAAGGCGTGATATTTTATCCTTAACTTTGAAATTCTAATCGGCGACCGTCGAATTTGGAACCCTCACGTTTTGTCCTTGTTTTATACTCTTTTTTTTATGTTACAAGGGGGCAGACGAGCAGGCAGCAGGCACCAAAGTGCCTACCGGCGCCCATGGACATCTGCAGTGAGATCAACTTTTCTAGCGAAACCATATTTCGCAGCTTCTTTGACGTTTAAGAACTGATCTGCGAATACTGGTACCCCGATTATTGGCACTCCATAATGTACACTCTCTGATATTGATAGCATGCCACCGTGTGTAATGAATAACACGCAGTTTTTATGAGCTGAAATTAAAGTCAAAATTGGTATATTCAATTTGACTATTACGAGCAATTTATTACCACTCCGACTTTTTAATTTTATACTTTTTTTTTGTTTTTAATTGATCGCACGCCACAATGTGTGATGAATTGTTATTTTTTATTTATGAGTTGAAATCAATGCAGTTATAAAATTAATACTACAGCATAAGACACGGCATACAAATTAAATAACATTTTTACAGTATAGACTGTATTTTTAAACATTGGTTTCCTGAATATTTAAATAGAAAACTATCGTTAATATAATTATGTAATAGTAAATAGCAACATTTCAAATTAAGACAAAAATTGGGAAACGTGAAATATTTACGTATACTAGATGCTTAACTCAAAAGCATGCTAAGTATGATCTCTAAAAAGTTTTTTTTTTTTTTTTCAGAAAAAGGACTAAAGTATCATGTCTTATGCAGTCATATATACTCTATTTGATAAATTTAATGTAAGTACTGTCGAGATCCAGCAAAACCGGTGATGGTAGCAGCAAGTGGGGAATCAAAAGTGGTGTCGATAAGAGCGAATAAATATGTCAATAATAGCTTTATCCCGCAACTTCGTCTGTGTAAAACTGCGAGAGCCCTTAAACCTCCTTAATAAGGCCCTATAGACTTTTTTTTCTTAGCGGAAGTCTACTAACTATAAACTAGCTCCTTGCGAAATTTCATCTATGTACGTCTCGCGGTTTTCGAAATTTCATGTTAGATGACCTTTCGCTTTTGTATATAATTTACACAGCCTTAATAAATACAATGTACACTAATAAAATACTATAGTACTTATTTGTTCTACAATACGGTTTCGTAAATAGTGTTGTACACGTGATACGACATAAGCCACATACGCAGTCTTTCTCTGATTGTCTATGGTATTTTATTTAGTTGTATAATAATTTTCTTATGCAACGCTGACAGATTGCGCCTAAATACCAATCCTTATCTCATCTTTTCTTCTTACATGAAACAATAGGTCGGTCTGCTTTTAGTATATCACAGATTTAAAAATAGAAAGCTTTAGTTCGGTTATAAACAATTAGTTGATTGATGGCAACATTGTCGACTATCGATTCATATTGTCGTACTACTATTATCGATAAACTGCTTAACCTCATCGGCTCAAATACCGGCTACTGATTAAGCTACGGCCTCTTCAGTATTGATAAAAGAGTCACTGCAAAACTACCAGAAGCAAATAAAGTACTTATTAGAAGTATATAGTCGCAATTGCAGAACTCTAGGTAGAGTCCGTGGACTTGAAACACAGGTGTATATTCTTTAAAATTAAAAAATAATTAATGTTAACAAAAGCATCATTTCGCATAAATCTACGACTAGCAAATACAGTAGTTACTAGATTCATCCCGTGACTTTATCCGCGTTGGTTACTTTGACTTTCATACAAACTTATAATTCCTATTTTTAAAATAGAGTACTCTTACAATGATGTTTCTTGCGTCCGAATTCTTTTATTTACAATTTCTTCAATAGCTGTACTAAATGAAACGTTAATAGCCCAAATGCCTATGTTTATCATTTTGCACAACTTAATAGTAATCGATAACCAATCTTAAACTTTCAAAATCTTACGTATTTAGGAATGGGTCAGCTCCTTGCAGCTTCATTGAATCGGCGAGTGTTCCAGCTAGCAGATCGTCTTGAGTATTAGAATATTCCGATGGAGAAAATTCATTGCTTGTGGCAAACTCTCCTGTAGGGGTATAATCTGTGGCCCAGTCCGGTTCTAGACATAAGCTTCGGGGGTTCTTTCCATAGTGATTTTATGTTGCTAACTTTTAGTATAACAAAGCGTAGTGTAAAAATACAATATCTATGACGCCGGAGCTAGACATAGCTCAATCGGTTGTACATTTTTGTCCTTGAAGGCTTCAAAGTTCTACAAAACTTTGCGCAGTTAGAACAAGTACCAGGACACACTAAATGGTAATCGAAATGATCATTCAAATTAAGCTATGTCTGGTTGCGGCATGATACTAATCTAAAGTTAAAGAAACCGGTCAAGTGTTAGGTCAAAATACAATATTTTTTCCGACCCTCTCGTCAAATGTTTGGGAAAAGGTACCAAACTCCATAATAACTAAATTAGATTAAAAATTTAGAGCCTCAATAGCTCAACGGCATAAGGTATGAACTGAAATCCGCAAGGTACTCGGTTCAAACCCCACCGCCATTGGGGTATTGTCGCGCCCACTCCTAATACATGCTTTTAATTTAAGCTTAGTGGGAGGGGAAAAAGGGAATATTAGACATACCCAAAAAAAAAGTATTCCTAATATTCTTTAAAAAGAAAAAGAACTAAAAGATTAATAGATACATCCACTACACAGCACACAATTAACAAGTACGAATAAATTGAAATGTACTTTAAGTTTACGACTAACTGCACAAAGTGACATTAATCGGGTCCCACTGTTTTAAGTGCCTTTCGAAACACGGAGGAGGTCGGATATTTGAAAACCAGTGTTACAATGTGTCATCCATCTATCACCCGGCCGAGGTAAGAACTGCTTAACCTAGCGATCGACTCATATGCCAGCCACCGATTAAGCTACGATCTCTAAATTTTACAAACTATTTTAATGTTATGACTGTAAAACAAAAAAATCCTTGTTTAACAATAAACCTGTTACAAACACTTATATGACAATTCCAGTAATAGATATAATAGCAATCCTATGTTACAAATACTTTTATAACAATTCCATTATCATTCCAACTTTTTTGGGGTAATCCAAAAAAACATTGAATCGAAAAATGAAAGCAGTCCTTTGCTGTATATCGAGAAATAAATGCGCATTGGTCGTAAAATAAAAATTCACAAACCATAAGCCGGGGGAGCCATTATCTAAGAAAAATGGTCGCATCTCGAACTTGTACAAAATTGTAATATCAATAAGATGGCAATGGCATCGGGGGAGGAAAATAAATTTTAATACATGCAACATTTAATAATGATTTTCGGTGCGTGCTTTGAGGGCTCGGTCTTTTGGGGTGTCGATATTATTAATAATGTCTATTTTCACAAGTGATTAAGCATATTAATAATAGAGTTAGACTGTTGTAGGTGAAACTATATTCCAGGAAGGTCGTTGTAGATCATCAGTAAAGATTTCAGTCAAACATGATTCCGAATAGCTTAAGAAGTGATAGAGTTAGAAGCTTAATTCTGTCAGCTACACTCGTAGAGAATTTTATTTCAGCCGTCCATCCAGCCATCCAACCAAATTGTAATGACGTTCCACATTCTTTATTACGCGACATGACGTGATCCTCCTGTCGCCTAATTGTCCATTCGTAAGACAACGCTAATCTTTATTACATATCTCTGTTACAATCTAGATTGTAACAGAGATATAATGTAATACTAGCAGACACAATCTAGACTGTATCTGCTAGTAATTTGTAGCCAATTCGCAATGACGTTTTTGAAACTTCATTACGCGACATTCTTGTCCCCTAATTGTCCATTAATAAGCTAACACTAATGTTTATTACACCTCTCTTTTACGATTCAGACTATGTCTACGTAATATATAGCCATGTTGCTATGACAAATATCAAACTTCATTACGCGACACTTCTGTCGCCTAATTGTCCATTAATATAGTTTATTAATCGCTACCACTAATCCTTATTATTCATCTCTGATACAATCTAGACCGTGTCTGCTAGTAATGTGTAGCCATGTTGCAATGACGTTTATCAAACTTTATGATGCGACATGACGCAACACTCCTGTCGCCTAATTGTTCATTAACGCTTATAGCCGATATTTATTACAGATACTATCTGTTACAATATGGAGTGTGTCCTCTAGTGATGTGATATCTGTTACAACCTAGACAGTGTCCGCTAGTGAAGTGTAGCCATGTTGCAATGACGGTTAGCAAACTGCATTAAGCAACATGACGCGACACTCATGTCGCCTAATTGTCCATTAATAAGCTAACGCTAATCCGCGCGATTGGTGATGCGAATCGAATTTGCCCTAATTGATACCCCACCATACGCGTTTGTGACCACGATTAGATTTGGATGACGAATTCAATTGTGAGAACTGCAAGTTCAAATTGTCGCGCTTAGAATTTCGGGGATCTAAAATATACAAATATATGAGTAGGCGGTGATAAACGGTAATTAATTAATTATTTAACACATAAATATACGCTTTAATTACTATAGGAATATTATAAGTCATTAGACAGATTTTGGTCTTAATTGTTGTATAATTATAATTCTGAACTGCTATATGTTACAGCGGATAGCTTAAGGATTCCTAAAATCTACACAGAGATAGCACATCCTCGACTCTACCGGGGACTTTCCTCTGCAAGGCGATGTATCAAGCATATACACGTTGAATGAAATAATGCTAAGAGATGTCTCCTTTGAAGGAAAAGGTTATACAAAATGTATGATTATAGGAAAATGTTACATTATGTGACTAAATCTTCATTTCGACGGCGTTTTCCTTCATTTTTTGTGTCTTAAGACGTCAGCGAATGAATGCTCACAGTCGATCGACTCGGCTCAAATACGGCGTGACAAATTTTACAGTGGCACGCTCGACGTTGTTTTATTGTCGGCTTAATTCCCCCATGATGTGCGGGACAAGTCAGAGACGTGACATAAAATTTTAAAATATTCTCTTATATTTTACACTACTTAGAATCGAAAAACCGGTTTTCACTTACTCAGTCGAACGGTATTCTACGGTTTATTATTGTGAAAAAAGTGTTACAAGTACAATTTAAATCACTTATCCCAGTTAAAACGTTTTGTTGAATTTATTCTTTGCATTTATTGTTCAACAACAATATGACACAACAGCAACAACAACAGCGTTAGCCACGCTTGAAAAACCCGATTATAATAAATCGCTGTAAGTTTGTATCTTGTAACAACTGAAGCCGCCCTTCAAAGTATCGGATCTAAAACTCCTTTTATCAGAGTGTGTTTCGAATGTGATCGAAACAAAACATTAAGTTTACTGGAAACGGCATGTAACGTATGGCAATATATACGCAATGGCATATACAGTATATATTACACCACTCACTTCAGCTCCTTTTCTATGGAAAATCTATACTAATATATACAGCTGAACAGTTTGTTTGTTTGTTTGCTTGAACGCACTAATCTCAGGAACTACTGGTCCGATTTGAATAATTCTTTCAGTGTTAGATAGCCCATTTATTGACAAAGGCTATATCATCAAAGTTCAAATTGAATCGTATCTTTTTTCACTAAATTTAACGCGGACAAAGTTGCGGGCACAGCTAGTAAGATATAAAGATGTAAGTCTAATTAATATTGACTGAATCACACTTGTATGACAGTTCATAGAGCTCTTGATATACCACTAACAAAGAGTTTAATATATCTCTTAACTCCTTTAAGATGACATATCATACAATTAGTATGTAAAAACACGCTGGAGAATTTATAGGGTTGTAGCTGCCGCTACATAACAAGATGGCAATGATGTCGAAGTGGAAAAGGTTACACCAAAGCAAACTAGATGGCGCTGTACGGATTACAACGACCGCAGTACAAGAACTAACTCAAGTAAGGTAACAAAATAAATACATGCTTATCAAATCTTTAAACGGGCAATTATGGACATTTTTTCTTTTTGTAAAGAATCATAGCATACAGCAGTGGTCTGCAACGACTGCCCACCGGGTCGCATGTGGCCCTTGACCCATCACTTTGTGGCCGCGGGACACACGGTGCCGACCGTTCTTAATAATATAGTTACTTTTAATTTGAACAAAGCGTGTTTTAAATTTGACTTTGATTAAGCTCTATATTCGACTATCGACTGAAAGTAAACTAATTAAAAACAGTATTTGTTGTGTGAATTAAACGACTGTATTAATAAGAGTATCCTTTTACGCGAAAATAAAATTCGAAATGGATAAATATGGGTTAAAAGTTTGTATGAAAGTCGTAGAAAACAACGTGGACGAAGTTGCGGGTTGAAGCTTGTAGATTATAGTTTAAGAGTCTAAAAACACGCTAAAGAAACGTATAAACGTTTCTTATAAAGATTCGAGTCAGTAAAACTACATCTATATTTATATATAAAGCTGAAGAGTTTGTTTCTTTGCTTGCTTGAACGCGATAATCTCAGGCACCACTGGTCCGAATTGAAAATTTCTTTCAGTGTTAGATAGCCCGTTTATCGAGGAAGGTTTTAGGCTATACATCACCCGGCCATATCCCGTTTCATCTACCCACCGTTGTACCAGCCTAGGGTCTGCTGAGCAGACTTGTCCAAATGTGTCTTGCTGTAACATATCAAAATTCTCAATGCTCTTTATATCGATCAGCACCTTGCTATTGGGAGTCCTCTGTATATTAAAAGATTTAGAGGCTATAACAATTATTTATTATTAAGCGTATATCAATTTATTATTGTTATTGTCTCCATTACAACACGATATCCCTTTAACACAAAGGTGGGCAAAAGCCGGCCCGCGGGCCGGATCCGGCCCTTTTGCTAATTTTATCCGGCCCGTTGAAAAATTCCGCTTGTCAAACTAAATGTCGTTGCTGACGTACGCTCCAATCTCTCCAAAGTACAGCTGTTTGTTTAGCAAGACGTTACGGCGAAAATGAAATTTGGAAAGGGTGAAAAAGGCGTTGAAAGTCTGTATGAAAATCAAGGAATGTCAAATAAGTCCAAGTAAAGTTATATGTTGTCCTTAGTATTTAATATATATAAAATGATCGTGTCACAGTGTTTTTTGCCAAATTCTTCTCAAACGGTTTGACTAATTCTTATGAAAATCTTTGTGCAAATTTCGTTGGTCTAAATGATTCGTCGGTCGGTAGGTCGATTTGAATAAGTCGTCTTTTGAGCTTCAGAGAAACCTTGAAAAGATACAATCAACAATAACCTTGAAAAGATCAATAATGCTTGTTCGATACTGTTGGCTTTGGTTTAAATTTTTGGTCACTTCATTAATTTTGAACGAGATGTTTTCTGAAAAACTTATTGGTACATACAAATAAAAATAACAATCGTATGTTATATTAATTGTCCAGTAGATATGTCGTCCTAAGTTTCGACTAGCCTGTGATCTCCAGTACTACTTAATAAATCTCATTTTTATGTTTTCGTGGAAGCCATAACATTCTTTTAATTTTCTCATTATCCATCTGTTTGTATTACCACTTTTTATTTATAATTTAGTAGCTCGAACAGAAATATGTCAATGCTAGGGAAGGGATTAGCCCCTATGATACGGGCTCACCTAGTTTAGCGTTTAGGGTTTCAATGAACTGTACACTTACTTTTATAAATAACAATTTAAATAAAAAAAATACCACCACTATGATGGTTGTATATAATTAGATAACATTAATGAGTAACTTATTGACGATGTTAAATCATTTATTGTGTATTAAAATTTGTCAAGAACATAAGGAAAATACATGAATGATTATAATTATATGCTGAAAATTGCAGTGGTTCGCGGCGCGAAAACAATGCGCGTTTCTATTCACTGAAAAAGAAAATTTGACAATTAATATAACACACGATTATGTACGCTTTGACATCATCCATTACATGTGTGCGTAAATGGTCTAAATCGCTTGGCATTGGTGTGTTTATGGTTTATTTTATAATTTAATACACTACTATGGCCTATTATAAAAAATATTCTCACACCTTCCTTTATACGAACTACAATTGTGCCAAATTTCATACTTCTCCGTCCGCGCAATTTTCATAAAATGGTACCTAAAGTTTTCCCATCGCGTATTAATATATAAATTTTTATATAAACTGCCTAGTCTGGTTATTTAGGAGCAAGCTATATATTTATTATGTACTCGTAAAACTTTCAAATTTCAAAATTTCAAATGTATTAAGTTAATTTTAAATAATACATCGTCTTCAGGTGCAATGAAGTACAATACTGCTTTGTAAGTAAGAAATGTTTAATATTTTCATGTTGCCTATTCCTCTGTGATTTTTTTATAAAAACTTTAAGTTTAGTTTTAATTCTTTTTTTTGCGGTGTTTTGTGTTTGAAATCTTCGAATAAATAAGGGAAATCCAATTACTATGTAATCAATTGCGATTAATTAATGCCATTTACTAATTATTTCAATAAAAAAAAATGCATAACCAATCAGGTGAGACTTTGAGAGCCCTTGAATCTTAATTAGGTAAACAGAAGTGAAGTTGTCTTTCACGAAGGTCAAACAAAACTTTAAAAAAGTGTGTATTAAGTATTTATTACCAGTAGGTAATGTAATTATTTTCTTAAATATTGTATACTTACAAAAGGAATAAGAATAATATAAATAATAACATGCCACAAATGAATTTTTTACCGGCTAATTATTATAATTTTATTAGTATATTCTTCAATTAAATTGATTACATGTAAATAATAATTAACAGCAAAAACAAGTTCAATGGAATCCGAAACATTTAAATCTTATGAAAAGCGCTGTGGTTTCTATCTCAATTATTTCGGTACACGGAAAATGTTTTAACCTAGGGCAAGCTTAGGGTTAGTCCAAAAAAGATTTTTCACTTTACATCCTGAAATACCATAGCTATTGCCAAAGCATATTATATATACCGCTATATAAATATGTATGTAGTAGAGTCTTTTTTTTTTGGTTTATCTATCTAAAACGAGACACTGTTGCAAAAACAGCGAAGATAACGGAATAAAGTGTGCGAGACCGTGTCAGGACACGATTATATAGAAGGGTTCCGTATCGAATACACGATTACGGTATTTGTTAAATAACTTTAAAAATTGTTGTCCACTAGAAAGGACATCTAAAGCTGCACTAGTAGGATCATACCAGATTTGGCTAGGCAGGGGAGGGAACACTGGCAGTGTAGCTGAGTGTTAGTGATCACTATAAAGAGCGCGCTCCTAAACCTATACCTGAGTCACAAGTCCCGGGCACTGCTATGGTTCCTTCCTCTGCAACGCGATGGACCCGGCATCCGCACGGTAAATCCATGGAGTGGTAAGAAATTTGTCTCTTTTAGGAAAAGTAATAACTTCACAATCTATAAACTTCTGACCAGTTATTCATAAAAACATCATCGAGGCACATGTGTTTCCAAAGTGCATTAATGTGACAGAAAGTGACGTGAAAGCGGTATGTCTGTTTCCTAACTTTGGTCACGATAAGCGTCACGACGTTACGCCAATCTAGACGTTAATCTTACAATTACGAGTCCGACACCGCATGCCGCATAACGCAGCGTTGTGTATCAAGAGACCATAGACCATAGTCACCGCGTGGTTAATATTATGCTAAACACAAGTATTTGTTTACAACAAATGTCGGACAAGAATAAGCAGAGAGGATCACGATTATTATTCCTTACCGGACACCCTCAACGCCAAATCCTTGCTGAAAGCGTGGGCGATGGCTGCAGCCGCGACCGCGCTGTACGCGAACTTGTTCACGTCCACGTGCAGAACGGCGAGGTCGACCAACTGCCCGCAGATTACGAACTCGAGCGACGAGTACTGCGGGAACACAAACGTGTACCCCCGCAGAGCGTTCGCGCCCACGTCGCTCTCCCCGAGCAGCCGTCTCTTGGCGCTGCGCCCTTCGCTCGCCAGCTGCATGTATATGTTCAGCCAGCTGTTTATGGTTATCGGCGTGATGCTCCACGATAAAATTTTTAGCACGTGCAATTCTTCTAATAAGATTTCTTCGGTGGTACAGGCGCCGTCGGTCACGTAAGCGAATTCTCCTATCTTCGGTGGGTAAACTTCCTCGACCTTCGCTGCGATGAATAAACAAGTTATACCTGAAAGGGAAATAAGAAGTGAGGAATTGAATCGAGAATTCGCAACAAGTCAACTCATACAAATAACACAAAGTCAAAATCGTTTATTCATAAACACTTTTTTTTTCATACGATTATTATTATTTTAATCATTACAATAATTTGGTGATAAAATTTACGACTTAAATAACCTTACAAGAGTTCCTCGCGCCCTGCACTGGGTAGAGCCCGCAACAAACTCAGTCGAGTAATTTTTTTTACACGCAAAATTATCTACTTTTAAAAAATATTTAATTTTCGTATAGTTTTATATAAAACTTACTTAGAACAACAAGTTCACCATACTTTATATTCATGAAAGTGTCTCTAACGGTGTTAGCGAATAGCGAATATCAAAAATGGCAGGATTACTTAATTGATTATTCCTATCAGTTACCTATGTCTTATTCCGATGTACATTCTACATAAGTGTCAAATTTTACCCAAATCCGTTTAGTAATTTTTGCGTGAAAGACTAAGAAATAACATAAATAGGAAACAATAGCATTGCTTAAAAGATAAGCAAAATTAAATGAATAAATGGGTGCTTGGTGACTTGGTGTCCACTTACCTATGAGTTGCAACCGGCCTTTTTGTACGTCGTCAGTATTGGTTAGGTAGCGATCAACATAATCCACTGTCAAATGAAACGTCTCTCTGTGCAGCTTGTATACCTCGCAAACCTTTTCAACAAAGTGTGCTAGTTAGCAGTATAGATCTATACTTATATATAAAGCTGAAGAGCTTGTTTGTTAGCTTGAACGCGCTAATCTCAGGAACTACCGGTCCGATTTTAAGAATTCTTTCAGTGTCAGAAAGCCCATTTACCGAGGAAGGCTATTTACCATTACGCTAAAATTGAATAAAATTATTTTCTTTCCTAATTTTTCGCGGCCGAAGTCGCGGACACAGCAAGTTTTCAAATGATGCTTCAGTCTAACTGCGTAGCAGTTTTTTCAAGCGACGTCAAAAAAAGGAGGAGGTTATCAATTTGGCTGTATTTTTTATTACCTCAGATCTTTCGTCTGGGTGAACCGATTTTGATGGTTCTTTTTTATTTGAAAGTTTGTGCATCCTGTGTGGTACCGTTCCAATTTCGTCCAATTTTGGCAATTTGAAGTCTGTTTGATTTTTGATTTTATTATATTATTAGTGTCTAGAATTTTATCCACATATTAAAAATACAAAATTTGTAACGTAATATATGTTTTAAATGTATAATTTATAAGGAAAGGTAACTGAGATCAGTAATTAAGTACTAACATAGTTGTACGTAAGGAGCTGTTCAAGTATTACGTAACGCAATTTGAGCCCCCCTTCCCCCTCTTGCATTCTAAGCAAGTCATAATACGACAACTTAAAGAATGATATCATATTTTTCCTAAAAAGTATGTGTACGCATGTATTGAATGTAAGAAATCTCTTGTTGTTGTAATTATTACCGTAAATGCAACTAAAACAATAACAAAGGTATTAAAGCGACCTTTCGGTACTTGTTACGGCACGTTAAAGGTGGGGGGGGGGGGCTAAAAAAACTTCAAAAATTGCGTTATGTAATTCTTGAACGCCCCCTAAAACACTATATACGAAAAACATCCGGCAATCCGCTCCTTAAACCATTGCCCGATGATAGTAGCAGCAAAATATTTTATTTCTATTTTTATTGATCCAATTTCTAGTGTTATTCTTTTAATTAGATTGTAAATGTTATTAAGAGTATATATATAAATAAATGTAACTAAAAGAGTATTTAGTGACTAATTTATTGCCTCTTCAATCAGACGGATGTAAGGTTAACCGCGTATCTGTCGTTTTGTACGTGTATTTGGTGTTGATAAAATAAAAACGCTATTGCTATTTGACAAGTCTCTATGGTGTCATCGTATTCCTCTTAAATTTTAACAATTACAGTAAATAAATAAATACAGTGAATTTATATAGGACTATATGACACACGGACGTCTATAACTAAGATAGACAATTTAATGCCAGCGGTATGAGTAACAGGTGCCTGTAATAAACAATTTTTTTTTAGAAATATATAAATACAATCATATAGATAATACACTACAACTTTTGAGGAGGTCGTGGTCTAATCGGTGGTCGGCATTTGAGTCGATCGCTAAGTTAAGTTGCTCTGGCTGCGACCGGGTGATAGATGGGTGACCCAAATCCATCGGCAACCGAGCAAGACTAATTTACCGCGAACAAAATGGTCTCACCAAAAATCTAAAACATTATCTACACCCCCTCTTTCTGTAGCTCGTGTATATTGTGGATACAGTTCTAATGAAGAATGGATACAAGTGAGCAGACAGATTGTAATATTGTTCAGTTACCGGTTAAATTAAGGAGAGGAGGCGGTCGATTTATTACAATACAAATATAATATTTGCATTGTAATAAATTGTCAGGCAGGAATCCAACTGTTGCAATTGGTCCGGTAGCGTGGTGGTACCTTGGCCGGAAACACGGGCGTGCAGTAAGGAGGTGAGGTTGCTCCTCATCATCTGTAATGGATACCAATACTAGTGGATTTAACGTTTTTGTCCCATACCTAGAATTGTAATGAGAGATAATGACAGTCCACCGTTAACTTGGAACTGACATTCACAGCAATTTGGAATTCAAGACTCTAAATGATAAATTTGGGTGACACTTTGTTTAGTTCCATTTCCGCTAAAGTGCCTGAAATGTTTCATTAAAAAGCAGAAACTGTTAATATCTTAGATATACCGTAGAGTGGAACACAAATTTAATTAGTTAAAGAAACGTGTAATATCCTGCGTTTTAAGACCGACTTGCACAAAAAGATACAATGATAGCAATGTCCGATAATGAATATTTTGTAACTCTTACAAATTGTTTGATTAAAGTTAGGGATTAAACCGAAAATTGTGTCCAAATTTGAGGTCTTTTTTTAAATGTTCACTTCTTTGCGACAGTTTTATGTTGAATTGGTAATAAGTTTATCTGTAAAAGGTACTCTTTTAAGCCAACACTGAATAAAAGATTAACCAAAAAGTGAAAACCTCTAAAGCTCGGTGAAGAGCGGAGGAGTTGTGATTTTGTATTAGCATTTGGCATTTATGTATAAATTGAAGAAAGTAAAGTAAACGCGAACTCTAACATGGAACTGTGATTTAAGTGTGGACATAAATGGTGGCTGAGATGGAATCACGAAGCAATATTTCCACGACCTACGGACCATATTTAGTGAGTAAAAGTCTGTTATGAGTTGGAAATGTCATTATCTGCGCTTTTATTGAATAGTCGTACTGTCTGCTGGTATAGGAGTATTTACAAATACGAGACTACGTCAGACGCATCTCAACCTCCTCACCTCCTCGCCCGAGGGTGAGCCGAGCGTCGGCGCCGGGCGCGGAGGGTCGGGGACGTGTGCTATCTTCCATCTTCAGTGCACTTATAATGAGTTTATTCCGTATTTAAAGTACGTTTTTATTTTATTGTAACTGGAAAGCGGCTTAGCAGCTTCATTCCTAGATACAGATCATTCTGCATTGTTGGGTGTATTACATTTTGATATAAAAAATTTCTGATAAACTTAGTGTTTGATCATGATTGCCGTCTGTAATATAAGGAAAAATTTTAAACGTTACTTTTATAAACAATAATGTATGTATGTTTGTACAGGGACGTGATATGTGCGTAATCAGATGTTATATCAAGACAAAAATGAGGATTTATTTTGTAGCAAATTTGAGCTAGATATTATGTGTAATAGAATTAAGTGGAAGGTCTTGAAGGTATGTAGCTGGAAGTACGTAATTTTTGCATCGCGTTTATTTCGTAGAACAATATAGCCTACTTTGAAATACAGGGTCCTCTGTTACAGTTAAATTATTTGGAATCTTAAACCATTTGAAATGTTCATGTGTATGTATTCCTGTAAGTGTATATTACATCATCATCCTTCCTAGCCGTATTTGGCGACTTACTGGGACAAGCATATTTACGTAGGTTTATCTGATCTACCCTATAGGTGTATGTTTATCATATGGTAGAGCGACCAAATGTGACATAAAGGTGAAAATAATTCTAACAAATAAAGTACAGTGTTCCTATCCATTAGATACTTCACCTTTGCGGCGTTGTTATTCGCTAACAACTACTCTCTAATATAGTCATGTCTCACATGACTTTTTCTTACTCTTTTATTTAGTTTAAATCACAAAGGTATGTTAGTATAACATAGTGAGTAGCGTAGGTCTCCAATACAGCGCAAATCAGAAGGGCGTCCCCCCTTAATGTTCCTCCGAACTAATGAAGTAATAGTTCTTCCATTAGATGGAGGAAAAACTTGATTACTTGACTACTCCTTGGCGCGGATGTCTAATAGGAAAAGGAAATTTGATGAGATTTGTCTAACTAGGTAATGATGTACGTACTTGCGAATTATACATATTGTATACAGTTACTGTTTGTCCAACTTACTTCTAAAATCAACATATGTCATAAGTCAGTATGTAGCTTATTGTAAAGAAATATATTTGAAAGTAAGGAAAATGTTCCATGGTAATTTTTTGATGGGTTACCTGATTTCACTAGATAATCGTAAGTTTATGCATTTTTGGATAAAAAGGTTCTAGGCCATGAAGCAGATACTAGTGAAATAGCTGTCGATAGATAAACTGTTTACAACTCGCCGGTCGTCCCTAACTTTGAACGTTATCGTGAATCTTTGAAAGACGTCGTCTGAAGCAGACATTAGAACAAGTTATTAAATAATAATTGGAATAATAGATACTGTGAAGAGTACGTCAGTGAAATGCGTTTGTAGTGACCCTATACATAACACATTACAGTGCATGCATACGGGCTACACACACGCACGCACACACACACACCAATAATCTGTTTGAATCCAAAGCAACTCTAATTCGGAAGTATTATATTAATACAGTAGAGATGAAATACTATAATATAAACATAACGTCGATGCATAAAATACTAAACTACTTTGCTTAAATCCGCGAATGAGTACAAGGGAAAATCGTCTTAACGATTTCGTAAATTCTTTACGAATAACCTTTGTAGAGTCTATCTCTTAATGATGCTTCGGTGTCGAAGCGAAACGTGCATTGAGGCACATCGGAAGGTCAGTCTAGTGCTGTGCTTTGGTACTGTTAAAAAACTACTACGACTTACAAATAAACTGGGGAAGTGCGAGTCAGACTTGGGCACTAAGGGTTCCATACCATCATATAATACTTAACCAGGCTTTTTTAAGATTTATACTTTTCATAACATTTCTTTTACTTTGACAAAGTCACTACACGCTGCTGTTTTTCGTCTTTCAGAAATTTACCATTTTGGAAACTTTTTTTATACTTCAAGCTTCATGCCAAAGTTCATGGTTCAATGTCAACGGGAAGTACTGAATTGGCAGCACACTCGGATTAAGTACCGTGGTTTTATATCTACCCACTTTATTCAACTACAACGTGGTGGAAGACATCGGTTTGACAAGAATTATTGTGAGTTCTTTAGAAAAAGGATATTATCATCAGCTGTGAAACAGACTGGATCTGGCTGAATAAGGAAGGGAACACGGACAGTGAAGGATAGTGTTGGTGACCTCCCCAGAAGGCTGTTTTAAACCTACACCTGGGTCGCAAGTCCCAGGCACTGCTTTGGTTCCTTCTGGTCAATACATGGAGCATTGCTAAGAAATCGCTCTCCTTTAGATTTCAACTTTAAGTGCTGTCCGATTTAACCCAGTTATGGCAGATGACAAACGAACCAAACCACTATTATTGAAGTACGCACACCCACTGATGATGTGCCTTAAAATATGTAACTAAATAAATAATAATGCTTAAGTCTGCACTAAAGGGTACTTGATAAATATACCAACAATAGTATATAGTAGCTTATTGCACTGGGTGGAAAGGAAGTCATTAATGCGCGAGTGTAATGTTGGCGCCCGAGCGAATGCAAGCGCAAAAATTTAACACGAGTGCATTAATTATTCACTTAAGCGCTGAGCGTAATCTACTTTTATTTCAACTAAATCGTTGTCTTATATTTAATAATGAAGAATAATCTATTAATCTAATTGTCGAACGTTAGAAATAAACAGTTTAACATTTCGGTGGTAAAGTTGAGCTTTACTTTTGCTGAAGGCTCTTATCGCCCCGAACACTACTTCTAAACATTACCGAATGTTCCTCTGGTGCAAGCTTTTTGCTTACAGCCAACCTAACCGCCGCACTAGATAACGCGTTTACAAACTTGGGTAGAGGTAAACGCTCCAATATCGAGTAAATTCTATGTAGTTAAACCTAAGGCCAACTGCTCACGACATTACTTTTGCGTGGAATATTACTAACATCGATTGCATTTCCGTCTTAAATTGGTAAGCCCTTTCATAAGTTGATGTTTATCTCTTTTGCACCTCAAACCTGCACATAAAGGACTTAGAATCACTTAACGGAGCGCTTAATATCTCGCTCTTTATCAGTCACGTATAAAGTACAATATAATTCTAAACGCTGTCTGTTCGTCGTCACAAAACTTTTATCTTAACTCGTAACAATTTGACTTTAAAACTGTACCTTTTTTGCGGCGGCGCTGAATAAAAGATTTCGTGGGAACTCACTTTAGAGATTTTGTAGAGCTCACTTGAAGAATTTTGAAGTTTCGAGTTATCGTTTGCATAATAAGTTTAGAAAAGGGGGTAGTCGCTCGTAAATATACTTAAAATTCATAACCGCCTTACGATTCCGTTGTACGCGTGTTTGTGGGAAGATACTCGGGTTAAGTGCAAAACCGTGAGGTACATAACAATTTATGCTTTGTTCATTGTTTTCTAACACCGGGTGATGTTACGGGGCTAATTGTGTACTCACGTATGTTCGACAAACTTGGGTGGGGCAGGAATGATCTACATCTAGTGATCCTGGCGCAGAACGGATGTAAATGGAAGGCACTGGGGAGGGTCTTTGCCGCCCTAAGATAAAACATGATATGAAAAATATTTCATGACTTGTTAATACTTCATATCAGTTTTTGTCCCTGAAATGTAAAAATCGAAAGGGATTCCTTAACTTCGAATAGTCTGCGTTTGTTGAATGTACGTTAAGAACTCACATCTTGTATTTCCTTTCGGAATCCTTACAAACATACATATCATAAATCAAAGTCCGCCGCCGCGTCTGTCTGTCTGTCTCTCTGTTCGTGATACTCTCAAAAACTACTAAATGGATTAACTAATTAACGTGCGATTATCTTTAACAGATAGAGTGGTTCACGAGGAAGGTTTACATGTATAGTACATATTTATTATAGTACGTATAAGACGAGAATTTCATTGATTTGGAACGTGATGTCGTAGAAAAACTTAATTCTGTGCGCTTACATTTCGTGCTCTGGCTAAACCTTACGAGATAGGTCAAACTAATGTACCACGGAATCGTAGATCTCAAAAAGATCTATAAGAAAGTCCGCAATGGCATATATCTATCTCCTATGCATAACCCGCAGTAACCAATTTTATCGATTACATATTACAAAAAAAAATGAACTACTTACGAAGCTATTTTAAAGACTGACCTGTTAATCCTGATCCATTTGAATACGCTAGATACGATGTACATTTTATGCAGCTCAAAACTGCTTTGTTTAGCATATTATTAAAATTAATATCTTAGAAAATATGAAATATTGAAAATACGGAGCCAGAGGGGGGCCGGCGGGCGGTAGGTGCGGTGAGCGACCAATTGATGACGTTATATTTGATATTCAATAGTAAGAGTATGCCAAAGTCCGGTCAGAATAACGTCTGCTGAGTCCGCTAGTAACTTATATAGCATAATTTGATATTATTAGAAATTGCTAGGAAAATACAAACAGAATCAATTTAATTTAATTAACAGAACACAGGTTACAGGTGTGTCTTAAATTATGGCCTTTATATTTTTATTAATATAGTACATATTTCAGGTCGAGATCGTGATCCCTATTATAATATATTGTAGCTGAAATTACTGACAGTGACATTGATGAGAGAATGGCAACTTATGATAAAATGCGATACAATATTGAATAAGAATACAGAGCACCATGATGAATGGGGCCGATGATTCACGGTCATTATTTTTGCGACAAATTTTTTTAATCGGATGTATTTATTCATTGATCCATCATCGAGTCATGGCTGAATAGAAATGAGGAAACAGTATTTAAAGATTCATAAAGCTGGTAGTGAATAAGGAATCAGTTAAGAACTTTACAATTTTTCCTGTTGCACCTATTTCACGTGCTTGGGAGTGCGTTTTTGGTATTCTTAAATAAATTCTGCTGATTTTATAGTTGATAAATACGTCAGTACAGAAGGTTAAGCTTTTTTTTAAAGAACACTAATATTATAAGTAAGGCTTTTTTGTTTTACCGTTTCCACTTTCTTTTGAAATGTTTGCTAATATTTGTATTCGCTTGATCTATCGCAGCTTGTCGTCAAGTCGTTACTTAATTTCAGTAGCACAATAGTGGATTTTTTATTTTAACAAAGGAAGTAGCAGCTCTATATATAAATTCAAAATATCTGTTTAAAATTCACGAGATGTTTGTAGATTCATGAGATAAAAATACGCGGTTCAGATCATAGCACTGCCTAAACAAATTAGTTCAATATCTAACCTGTTTAGGCGAAAGCCTCTACCACTTCATTATCTAAATGTTGTGCGCCAGTAATGTTTGGGTGCGGGAATTCTAATGTTTTGACGAGAAACAAATGTAAAAATGCTTGTACGTGCGGTGAAGACATTACAAACTTCATTCAAGCGTTGAATTTCGCATTGCAAAAGGCTTCCAAATGTCAGATATCAATATTTATCTGATAAGTTTGGTGTGAAAGGTTTTATCGGAATGAGGTACTATGACGCCGTGATGCGAAAACATTAAACTGTAAGATAAGCTAACGACGGGAACTGAGCTGATACGAAACCAAGCTGCTGAGATACGCCGACGTATTAATAAACGTTACAGTCATCAGCTACGTTGAATGTTAGCCCATTTTGGTGATTCCATAATACAATAACAATTCTTCTTTATAAGATATAAATAAGCTATGTATGTCGAAAAACCGGGCAAGTGCAAGTCAGACTCGCGTGCTGAGGGTTCCGTACTATCACATAAGACTTATATTTAAGCTAAAAGTTATAATATTTTCTTGCTAAATTACATGACTCTAGGCCAACGAGAAGTACACTAGTACAGTAGTAAAGTGTTTGTCGAAGGAAAACAGATTTAATTCACTGTTAGTCAGCGAGCTAAGTGCTAACGTCTCTTTTACGACGATGTTCAAGTTGTAGAATTATAGACTAAAAAACTGATGTGTAAATATCACTTGTATGGTATACCTATATTGTATATACCATACAATACCGTATAAGACAAGATACAAATTTTCGATCTAACGTGTATCGAACTATCGGCAACGCAAAAATTGTTTATCGCTATTCGCTGTTATATAAACAAATTACACAACACAACGATACCTCGTACTTTTTCGTCATACCGCCATCTATGATACATAATGGAAAACTTAACATTTTTAATTACAAACTGAAACGAAGATTTGTTAAATTAAAACAGTGTTTGATTTCAAACCCCTCCGAAACAGCTCAACCGATTCTTATGATAATTTTTGTGTATATTGTTGGTAGGACTAAGAATCGGTCGCGTACTATTTTTAAGCCCTTAAGTGATAAGGGTGGCCCGCGTGGACGAAATCTCGGGGTACGGCTACTATTACATACTTCTTTGTATGTATAACTTTTTTAATATTCTGTAGCATCGATGCAGAGCCACTAACATTTTTAATTAAGGTACCTTTTTAGGCAACCTTTTTTTCTCATTTAAATATTAATTTTACTTTTATTTCTACATTATAAATTAAACTTATTAGGTAAGTAGGCCTCAGCTTAGGGGAAAGTTTTATTTAGGTTTTATTAGCGGTCCCGGCACACGTATAACAACAAAACAGCGCCATCTATGGGCCTCTTCTATATTCTGTATTAAACCCCGAAACTAATTCTCTTTCCCCCTTAGCAAAATTATAACTTGACGTTTTACTAATATAAGTTAAGAATCCTTATAATTGCAAGAATATTATTGTAATTTATATTACTATCACTCGTACTGATTCTTGTACTTGCATGCTGTTAAAATGGCAGATTGTATAACCTTTGAGATGGCATAACCTTTGTCATCAAAATTAAAAAAAATACAAATTGCTTTAATTATTAATTCTCGATTTACATATCAATTTAAACAAAAAGGCCTCGCCATTAAATCGCGAACGTTCATGGGATAAACGTTGCAGAATATTAGTTACAATAAACCATTGTTGTTTTCGTATTAGCACACCTGTCCGCAGAGGCTTTTACATTTAGAGTAGAAATAATATTAACGTTAGAAGTTGTGTTACATAGAAATAAATTGCATTGCCAGGTACTATTCAAAAATTTTAAACATAATTTTTGCTTTATCAATTTTTTATACGTACCTACAGACTAACGCCTAGGCTGCATACAAACTTATATTAAACAAATGTAAAAATAGTATAATTCGATTAAAATAAGGCGTTGCAAAGATTATCCTGAACCTATAGAAAAGCAGACACAAATTAAAAAAAATTGCATACAAAATTACGTTGCAGTTAAAACGGTTTTATTGTTAAAGAACGTTAGAAAGCGCAGACTTGAAATTTTCCATGTTGATAGAACATGCTAAAAACTCATAAGAAAATTATTCTGAACGAAATCGACAATAACTTTAAAAGTTATTTAACATATACGTTTATATCGTATCAGATACGGAACCCTTCTATATAAGCGTGTCTTGAGAGATATATGTATTATATAGATAATTCTTGAGATTACTACCTGAGTAGGTTGTAATCTCATGAATTTTTCTCTACTTTAGATATTTTCGCTTTATACCGGGCAAACCATCCAATTGCAAAACAAATTAGGAAAAAATAAGTATTGTAGTGTTTATGTACTGATAAAATTTAACTTGCTTTGGCAATGAAGAAATGTCTTCGCCTGATCCAAAAGTACTCTTCAAATTTTGTGAAACTGAAATTAGGTACCAAATTGTAAGATCGTTTTTGTCTTCTTTCCATGAGGTGCTATGAAACCAGCATGAATGTTGGTAACACTTGTTTAAATTAATCTATAAGAATATTGAAAAAAAAAATTGATAATAATAATAATAAAGCAGTAATTCCAACTGATCATACAAATAAGGGTATTTGATCATATGACATATTATTAATTCGTATATTAATAATTGTAGTAATAAAATTAATTGCTCCTAAAATAGAAGAAATTCCAGCTAAGTGCTGAGACAAATTTTACGATTAGTAGAATATTGGATATATCTAAAATATCTATTCCTGGTATTCTTTGGAAAGATAAATCATTTTGTAAAATACTTTTCTTCCAAGCAATCTAAAAAAATACAATTAGTATAATATTTTTATTTACACGTTATAAATAAACGGTTCGATTTTAATTATTATTGATTGGTATACAGATATTTTAACATCAAGTCCGCCAAGAGTGAAGTAATGTAAGCATGTCGTAATGCGTTACACACGTTAGAGTAAGTGAGGAGTCAACACCGTGACAAGTGGGGTGGTCTATGGCTTGTGAAAAGCCATGCGACGTTACCATAAGAAAAAGGAAATATTAATATGACAAAAGCTTAAATTTTGGCAATATAGGTTTTATAAGTGTATCGGCATAGTTGTTACCAGTATAAATGATTATATTTTGAGTAGTTTCAAATTTATATATTTAAAAGGCATCGGAAAATATGAAACAAGTTGAATAAAGTATTTATTAATATAATACCTCATACAAGGATAAAATCTCTTAATCAATAAACTTACTATTTAAAACGGCCAACTACTCTGTGTACTCAATGCATAAATTCCGCTTCTGTAACAAAATATGAATGTTTTAATATATTTTAAATATATTCGACAATTTTCGTATAACGGTATCGAAAGTTTTCGCTTCACGTATTAATATATACTAGAGCCGGCTGCTCGAAATTCGCCCAACAACCTGTTTGTATACAACGACATACATATATTGTTTTATAAACAGAAAAATAAAATTTTACAATTAATATATCATTAATTGTAATTTTTTAATTGTATTAAGTTGACACGATTACGCTTTGACATGATCCAATGCATGTGTGCAAATGGTGTAAATCCTCTGACATTGTGTGCGTGTGGTTTTATTTTAATAATTTAATATATTACTATTGCATATTATAAACAAATAATAGCTTTCGCACGATCTTCCGCGTGAACCATAATTAGGTCTAGTGTTATCACCATGACACGTCTCAAAGGGAAAATAAATATTAGGGAAGGTAATCTGAATATCAATTCTATGACTTTTAACAATTTTTAAAACCTTAAATTTATTAAAAGGCATATAAGGCTTTTTCAAAAAAAAGAAAATATAGTAGCGCTTCAGAAGTGGCTACAGAATGAAAACTAGAATATACAGAACATAAGCAGCCATAGGTGTCAGTACGGAACTGTGTCGCGAGAAGGCTGCTTTTGTATACGACTTTCGATGCAACAATCAAGTAAAAGTATTTTAAGGTGTCAGTAAGTTTCTATCTTTTTAAAGATCCGATTTATACCAGAATTCATCAAAATTGCTTCAGCGGTTTAGGCGTGAAAACATTACGTAACGAGTTACTTTCAGATTTATAATATTAATATCATCCATGTATTTACTCAGCTTTCAGGGTAGGCTTACAAAAATCGATCCCAAGTTTAGAATTTAGCCCATACTCTTTTAGTTTAGAATTTATCCCATTTGATTTATACCGAATAGAACGTTATTCTTTCGTGCGTATTAATTCGGTAGATGTAACTTGACGTTCTATATTCCTACTAAGCTTCCAGAATTTATTACGAATAGTCGAGTGCGTGCGCAAATCCATTCCTTTACGCAATTTTAACGAAACAATACAGAAGAGACTTCATTACCCTAATAGCCAGGACAGGAAAATGTAACTGGTTAATAGAAAGATACAAATTGGCTGCTACGCCACCCCCCACGGCACATACCAATCCTTCAGCACCGGCCCCGCTGCTGCCACTAGTAGATTACAATAGGTCGATATCAGTGAATAAAGAGAATGGTGAAGTCGATGTTCTATAGATGTTTAGATTAAGTGCAATTGATATTATTATAATTATACAAGTATTTATTCAACTCTGTAGTTTGATTCCTTCACTCCAGTCTGTTTTATGCTATAACTTGCTCATGCGCAGTTGACATATCCGGTACTGCGCAGGCGCGACCGGAAGCTACTCTAACAATAAATATATTTCGCAGTATATTTAATGTATATTTTTCTGGAAACAGGAAGTTTGGTTTACGGCAGGTTTCAAACACTTACTACATACGAGTAGCCTGTATGGGCAGGCTGGAATCGTATTCCAATATAATTCGTTTCGAGGACCCTTAGAAAAACTTGAACGCCTCAGATGAAGAATAGGTAAATTACACGGAGATAAGTAAAATTAATTACACGGAGATAAGTTAAATTTTAATAATCTGACTAATTACGCGTGACATAAGAAAATGGAAGAGTCAAAAACGTGTAAACAAAACATCACCAAGAAATATACGAGCGCGATTATTTTTTTATTTTATTTTTGAATGAAATCCTTTAAAGATTACAGACAATTTATAATCTGACAACGTTTTCATGGCAAAGTAAAATATGTAATCTAAAACCATCACAGGCTCCATAAAACTACGCTCCGGGCGCTATTCACAACATGACCTTTCCTCACATAACTTTTTTTTTCGTTTCTGCACCTAATCTAACGTAGATTCAGTGTATCCAATAGATCCTGACGAAGGGTAATATATAGAATATACCTACAAATATAGTGTTGCTGCCGCCCCTACCATAACGATTATGAAAACTTGTTTAATAATATAATTATGTTACTTTTTCACTCGGCAAACTGTTTTAAAACTCGCCTTGACTGTAATTATCAACTTAATAGATCTGTATCACAAATGTATCCTTTACTTTAATATTATTATTAAATAATATATTGAAGAATTTCGGTATAGAGATAAATTGGACCTTGGGGACGACCATAGGCTTTTTTTTGCCGTTAAAATAAATTTGAAAGGGGTGAAATAGCGACTAAAAGTTTGTTTGAAATTACGATCTTTAAAGCTAGAAACATCAAACTTTATTTTTGGGCTGTTGATTAACAATGAGTAAATACGTGCTATGCTTGCGTGCAAATTATATTCCTAAGGAATGAAATACATGATAGTTCGTACATAGTGTTATCTGGAAGTCCCTTCATTTTGAATTCAGAAACATGACACATTGTTCTTGGACTATAAATGAAAATAAATACCTGTTTCAGAGTTTGTGTAAATTCTACTCCATCTGAGGGGGGAAATATGAGTTAACAGATTGTACTTACAGTTATTTGCAAAATCCTGAAGCCTTGAATTCCAGGAACCGCGTAAGTTACCTATTACAAAATATAGAAAACCGCGTTTTGTACAAAAAAGAAATCTGGCAGGGAGGAAGTTTATAGTTAGTAGACGCTCGCTAAGAAAGAATTTGCAACAAGGCCAGATTAATGAAGTTTTTAGTTTATATAAAACTACTTAATTTTTTGCTATATACATGAAATTTAAAAAAAAATATTACAATTTAAAACAATTTCACATAATTTTATGAGGACGACGTCGCGGGTAACGGCTAGTACGAAATATATAGTATGTAGATAGTTAAGATTTATTGGTTTCAAAAGCTCATCAGTTCTGACCTTCGTCTCTTAGCTTATTGTAATGATGGGCATATGTTTTTTTAGATACTATACGGAAGAGTTTATTTTAAACAGATAGTATTATTTATTGACTTAGTCATAGATCGCGTAGATGTGTTGTCACGCGAGGAGTCGCTGATTGTCGTAAACTTGCCGCTAATTATCCGACATTGATAAGGGACCGCGCTTATCTGCCTTACTTCTATATATTTCGCACGGAGGCTGATAATATATAAAATGAGGGAACACTTGACAATTAACATATTATACAGGTACTATTCAATATACCAATTTTTGCCTGAAATTAATTGTATATTTGAAGGACCTCTGAATAATAAGTATTAAGTACACTACTGCGCATAAGCTATATGTGTTTCTCTTGTCCAAATTAATCATGCTGCTGTGAAAATTTTAGGTTTATGATTTTATCATTTATCTAAAGCTTCTAACTTGAATAAAAAATAAGTAGTTTTTTAGTGTTCCTTAATTTTTTTTTATATTCCCTTTTCTATTGTAGGTAAAAATGTATATTGTTAATATTCCGTTTTTACTGCTTCCTATTACAAATATTTTCGAATACAGATAGTTTTGACTTCTTGAAGTAGGTGAATAACTCAGTAAACAAAGATAATAAGACACGCTTTAAGTGAAACGCAATTTTTGTACAGATAAAGAGCATTAACTACAACTTAATTAATTAGTGATGTATCACGTATTGTAAACAGTAATTTTAATTTGATAAACTCTTAACAAGTGCTGATATGCTAAAAAAAGAATATCAGCATTAGCAATCCCGCTCACTGATGAGACTTTTTTGGTGAAACGACCCTTGAATCCACCTAAATTGAGACAGGTCATGCATAGTCACAAAAATTATGTAAAATGAGAGTTATATCATAAGACTTGCATTGTAGTATACCGGAATCTATGGGTGTAGACAATTTGAGTAATGATTTGCTTTAGATCAAATTGCTAATTAATATTACTTGTATGTTTAAATAGCAGTAATTTTAAAAATATCTTCTTGTTACAGGCGAATGTCTGACCTCTGGAAGGTACCCTTTCATATGTCTACAGTTTGAACTGCCGCCGGATGTAGAACCGGAGGAAGTCACCGTGGTTGAACTGTGGTTTTATAAGGTAAATTAATTAAAAAATACTATATATTACTATCACTAATTAACTGAAACGTGCACTAAACATGACATATATAAATGAAAATATTTAAGAGTGAAAATCCAGATGCATCTCTGTTTTTCGTTTTAGTACGCAAAACTCAGTAGAACGCAAATATAGTAACTGGTAACGGCGCCAATAACCGGTATCTTTTAGAATATATTTAATTAGATGTGATAATTCTTCTTTTATTTAAGTCTAATAATAGCGCAGTTCAATTGGCCTTTACCAAATATTTTTTATTAAATACTTGTTTATTCAGGTGGGTTATAATTATTGTAAGAGAATTAAGTGGGATAATTTTTACATATTACTAACAATTGCCTATAAATCACTTTGTGACAGAATTACAATTGGTTAGACATGATATAATATATGGTTTATTTATGGTATATTGTCACATGACGAGGTGGCCGAGTGGTTAAGGCGTTGGACTGCTAATCCAATGTGCTCTGCACAATATACAAGAGGTTGGCGACCCAGGCAATCTTTTGGATCGGAAGAGCAAAAAATAAAAATTTACAAAATGTCAAAGTTTTTAAATGGTCACAAAAATTTTTCATTTCAATAATAAATAGTAGTTGCAAAAAAGTTTTTGATAAAATACCGATCTACTTATTCATAAGAAAAAT
Organism: Charaxes varanes; assembly: GCA_024363005.1. Taxonomy (NCBI): domain Eukaryota; kingdom Metazoa; phylum Arthropoda; class Insecta; order Lepidoptera; family Nymphalidae; genus Charaxes; species Charaxes varanes. The sequence continues at coordinate 27,185,836 of JANCMC010033613.1, read as the reverse complement.
ATCTACTTATCCATATATGTATAAGTAGTGTTTTTTTCAAAACTATGTATAATATTAGGGTATTATTAGATTATCACATATTTTCGTACGGAACTAAAAGCCAATGCTTCACATCCAAAGAGCCGCATGTGGCTCGCTAGCCGCAGGTTTGGGTATTGCACTATAAAAATGTACTAATTATTTAATAATTTATACATAAATAGAGTTTTTAGTTATTACGAACGACGTTATAAAGAGTTTTCACTGTATATATTTTTAATTATTTAAGTAATTCAAGATAATCGTTTGAAACAACAATAGCACAAAACTCATTATGAACGATAGCGTATGAGGATTTTTCAGTTAAAAACTTCAGTATAGACGTTTATATAGTTCCAGTTTGATTTATATCAAATTTTTTTTTTACAGAGCTTTGGTCAATTTTCGCCACTAAGAAGAAAATAGAAAAATCGACAAGACTAATAGAAGAATACACAATTACACTGATTCTTCTTCTTCTTTTCTCCATGTATATAGAGTAATTTTTTGAAGATAAAATAATATATAAGCTAGAAACGACGACAAACACCGCGGCGTGAAGCGAATAACGATTCAAAGTTACCCTACGTCTACTATTGAGCCATCGTTCAAATGACCACTTTTCAATCAGTAGGAATTAAAAATATCCTTATAGAATTAAAAGTATTTTAAATATGATAAAAGTTTTGTACAAAATGTAATAAGAATATTGTACAAACTTATAACCACAATTTCGCCACTTTCAAATTTCATTTTCGCCCAAAAGTAGATATTTCCCAAGCATTATTATATAAATAATTGCTTTGTATATATTCTGGGTTAACAAAAAATGAATGTGTCAATTATTTTTTTTTTTAGAAAACGTACAAATACGTGTAAAACAAACTAATTCAATTTTACAAGCGTATGACGCGTTAACGCGCAAACCTTTTTGTATGTCGAGAAATGCTGATTTAGCTACAAATATTTAGAATTTTACCTCCTTAACATGAGGTGATTATATAACATTTAAACCTTCAGAATTTTACAAAATCGTTGAATTCAGTGCTAAGTCATGGTTTACAGCTAATATTATATAGAATTGAAGAAGATAAAAGATGACGCCGATCTCATGTGAGAAAGAAGTACTGGTACCCGGACGCGCCGGCCCAGTTCGGCTACAAGCATGGCGCTACCTTTAATTAAAATGTGATGTTATGCAATTCATTTTTATCACTAACTATACTCGCAGCATTTATCTAGTTCTCCTTAATAGTTTTATGATATAATAATTCCGTGACAGGTTCAAGATATCCAATATATAAAATTTCCGCGTCACAGTGTTTGTTGCCAAATTCCTCCGAAACGACTTGACCGATTCTTATGAAAAATTCTGTGCATATATTGATATTATTGATAGATCTGAGAATCAGTCGTAAACTATTCGGCAATGGTTTTTCTGTTACTTCTGTTTTTTCAGTCTTCTCTGGTTTTTCTATCTGTTTGAAAATACAATTTAAGGAGTTGATGTACATATAGAAACATTTTGTTGCTTATCGATTTTTCAAATCAATCAATTTTGTTAAGAATCAATAGCAAAAAACCAAGTGGAAGATTTTATTTCAAGCTAAAAATAAAATAAAACTAAGACACGTGAATAAAGTAAATAAAAGTGTTCAGGAGCGTGTCAAGACATAGAAAGGTTCCGTATCTGATACGCGATAAAGATATTTGTTAAATTCCTTCAAAAGTTGATGATCTGTCATTAATGTTGACAAATTAAGTCAACGAACCGCGCAGCGCTACCTCTGTTACGTACAGTTTCATTTACATTGCGGTATGATTTAAAAATATTATAGAAATTTGTTTCACATTTAAAATCAAATTGTGACATATAGTAATAATGATAATATACAATATTTAGTTAAAAAAACGGTTCAAAAAAATTGTAAATTTTAAGAAAAATCGACGAAAAATGTCACCACTGGGGAGTCTAGAATCATGTACTGAACCCATGGGATGCGTATCCGGTATCATACCGGACCGTCTTTACAGCCTGTATATAGTACATATAAACAAATTGTGTATCATCCGTCCGTCGGTCTATCAGCCCGTAAGGTGGTCCCCCCTAGCTTTTCCAAACTATTAGACGTAGAGACTTGAAATTATTCATGTTGATAGAACATGTTAAAAACTCATTAGGAATATTATTCTGAACGACATCGCACAACAACTTTTGAAGTTATTTAACGAATACGTTTATAACGTATCAGATACGGAACGCTCAAAATATCCTCTTGTTTAGAAATGTAGGAACTCTCGATTGATCTAAACTACTTGATTGCAAACTTAACCTTATATATTTGTATATAAATAATAATTGTCTATTTGCGTCAGATACTTAGTGGATTATCATTCACACGAGAGCTTTTTTACAGCGCGATAAAAAAAGCGTTCAAATACAAGATGGGTTTCCAAGTTTCTGTTCATGCGGCAGCGCTTTTATAGCCAGCAACGTTCTATCTTCAACGCTATGTAGTATACGGTGCGTTTTTGTACCGACGTCGCTGAAAAAGCGCCAACGCCGAGATTTAAACGCTTTTTTTAACTCGTGTTAATGAGCGATCTATATTGAAAGAAAACCATAGAAAAGTAAAAGTTATTACGTCGCTTCACTATAAACAAAATTCTATAGGTTGTCCCTGAATGCTTAAAAAAATTTAAAAGAACTAGCTGTGACGTTCACTTTTTGAAAGTTTTAAGAAATCTTGTGGCATTTTTTTATGTATAAATTGTTCTTGATGAATATGACCCTTTAGAGGATTATTAAGGACGCCGTCATGATTTATATTTAGATTTCCAAATACTTTTATTTTTTGCAAACAAATGTCTGTAACTCTGCGTAAGAACTTTTTTAGACCAGATAAACTTGGCTTTGACGAGTTTTTTTCTTTAATAGAAGTGTTTTCGGCTAAATGTTCAAGACTTTTTTTTCGAGTAAGCCTTTTATTACGGTCCATTATTAATGTTTTTTGTGTATTTTTATCATTTTCAACACAGTGTTTGGGAAGGCACGTAAAACCGTGGGACCCGATTAATGTCACGTGAGGTGGCAGACGTCGTGGGGGTTCCAAGGATGACGTCAGATGGCAATCGGTCATCTTAACTCACCCCACAGGCAAATCCTCTGCAATCTAAGTGGACCCTGATACTTATACCGGTATAACTAATATACTACTAGACAAGGATAACGCTAGGAAGAAGAAGAAGAATCTAGATTTGATTTATAAGTGTTATCATAGAGCCGAGACCCGTTCTATTAGACATTAATCAGTGGGTCGCGAAAAGTACCCTGATTATCCTTTCAAAATATTTCAGCTGCACGTGAACAGAAAGAATTATAATTGTTTAAAATCTATATTATAAAAGTCACTTTATATCAAAAATATGACAGCGGCCATTTAAAAGCGGTAATGCGCATGCGCCTGTCAACGTGATTTGTTGCGGTACTCCGCATGCCCGGCGCCATAAGTAGACTGGAAATATTATAAAAAATTATTTCAAATAGACGGGCGGTGCATTATATTGCATGCATTCCAAACTCCACACGAAAACGAATTATAAAAGCTATTGCTAGCTCATGTTTTTCTTTCCCTTTCCCGGCAATTTCATTTCAAATTTTTATAGTATTGTTTATTATTTTATTTTATATATTTTATGGAAACAAATAGTGCAACTACAATTGTACATTTACAAAGATAATAAAACTACTTAAACCAAAAACAGTTTCCAAATAATAATAGGAAGTAGACATGTACAACTGATTAATAATTTAGTTGTTTAAATGAGATGTGTTGATAAAAAATTTACAAAATTATTTATTATATTTTGTTTTTAATAAGTCAGGAAAGGAATGTGTGGCTAGAAAAGGTCTTTGCCCAGCAGTGGGACAGTATAGGCTAATTTAAAAAAAAATAAGTATATTTTGTCCTGGGCACGTGCAGTGGAAACATTTTCATATGATATTCAGGGGACTTTTCCCTACCCATTGATAAATATTTCCTCGACAGTGGACCAACTTTATAATAAAAATCTAATATTACTGCACTATATTTTCTGTTCACGTTAGACAGCGTTGTAGATTGTAAGCGCCAGTTATTATTATTTTAAATGTTAAATTCCTCTCAGGTGTTTCTCCTGAAGACTTGTCTGGAAGGAAAGTCGGAGTGTTCATAGGATGTTGTTCTTCGGAATCCGAAAAAGCTTTTTTCTACGGTGCAACGTCAAAGACAGGTCTTGGTATAGCAGGGTAAGTTATAATAAGACAATTTGTAGATAAAAAATCAAATTTAAATTTAATGAACACTAAGGAATTATTAACGGTGACCTTTTCAGTAACCATTTTATAATGTATGTAATTAAATTTATTGAATTGAACATTTATTGAAACAAATTTATGCACTTATGTGTGACCATATGATATTTTCCATACATTTTAGAAATTACTTTCTTGGCAACTTATAAAGTATTATTATTACTGTTATTATTTATAATAATACTAGTTATTTCTCGAGACTTTATCTACGTGGCCTCCTTAATCTAATCCTATACAGAAAGCTGTTCTTCTCGGATATCCACTAACTATCAACTACGTCCTTGTCAAATTTCATCTTTGCATGTCCCTTGGTTTGCGAGGTTTAGTGATAGTTGCTTTTTTAGATTTCTCAGTCCTCTTTAAAGTCATTATTATCTTCTGTTAAAGATGCAGTAAGACCATGTTTGCAAATCGTATATCATACTGGTTGAACATAAAAGGTCCTTCTATTGCTCTGGACGTGGCTTGTTGTGGCTCCACCAGTGCTCTGGAACTGGGCTACCTTGCCATCACACGCGGCGAATGCGAGTCTGCAATTGTCGGAGGATGCAGTCTTTGTCTACATCCGCAGACGTCTATTCACTATGGAAGGTACAGTCCAACTGTCTCAGATGTATAATAGACTAGAGAACAAAATTTAAAAATTATTTGCCTGTCTTCTCCTAAACAGTGTAATTTTATTGATTAATTCTGTTAGTAAGAATAAAAACTATATACGTAATATATAAACTAATGCTAAATTAACTTAAAAAAGAAAAACTACAGAACAAAAACAAACAACATGCTATAAAACAAAAATATAAAAACTACAAAAGCTGAACCACATCGGTGTAAGTGAAAAGACTGGCTGCGTTTCCTCGTTGGATAGGAATGCTAATTTACTTACTTTTAAATGCTCGTACCTTTAAGGAAGTTACGAGCCAGGCATTGGATCCCTCGTGACCTATATGAGGTGCGACGATGTTCCTTTGTATAAGGCGCGCGCCTCTGGACCCCAAAGTCCCATGGTCTCCACGGCGAACGGCGAAAATATGTAACCTTCATCGAGTGCTTCATATTACTTAAAGTTAATTTATTATTTTTAGGGTAGTAAAGCTAAGTATGGACGGTAAAACAAAATCATTTGACGCTAATGCCACTGGATGTGCAAAGTCAGAAGCTATCAATATCCTATTTCTTCAGAAAGCTAGAGATGCACTTAGGTATGTACATAAAGCAATTGCTCAAATTACAGCCAATATTATAGACGTACATTTAAGAAATGACTTAGAAGTAATCGGTGCTTATTTTGATATTTCCAGGGTTTATGCCGAAATCGTCCATGTTAAATGTGAATTTAATTCCATAGTACAAGATGAAATGGAAGATAAACAAGGTTTTTATCGAGATCCAGATGTAGCATGCAAATTCTTAAACAATTTCTACGAAGAAGCGAGAGTAATTCCTCAGGCAGTAGAGTACGTGGAAGCATTTGGATGTGGTAAAAACTTCAGCATTACATTTATACAAAGCTGTGCTATAATAATTTAAAGATATATAATGATATTTTTTATTCGTCAGCTGAACCCGAAGCCGATAAAGCAGAACTGGAAGCAATTGATGAGGTATTCTGTAGTAAAAGGACTAATCCACTTCTAGTGGGTAGTGTTATGTCCAATATTGGATATGGCGAAGCTTCCTCTGGTATATCAGCTATTACAAAGGTAAGCAAACATACATTGAAAATTGTTTCTGTAACAATTAAAAATATAAAATCGTATATTTTCTTCTGTGCAAACGATACATTCTCTAAGGAGGAGATCGCTATCTATATATTCAATAGGATTCTTTCTGGCGACAAAGCGAAATATCGATTCAAAATTTAAGCTCTTAAATTTGGAAAACCCAAATATATGCAAGTATATGCAACTTCACGCAGATATATGCAACTTTATTTTTCCTGTTGAAAAACAGCTCCTTATCGTTACTAAGATGTTGAAAAGCAATTAATAAAACCTGGAATGTAGTAATTAAGCCTTTATTTATAATGAAAATTTAACAAAGCGTTAATACCCGATACTGAGGGCCTAGCACAGACGTTCTCGATCGTTTTACATTTACGTTCGAAACCGACCGTCAAATAAAACGTTAATTAATGCTACCGTTTTATACAGCTTAGTTGCTAAATATTGCTATCACGAATTAAATCAGAACTCGCACGTATCGTCACTCACGTAAACTTTTACTGTTCCCGTTCATTAATATATAATTATATATATATCTGTATCCATGGCTCCTACGAAAAGTATCCCAAGCCCCATACTTTTCTTTTCCTTACTTTTTTACGTTTTTAAAAAAATCTTGATGAGTTTTATTCACTGTATTAATTTCTAAGTAAAGTATTTTATTATGAAATTATTACAGGTACTAGAACTCAACGAAACTAAGTTTTTGTATAAAACGTAATAGAGTGAGATAGCAAGAGTTACTGTGGTAGATTATAAGATCCGTTCCCATATCTCCGCCCCGTAGTGGTAAGGAGGAACTATTGCCCTATTCATTAGCTATTATTTTTAAAAAAATGGAACCCCCCCTAAATTTGTTACTCTACTGTGCACACGTTTTTCAACCCATTTATTGGCAACATAAATTCGCATATATTCTTTTTTTCAAATTTAATAAATTGTATTCTACTAACTTTTTTATTCAACTCTCAATTAATTTTAACTACATTATTCCCCTAAGGTCCTCACTCCGTGTCGCTGAAGTATTTCGCATCCACCGCAACGCACCGTCGCAAACAGACACAGTTTGTATAACGACGGGAGCGGTATCCGGCGACTCCACTACTTGATGCAACATTGACTTGATTTTAAAGAATCATATTTCCGAAATCGAAAATCAAGAACGTTTGTTAAAGGAAGCTATTGCGAATGGCAGGTCAGTGTGTATTATTACAAGTTTTTAATTACACATACATAATGCAATTTAAATATTGCTACTAAATTTTATACCACTTATCCTCAACCGCTTGATCTGAAATTTTGCGTAGTACTTCTATTAAGTGACAACATTCTAAATTCAAATCTCGTTCTTATTTCAATATGGTAGACTCTTAAAGATGGGCGATCAGTCGCATGCAAAATTTTTCTAACGAACTCACGAAAAATTAAAAGACGCACTAAATAATTAAAGATTAAACGCATTTACTGCATTCATCGAAGCATGCATCCATTCAGTAATAAGCGATTTCCAGCGTAATACAGGACGATGATTATTCCAGTTTAGATTCTTTATATTTGTAGTGCAGAAAATATCCGACTGATTTTCAACCCCATTGAGCTATAATATCGGACACGATTTAAATACAATATTCTCAGTTTCTTTGAGAGTATTACGAGTGATCGCATAGTTGAGAAGACCTTAGAGAGTATATTAACTAGTGAATAATACAAGAAAAATAGAGACAAATAATAATATACATGAAAAGTGATGCTACGATGGAAACTAAAATTTCGATAACCCTTTGCTTTATATATCTATACTAATATATAAAGCTGAATAGTTTGTTTGTTTGCTTGAATGCGCTAATCTCAGGAACTACTAGTGCGATTTAAAAAGTTCTTTCAGTGTTTGAAAGCCCATTTATCGAGGAAGGCTATATGCTATACATCATCACACTAAAATTGAATCTAATTTTTTTTTATCTTATTTTGCGTGGATGAAGGCGCGGGCACAGCTAGTCTTTTATACACAAAAGCAATACCTACTTTCTGTTAACATAATTTTTATTCAATACAAAAATGTCTAAATTCGTTTTACGAAATAATATTTGCAAAAGTAATCGAACGGAATCAGCTGAATTTTCGTGTAGACCTTTGTTTATGGGTCAAAGGTCATAAAGATCTGTCTGTTTTATCATTCATATTAACTCAGATATTGTGTATCAGTTATATGCAATAAGAAAAAAAATAATTTCGATCTTACGAGCAAAAACTTCAATTTTATTTACAAGTACCGGTCATAACTTTTTGAACTTCCTAATCCTTATATCTCAGAAACGGTGGCTCTTAGGAAAAAAGAATCTGTACATTATTTATAATTAATTATGTGACATACAATTCTTACCTAAACGAATTGATAATAAGACTTACCGTTTAGCTTACCTGGACGCGCCGGGCCAATTCGGCTGCAGACCAAAAGAACTGCAAGCGCGGCGCAATTTCTAAATAAGTATAACGAATTATCTAAAACCTTATAGAACATAAATTATATTTATTTTATGGATAATGAGTTGTTTTGTTTTATCCACATAGTCCTAGAAAGACTTAATAAATAGACCTACAAGTGGATATACACCCCGAACATACATTCACTAAGACTTTTATAGCTCATTATGCGGCTACATCTTTTTTGTATCTAAATTATGAACGGGCTGTACTTATGTAAGTACTACAATGATGAATGCTTTCATCTTTTTTATTTCTCCTCATATGTAAGAAAAATGCTTATAACAATATTTTTTTAATTATTTATTTACATAGGAAGCCAATACAATGTGAAATTAAATAAGTTATTTGATATATGTTATATGATTTGATTCTTATACATTAAAGTTACTGTCGTATACACAACATATAGGCTAACTTAGCATGCATAAATTGGTTTAAGACATGCAACAAAAAAAAAGTACTAATAAAAAAGAAATATATGTCGGGTGAATTTGACATTACACGCGAATCGTAATTGTGTTACGGATAGGTTAGAAGCGGACGTAGCGATCGCCCTGGCGCTTCGCGGTCATTTATTCCACCTCATCGAGAAAATGGCGGCCCCGAAGATGCATATAAAAGGAACTAGAATTGTAGAAAAATAATGAAATCGAAAATGACAATAAAAAAAAATATAAAAAGATAAGATAATAACAATGGCACGGACCTTCATCCCTTGGAGTACACAATAACAAAAAAAAAGCTTGAGAATACTCGAGTTCAAAGTGACTATCGCTTGAGGGCCTTAAAATGCTGACAATTATATACGAAGCTACCAAGTAAAGAGCGGCTTTATTGGGCTCACTTAGTGTCACTTACTCACTTTAAGAATCATCTTTTCACGTTTCAAAAAACCTTAACAGTGACTCTGTGGTTATGATGGTGCGACTAGGCTTAGCAATGGTGGTCGGTGTAGCGCCGGCGTTGGTGTCCTGGTGGCGTGGTCAAGGACCTTGGCTGCCTGCGCCATTGCCAGCTCAGAGTCCCACTTCCGAGAAGTCGGTGAAGTGGCCACGTCGATCCCCATCGCTGTCGGACTGCTTGGAAAGCTCAAGCGACGAAGATTCTGCTCGTTCCATTGTCTGTCATGTGAGACCAAAAGTTGTAAGTTATTATAATTGAACTGTTAACCCCTCTTTTTGTTTGTATTTATGTATATACGTCTTATCGTAATCTACACATAAAATATCGTTACATGAATAAATAACATCAGTGCGCGATTTCATCTGCGTGGAAATCTGAACTTGAAGCGGTTCCAGATAAAATTAACTTGTGTGTTAATTTAGACTATAAACTATATGCATCTTCTATTTGAAATTTCATTTGTGTCCGTTCAGCTGTTTTTTCGTTGTTCGTATTGGTGTAAACGTCCAAAAATACATACAATATATAAATAAGTTTTAGAGTTTTGACAGCAATTTTCCGATGTTTGTTCATGAAAATTTTTGGGACTACCCTTATCTTCTTCATCTGTGGACGTCTAAAAGAATTATAGTTGATTATTATACATTTTAAACAAAAAGTTATGTCGTTTTTTGTAAGCAACCTTTTAATAGTGTCGTCCGTCATAAGAAATGAAAGTACAATTTACATAACAAAGCTTGCAAAATGTTGCCACCGTCATCGTGAGCGGTAAAGATCTCAACCGCAATAATCTTATAAGTTGTAGACATTTATTTATTTTTATTTCGATAACGTATTTTCTTGACCACGATCTCACCTGGTGTTAAGTGGTGATGTAACGTAAGGTGACATGTTAATGTGTTTTTTCTCCGAAAGAAATAACATCCTGGAGATAGCACGTTTCGAACAAACTTTCAACTACGTTATGACATTTGTGTGATTTCAACCATATTCCATTAATTAATTGAATAAATCAATATATCTAATCTGTGTCCAGTTGAGCATTTTTTGTACATACTTGGTAAACACTATTTTATACTAAAAACTCAGGGATAGCACTTGGTAACCGGACACTGCGGCAGGTATCGTGAGCGAGTGCAGACCATTGTTTCCATTCCACTTTCGCTGCGGCTGCGAGCGCATGTCGTGTCAAGGTCGTATGTACACCGATCTTTAAGTGTACTCGACTGGATTACACTCGTTTTTTTATAAGACTAAGCTATTCGGAGACGAGCATTCCACGATAGTGTTGCGAGGTATTTTTAAAAATGCTAATTACGTCTGTTAGCAATGACTTGGCGCCTGTCGTGGAATTTGCAATTTGTTTTGTCCTTTTTATTTGAGAAACAAACAATAATCACAAATTATAAAAATAGTATGGATTTTTATTTCTTAATAATCAGTAGTCCCAGTAAAAAAAAACTAAAATAACTATTAATACACACATGACACTGCTTCGTTATTAAGTTTTTCTTATCGAGTATAAATTGAGCCATCCCTAGTTTTTCCTGCTCTGGGCAGACCCCAGCTACCAATCTGGAACATGTCCTATCTGTGTCTCTAGAACGTGATTGATATTGCGAAAGCGTTAAGATGGTCTCTGTGTAGGATTCCGTAGTTTCTTGAAATTTGCTATAACTTTTCTGTTGATCTTAATGAACTAATGAGAATATCTTCCTGTAGTCTCTCTCACGAAATCGCTTATAACTCATTTTGTAAGTCGTAGATGACAGTTCCAAAGGAAAATAAAGAAACTTTATGTATGACTTACTAGTTGGATAAAGTAACAATACAAAAGAAATTAATATATTAATCATATAATGTTTTCACATCCTGGTAAATGGTAGGTCATCTGATTAGACCAGAGGTCAAAACAACGTCTATACACGTCATGTGTGTACATCTTGTGCAAAGTGTTTTATTGGAACCTAGCGACCCATGCACGGTTCTAGCGGTCCAGAGTTTTAAAGAGAGATTTTGAGAATTTTAGAAACTGTAATAGTAATTGTTACCGTTTTCCTCAAAAGAACTACAATATGTACTTACTACATCAACATCTCAAAATCTTTTTTAAACAACTTAAATTAATTTTAATATCTTGCCGTATTCTACCCATATCAAAATTTTAATTTAATCTAATCTTCTTATTTACACTTAAAATTATTTACAAATTAAGCTAAATGTAATCTACTAACATTGGGAACAAATTTTTGGAGTTTCTAATGCTTAAATTTCTTGTCTGAAAGTGTACTTTATATTGATAAATAAATTTTTAAAAAATCAACAAAACCGTCACTAAAGCACATCACTACACCGGACTCTTATCAACGATTCTATGCTAATTTTTCTTTGCAACCTCATCATCGTCAGGACTCAGGAGATTATAATATCGAACGTTATATCTTCTGGGAGAGAAACATTCTTTAAGTGGGTGATATAAATCATCATATTATTCATCTTGATGATGTCCATAACTGAATTACAAACTGTAGCGTTTTATTTGAAACTAACGAATAATACGCGCGGCTGCGCCTGAAAATTTGGGCATTACTTTTACCAAATTCTATTTTAACACTGATACAGAAATACGACGCTGCACTGATTCTGAAACCTCATTATTATTTTGGAGATAGCATTATTTCTAAGGCGCATCGCTTCGCAAGTTCTGTAAGAAAAATTAGCCTTAAGTCATTGACTTAAATGTTTGCAGTCCCGGCTTAATTGGCAAAGCACTTGGGCGTTTTGGTTCATGGCGAATATTACAGAACATGATGAGGTCCACGGCTGGATTACAAAGTACAGCCTACAAATATTGAGTGCGCTTCGACGTTGAATAATGCATTATTAGTACGTTCTTTCGCAACCAGCCAAATCTGGTCGCATTAGCAAATAGCTGGTGCGATTACATTGATCCTGTGTCCGCTTTGAGAAAATGTTAGGGAAATTTTGTATTATATAACAACGTGTTTTTAGTAAACGAGAAGACCTTCATATTAGAGATAACACTTAAAAAGTGCCCAATTTAAATACCTATGCTTTAAGGTGATACAAACACAAGAACGGAGGGAATTGATACCTACCCAAGATACAGCACGGCCCTCATAAAGTAATAAGACGATCATAAGGCCTATATCGTGTGGTTATGAGACTTTTTTAATTACCTTCTCTGTTGAGTGTGTAGATTTAGAGGGTTCATTTCTTCACAACTACAAGGGGTCACAGATCGTAGTATTTGGCATTAATTTCAACTTTATATCTAGTTTTACTTCATAGCACGAATCATTAGGTTATACAATAAGCTCAAAGTTGTAGACGTTTTTAGTAACTCTCTGGTAAATTTCCGGAAAACAGATTCGACGGAAATAAATAACGAAAAGAAATAATTACGTAACTCCCGGTTAAGGTGTAACATTTACTCTCTTTTTTCTCTAGCTTAAGTATTCTCCAGTAATTATTTTAGAAAGAAAAAAAAAAAAAAACTGCACCGCTGGGAGACTGCAGATGTGTTGCCGGCCTTTAAGGAGGGGCTTAAGAAACCAGGAACACTCAAAAACCCAACGAAACGCGACAACAATACCATCAATGGCATGACAGCATTCTTTGACTTAACATAAGCTCGATTGAAATATTTTTTTGTACATTTAGTTTGTCTATGTATTTTGAATTTGAATCTATCTCTTAAAGGTGTATATTTAAGGACAGCAATATCAGCTGAGCCAAATGAGTATGTCTATTTTTGACTAACAACCGTTTGACATTCGGAGGTTACCGTCGGTCGGGTGTTAATTACACATCATTTCCAAAGCTTGTGGTAAGATGTGGCCACGACGATAGCTCAGTGGAGTCGCCATTTTAAACGAGTATCTTACAAATTTCAGCCCGTCTAATATAACATTAGAAGTTTTAATACTCATTTCTGCAAAAAATAAAACTTTTTTGTTTAGCCTATACTATCCCACAGCTGGGTAAATGCCTCTCTTAATCTATTCTTTCATCCAAAAAGTCAATAAAAAAAGAATCGGCAAATAATCGATAAACGTAACGACTATTAGGACCCTTTTTGATTTTAGTTTAAAATGACTAAATAAATTGGTTTAATAGACTAAAGAACGCCTCCTCCATTTCTTTCTGTATGAAGTGGTACTTTTTATAATAAAGTTTTAGAGGTCCGAGTTTACAGGACTGTTAATGTAGCACCTAACATTGGTGCAAACTTTAATAGTTTGCTGTACCTATAATTAATGTTTCTAGGTACTTGTAGACAAAATAAAAACTAAGTTTCGTTTATCACTTGAAGACGATTTTGTTATTTCATTTCAAGTGCTTTGATTTGAATCAAGACACGTGAATTTGCCGAAATGTAAAATGTGCTGAATATCTTAGAACAGAGTACCTATCCTATTGATCGATATATCTAGGCACACAAAATTTTAGTGTTTTACTTTTTCCTATATTAAACTCGGAGCCCGTTCTTATCATCGACTTTACAACTTATTTTACTGTACATGGAACTACGAAGAGGACAAATATTTTTTTTATTGTCTTCTAAAAACTTGTAGCCTATCTCTGTCGTCGCGCGCCATCTATTTATTCAGGAATATTCCTAAGAAATAGCAACCCCCAATAGTTCCACACAATGATCACCTTAATCTAAGTTATTAGTTAAATGGCACGTAATTGTAACATGTAACAATAATAAACAATGTCAAATATATAAAAAAATATTCACTTAGGTTTCATAAAAGAACACTTGTCAGCATGAGTCATAGTAAGTTTTAGTTCACTAATAATAGACATTCTTTTAAAAAATATACTTGACTTAATAAATTGTATTGTAATTAATTTAAGAAAAGCCTATTTAATATTTTTCACACCTCAAGCCATTTTAATATTATATTGCTTGAAGTAATTCATAATGAAGGGAAAAACGACAACCTACACAAGCAACACAAATACACATACACATTAACTAAGAAATATTCTAAAATTGCACTTTACCGTTTATAATTATGTTATATCAAAAGTATATTAATTTACGTTAAGTGATATATATAGCAGTTAACTTTTATGTATTAAATTGAAGAATAAATGCAGATACCTGACATTACGTACCTTATTTGAACTGTAGTCTATCTGCTAGCAGTTTATTTTAAATTTTACAAGGACATATCACGCACGATTCTGTATATATAATACTAGTTTTTACCCGCGTCTTAGTCCACGTAAAATTAGGTGAAAAATAGTAGGCGAAAAATTATGATATATAGACAATAGCTTTCCTCGATAATAGGCATGTAGACAGTAATCAGAAATCATTATATTTTATATTTATCTGATATAATAAGAGGCATATATACAAACGTGTTTATTTTTATATTGCGAGCGAGATTAATAGGGATCAATAAAAAAGGAAACTAAAAAACCTACATTAATATGAGACTATAAAAAACTTTTTACCAGAAGTTATAAAGTTAAAATATAATATAAACAATTAATAGTGGATTTTTTCTTCATACAATCGAATAATTTATAAACATTCCGATATAAATCCTCTTGTATGTGAGTAAGATGGCAAACAAGGATACAGTTCTCCTTTCTGCCAGTCTCCACAACCTACTTACTGTAACTCTTGCGAGACCTTCTTTCGCGTCATCCTGAAATCAAATTGAATTTTGCTTCATAAAATATCATTGAAGGAAACACAACCAACCCCTTGTTACCTCAATCTTCAAATGTTATCATAATAAAAGCCTGTTTTAATTAAAGACAACGGTTTTATTGCTAGCATTAAATTATATGGTGAAACAAAATACAAAATGAATGCTATTTTTAGAAAAACATCTAGGTGTACAGTAAAAGTACATGCTTAAGATAGTCTAGCCATACTCAAGTGACTAACGTTCTCAATAATTTAAATTATACAAGCCGAGCCAAACGCGAGTTAGTCAAACTCTTTTATCTTTTCATAAAACGGGATACTAGCTGTTAAAAACTAAACACAGATCAACTAAGCGTCTATGGCATTAAATTAAAAAATAGCACTGTACTCTTTGGTGAATCTTACGTTTCGGCCAATATTGAATCAAAGACTTTGGCAAAAGAACACTTTTGTAATTCGGTTTTACTTTCAAAATATTTTAACAGCTGATATTACAAGGCTATCAGACTTTTGTAATAGGTTCTACAGAAAAGTTCGCAAGGGCCGAAATTTATAATATAATTTTATCTGTTCTTCTATATACATATAATACTTAATAATATAGAATGCTGAAAAAGAAAAATTAACTAAGTATTCTCGATCGAATCTGGCCAGTGAGATTACCGCCATGTGGAATGTGGACTCAACAATTATTGTTCCGATAGTTGTTTCCGTTAATGGTCTCATATGATGTCATATTATATAAGTAATTATACTTTATGTTATTATTATTGTCTTGTTTGCAAATATATAGTGAATACAGCCTATTAATATATTAAATTATTAAAATAAAACAACAGGGACACGAATGCTAAACAACTTACACCATTTACACACACAGACACACACATACACACATGTGTGTGTGTTTGTGTGTTTAAATGCTGTATACATGTGTATAGAATTATGTCAAAGCGTAATCATGACAACAGATGGTATATTGTCAACTTTCATTTTTCTGTGAATAGAATAAAATATCGTTGTACTCAAAAAGGTTTGTGGGCGAATTTCGGCCAGCTGGCAATTTCTAGTATAAATAATTCTTTTAATATAGTAGCAGTTTCTATAACATACAAAGGACTGGAAATAACGAGTTAAAAATAGTGGACCCTTAAATCCTGAAAAATCGCCGGGAGACGATATCATATCTATATCATTGAGATTTCAAAAGCCTTAAGTGGCTATTCGGGGGGGGAGATGTGTCGTTATTCCTTTTTATCCTAGAGCGATGGCGTAATAGAAAACGTTATTAGATAGAGACGATAAAGGCGCCCTGACGTATCCCGAATGTGACACAAATATCTCGGCTAAGTGGCGTTTACGTACATTAATAAATCATGTCTACTTTTAAAATATGTAGCGGCGGAATTTTGTGCAAAAATTAAAATTTTCCTTCTTTCCCCAGCCAGGGATGCTGGGAAAACTTTCGATATTTTACGTGGTTTCGGGGCAGGGCGGGTGTTTTATGATGTGATGCATTCCGTAATCTATGGTCCGGCTGTTGCGAAATTCGTTGGTGCTTGTTGATAAATTAACGTTGCATTATACGTAATTTTTTTACTTTAAAATATCACGCATTTCGTAATCTAAAGTTCGACTTCTGAAAAAATTACAGGTGCTTGTTAAAGATAAACGTATCGTCATAAAGGTGATTTTTTTTACTTTAAAATGCGATTTCCTAGTCTATGGTCCGTAAAATGCGAAATTCGTAGGTGCTTGTTGATAAATTAACGTTGCATTATACGTGATTTTTTTTTCTTTAAAATATGACGCATTTTCTAACCTGAAGTTCGACTTGTGAAAAAATCATAGGTGCTTGTTAAAGATACACGTATCGTCATAAAGGTGATTTTTTTTACTTTAAAATGTGATTTCGTAGTCTATGGTCCGGAAAATGCGAAATTCGTAGATGGTTGTTATTAATTAACGATTTTTTTTTTAATTTAGCAGGTTTTTTTTAAGTAACGACAAACCAATATACAACAACTTATCGTGCTCTTCCAAGTGTGTACTGATAGCCTGCACAAATAATTAAATTCTGAACTACGTTTTTATACTGTAAAAGTATTACGTTAAACCAAAACTTAATGATGTTTTAAGCATATATTTTTTTTCAAACCCATTTATAAAATTAGGCAATATTCATTACATACTTTATTTTTTGGCTTCTTTTATAAAACATCCCTTAAATTATTTCGGCCTATATAGATAATTCTAAAATTATAAATATAATTATTTTTATACACAAAAAAAAAATTGTTCAGTATTTCTCATATCACTGCAATTTAATTCACTATAAATTTAAAAAAATTGTATTTAATACACTACCTATTCTAGTCCAAAAATAAAATATGGGTAAGAATGTGTCAAGACCTGCTTATATAGAAGAGTTCCGTACATGATACGAAAGTTATTTGTTATATACTTCAAAAGTTGTTGTCCGGTTTACATGAAAATAATTTACCTAATGAGTTTTTAAAGTCTTTACATCAAATAAACAGCTTGGTTATCCCAGGAAGGACATAGAGGACGGAAAGACGGACGGACAGAGTGCAACTGCAGGAATTCCTTGTAGAGTATGGAACCCTGAGATGTAGAGAACGAAGAAATTATTATTGTAAATGAATATCATCGATAAGTTCAATATCGTAGCAGAATTCATTAATTTCATTTATAAGTAATAATAGTTAAAGTGTATAAAAGTTCTCGCTCGATAACTTAGGTGTATACGCTTGAAGCGATTTCCAGTCGATGTGTGTTGGAACAAACTTGATAGGAGAACTGAAGTTCCAGTATTTCTTAATAAAATATAAATGGCGAAAGTTTTTATTTAAGGGTATTAGTTCGAGCAAAACGAGTAAATATTTATCACATACTTTAATATTTTTAGTTGAAGACTTTTATTTCGAGGAACATCAAATGTTTAATGACATACTTTAATCCCCCCTATAACACTTTAACTTTAAGTATTCTCCAGTAATTATTTTAGAAAAAAAAAAAGAAACTGGTACATTCTTTAAGTGTGTTTTTTCCACTTAGCTGTATGGTGTATGATGTGTTTACCTCTAAGTAGCTTAACATTTTGCCTTTATATTGTGTATTCTCTAAACTGCCTATGTTTTAAATATATTAATCTGTTGGTAAACCCAATAAAATTAAAAAAAAAGTCACGGTAGACTAATTCCACGTTATAGGAAAACCCGTTGAAGGAGTATTCTCGTACAACGATCATGAGACAATTAAGCTCTAGACTGGGAAGAAGATAGAGTAAGAAAAAGAGACATTAACATAAATAGAAGTAATGATAAAAGAAACTAGCAGTGCATGTTTAGACTTGCTTCAGCGATAGTAATCTGTAATATGCTTAAGTACAAAATCGATGAAAAGAATAGCACTATAGCAAAATTTCCCCCATTTGTTTTAATGTAAATTGAGAAAATGCTCCTCTCGCTCGATTTGCGAGGCTTCGGCTAATCCCCCACTAGTCTACTACAATTTAATCAGAGTAAACAACGACAACGCTGTAATTTGTCTTGATTATTTCCCAGCTGAAGAAATCGACTTCTAACGGATTTATCGGAGGGGAAATCTACATTGTTAAGGTGGAAGGGAATATTTTTATGACGCTCTATATTGTATTTTCCTATCTGTTACGCTCTTCTCTTCTTTGGTTCTACTTCAAGCCTCAATATTTTTAGGGTAGAAGAATGTATTCAAGAAAAGAAGACAGTAGAAGAAGGGAAACGGACTTTATGGATTTTTTTTAAAGAGCGTCATATCTGTGTTATGACGTCCTATTAGCTCTAAAGCTGAGGAAAGGTAGGAAAAGTACAAAGTTTTTTGATTGGCTCGTTGGCGCAGTAGGCAGTGACCCTGCATTCTGGGTTTGATTCACTATACACTTCACATCAAGGCCTTTAATAAATGATAATGGTCGTTAATCATTTGATAATTGAAGAAAAACAAAGAGACTTTATCATAATAAATCTATATCCATCTCTAAAAGCGTAAGGTTATTTAACACAATATATCGAAAACCGCGGAAAGTACAATGATGAAATTTGACAGGGAGGGAGTTTATAGTGAATGGAGATCCGCCTAAAAAAAAATCTTTCGATTGGGCCAGATTTGAGAAGTCTATGGGCTCTCGCAATTTTAAGCAAGTAAATGATAAAGGTCGTTAATAATTTGATAATTGATAAAAGAAACTCGAGGCGGGAATCGAACCCACGACCCCGGAGCAGAAGGCAGGATCACTGCCACTGCGCCAACGGGCCAGTCAAAGATCAAATATAGTTGAAGCGAATGCGTATTGCGGGACTGCCACATAAAATATTACAACCATGATTGAAATAAACTGTTCGCTTTCCCATAACTGAGATGAAGCAATACGCGTAACATCAAAGACGCCGCACAAAGATCAATTACTCTGTACTTAATATAAAATCATTTGTCTATTTCATTTAATGTCAGTAGTTGCGTGTATATCGGATGTGAGAGCAAGTCTGTTTGAAGATACGAACACGCTGACCAGAGTGACGATGAGGCTGACGGTGAACCCAAGAGAAGCGGACTTAACAGGACCAGGTAACAACGAACTGTCATGTCTATTATTTATTTAATCTATAAACGGAACTATAAACATACAGAAACGGTAACAAACTGTTAGAGCTCTCATTTGGATAATTTATTTAATCTATAATATAAAAAAAAACAGAATAGGCAAAAAAACTCTGTAGAACTGTCCTTTCTATTATTAATGTAATTTAAAATATTGAACGAAGCTCTAAATACTAAACAAACAGAAGACGCAAAAACTTTTTGGAACTGCCATATCTATTTTGTTTATTTGAAAAAAACAATTAATATAAACTCTTGCTTTCACCATTCTCGTTTATTACTTTCAGGATAAACAGACAGGCGACAAAAAATCGGCACAGGAAACGAGAGCAGATGGTATCGTCCATGGTTTCTATTCGTTCATCGATGCCGATGGGAAACAACGCACTGTTCATTATACTGCCGACGACCAGCAGGGCTTCAGAGCGACCGTGCAACGCACACATGCATAATAATCACAGCATGCATTTTATTAACCATGCACAATATGCAACAATTATAAGGGAAGAGGGAATAAAGAGGCAGACCAAAAACATTTCTATAAGTATTGTTACACACTCTATATATTAAATTTCATAATTGTGGTACATATAAAAACATTTAATGTTGCATTGAGAGCACGTTGAGAGTACGCGGTTTTCATAGAATTGTATTATATAGGATGGTTATGAAGAGAGTATTCGTCAACTTAGTAATAGCACTGGCAGCGGAACCCTAAACAGATAACCTCTAAAGTCTTCTCGACCCGAGGTTGCCTCGAGTCTACGCGCCAACCTTGTATTTACTTAATGACCCTCAACTTACTCTATATATTAAATTTCATAATTGTGGTACATATAAAAACATTTAATGTTGCATTGAGAGCACGTTGAGAGTACGTGGGCATGCATAAACTGTGTCTATTTTTTTCTTAAAAAGTATTATTATTATTTAAAGCCTATTTTTTCACACTGCAGCGCTAAGGCCTGCCTACGCTCTTTTCATAAGGCTGTCTAAGGCTAGGCGTTGCCAATATCTATTATAACAACCCAAGTCATTCCTCAATCTCATTCTTGGTCTACCGCGATGTCGTTGCCCATCTTGTGTCCATGAAGTTGAGATTTTGGCCCAAAGATCTTCTTAAACATGTATACTTAAAAAAAAATAACAATGATGTTCTTTGTTGAATAGGACTGTGTTCCTAGTTACTGTTTATATAAAGTTATATTGAGCGAAGTCGGACAACACCTTTTGAAGTTATATAACAAATAACTTCGCGCACAAACCTTTTTGCCAATCATTTGCTTAGTATAACGACATCATGTGTATGTGTACATACATGTGTGTATAAATCGTTCGGCATTGGTGTGCGTGTGGTTCTATATTAACAATTTATTATATGAATATTGCATGTTTAAAAAAAATATTATTATTCACACATTCTCTTCTATATAAACTATAATTGTGTTAAATTTCATACTCCTCCGTTCTCGCAATTTAAGTAAAATGGTACCTGAAGTTTTCTCTTAACGTATTAATAAAAATAGGTTGTCTCTTTGTTTGTAGCGAAAGTTTTTATTTTTTATTGCTGACTAAGTCCACGACATTTGTCTTCGTGGGTAATACATTTCTGATTCAATTTCTTTTGAAAAATAATATCCTTTCAGTGCTGGTCCCTAATCTATTATAATTACCCTAAAAATTTGATTCTGGAAGTTATCTCAGATAAGCAAACAGAGCGACAAAATGAATTTAAAACAGCGCTTCGAAAATAACCTATAAAATAAACTTGTTTCTACCTCAAGTAAGTAATTGTTCTCTCAACTCACTTTATCGACTCGTTCCCACTCACACTCATTAACACACACTAATGTAAATATTTAAAAACACCAATTTCTATAAGCAATGATGATGTCAATTTGAATCTGTATTCTTATAAGTAGTAAAAATTGTGTAAAAAAAATTTAAAAATAAGAATAACTTCTTCTTAGTGATAATTAAAATATGTCCAAACGTATCTATAACAAATTATAGAACCTTTTTTCTTTTTAAATTTAATTTAAATTTCAAATTAAATTTAGTTTCCTGTAATTTGCAAAGTACAATGTTAATCCCCTCCCATATGGTGTATCATCACATATTTTTAAATTTTATGAATGTATTAACAAAAATGAAAACAAACAGTAGTTCCAGGCCAATGTAGGTTGCATTAGAATTTATTAAAAGCGTAACACGATAAAAACTTGCCTCCTGTAAGCATAGCACGAACATTATTACTTCGAACGTTTCGAAATGTTCATGATAGGGCCTCAGATTTCGGAAGAGGCCAATATATTTACTTTTTTACCACGACTAGAACTTGAAATTAGTATTTATGTAATAAGGAATTTCGTTCCTATTTCGTGTCCCATACAGCTTTTTATATTTATTGTTAGTAAACAAAATGGCTGTCATAAATTCAGACGCTAAAATATGCGTAGTCATACATTTATAACAATATTTATAAAGCCCTTGTAAAATGAGACAACGTTAGCCTTGCGATCGTTGATATATCATATTGAAATGAAAATCCTGGATTGTGAAATGTACCCACCATTCTACAAGCACGCTATGAAAATTCTAGTGGCACAATAGTAAATGTTATGTTTTTGAATTCATATTTATAATTCATCATTTTTATCACATCGATTTTATTATACTAACATCATCGATTTTATTATACTAACATCATCGATTTTGTTATACTAACATCATCGATTTTATTATACTAACATCATCGATTTTATTATACTAACATCATCGATTTTATTATACTGACATCATCGATTTTGTTATACTAACATCATCGATTTTATTATACTAACGTCATCGATTTTATTATACTAACGTCATCGATTTTATTATACTAACATCATCAATTTTATTATACTAACATAGATATTAAGCCTCCTTTTTGTTATTTTACTAACACTCGTGAGTTATTCTTGCTTAAATAAATGAATTTATTATCGTTATGAATTCAACTCTCACGCCCTGATACATAATAAATATATATAAACAGCTTAAGAGAATATTAATAAACTAACTTAAATACATAAATTAATAAACTTCAATATACGCTACATTGATAAATAAATGTATCGGGTGGGGGATTCACCCCGGCAGGGAGTCAGGGTGACAGGTGGAGAAATCGGTGTACTATCCTAGCCGAATCCAGCAAGACCGCTTTCTGCATCTTGGCGACGAGCGAACTGCCACGGAACCCCAGCCGCCTCAGATGGTGAGCGAGTCTAACTGGGAATTTATTACTATTATTAAAAATCTTCGATTAGAAAAACGGTATTTTTTCTCGCTTTGACTCCTTGAAAACCAGTCCAAGGTCGAAAAATCCATACATTACATTTTATTCCAAACTGCTATCACATTATTAAAGGCTGATATCATGATATGGAGGGTTCTGTCATTCAGATAAGTTAATCGTGATGGAAAACCTATTTGGCTAATGCAAGGGAAACCGCACGTTACACCAATCTATCACTTAACAAAACGAAACTTGACTGGGAGCACTTTTATTTCAGCTTTGCGGAGACCACTGCATTTGATGGAAAAGGGCGTTGCGGTGCAGAAATACATAATAAGCAGTAAAAAATACTTTACTCTCCAAGTATGCACTGCATGTATTCAATTGAAGTTTTATTTATTATCATTTAACTAGCTGTGCCCGCGGCTTCGTCTGCGTAGTATTAGTTAAAAAATTGATGCAATTTTACCGTGACGATGTACAGCATACAGCCTTCCTCGATAAATAGGCGATCTAACACTGAAATTTTTTTTCAAATCAGACTAATTGTTCCTGATATTAGCGCACGTAAACAAACAAACTTTTCAGCTTTATATATTAGTATCCGTTTTAGAGGAACGCATGTGGATAAACCTTTAACGACATCTACTCTTACTTTGGCAACAATAGATATGACTCACTCTCATATCGCTTTATCCAAGTGATACATCCTTATCAAATTGTTATCACAGCGTTATCTCTAGTGTAATGCAAATATTTTAAACATGTTTTTTTTCATATTTCAGAATGAAATAAAAATCAAAAGAGAAGACAAAGATTTGATACGTAAAGACTTTCGCCGCCATTTTCCAAAAATGCGCGAACCTAGGAGCGTGAAATTATTTTTCTTTCTTTTTTTTTTATATAACAAGGGGCAAACGAGCAGGCGGTACTCTTAAGTGACTACCGACGCCCATGTATAACTGAAACACCAGGAGGATCGCAGATGTTATTTTGTGTTGATTGTCATGACTGTACTTTGAGGCTACGCTATAGTAAATTGTACACATGTGTGTATAAATCCTTTGGCATTAGTGTGCGTGTCATTTCATTTTAACTATTTATTATATTTATAATGCATATTTTATGAAAATATTAGTATTCGCACACCCTCTTCTAGGTAAACAACTACAATACTGCCTAAAGAAAAGAGCATACTCATTTCTCAAAAGCCGGCAACGCATTTGCGAGCCTTTTGGCGTTGCAGTTGTCCATGGGCGTCCGTAGTTACTTAGGTGAACTGCCAGCCCATTTGCCCCTTGTTTTTTATATTAAAAAAAAAACATATATAATTTAGGCTATTTGAAATTTAAAAAATAGGGCTTTCCACTAAAAAAATTAAATACCTCGAATTGAACATCATCAAAATCATTGAATCCAACGAATTTAAGGACAATTGCCGTCTTATCCCAGAGGCACTGTTGTTGAGTCCGATATTGCGTAAAATATTTTTTGCTTAAAACAATTTACTCTGATTAATTTTAGTTAGTCGCTAATAATATTTAAATTATAGCTTATCGTGTATTTTTTGTTAATTTTATGTACACCCGAATGTGGTCTTGAACGGATAACTACGTCGCTATTTTTATCAGTCGTTGTATGATAACAAATTTTTTGATTCTAACTGATCAGATATCGGCAGAACATTGACAGGATACAATAGCGCATAAAACTGTCGTCTATTGCTTAGCAAGGTTAACGTGCCTTTTTTAAAATATAGTGTAGACGTTTCTAAGGTTGTGAAGTGAAAAAATGGATACAAAAAGTGAGTACACATTTTCCGTCTTTTTTGTGATGTTCTTCGGCCTTAAGAATTGTTATCCAATAAATTGCAATAAGATTTAGGAACTTTATCGTTCTGCAGATTGTAAATATTTGATCGGATCAGATATATTATTCGGGAATACAAGATAAGTGAGGTGAATCAAATTCTATGTAATAAATCATGATTATCATAGAAGTAATTTCAGTTGCGTGGCAAAATATGGTTTAACTGTGCGTGGCAAAATATGCGTTGACCGTACGTGGCATAATATGCGTTGACTGTGCGTGACAAAATATGCGTTGACGTACGTGGCATAACATGCGTTGACCGTGCATGACAAAATTGGATGACAATTTTTCATTTAAGTATTACCAATTATAGCAAAATTATTTATTTATGGTTAATTTTGATCAATTTCATCACATTTACTTGCCTCGTCAAACTAAATACAAGTTTGATTCGTTCAAAAAACTAAATGCTAATTGTTTATTAGCAATATCTTATTTATGTGACGTATCTTTTTAACTTTTCTTATCAGTACATTTACTAGGAAGCAACGAAATTGTTCCGTGACGTGTACACTAAGAGCCCCTGAACAACTAGACTTCCGTAAGTAGAATCAAAAAAATTTTGTCCAAACTTTTCAAGATTCTTAAATTAATAATTATTAATTAGACGTAATATCTCGTCTCGACCCATATACACATATTATTTCACTTTTACTAAGTTGTAATTATGTTTCAGTTTAGAATCCGTTAAAAAAAAACTTCTGATTGATATAACAATTTTGAAAAACATTGTATGTTGTGTTGCTCGTAGACTATATGCTGTAATCCCCCTATAAGACGGTAGGTTTATTCCACATTATAGGAAAACACGTGGCATTATTCTCGTACAGCGCGCTTGTACGGCACCGAATGCGCTTAATATGGTTTCAGTATAAATTACTAGAAACAACTGGGTTTATTTGGCAAATGTGACGAAGCTAAACGTTTTAAATCACTTATGAAAATTTGTATTTGTTATTGGATGCCGGCTTTACTAATTTGTTAGCAATTCGTTATTTTATTGATATGATATTTGAGTGTTTTATAGTTTTGTGTATTATAATATGAATTGATATTCTTTAAACTGAATAGGTTGTTTCAATGATGGGTTATGGATTCATAGAGAATAGAGCGGTAGGATGTCCATCTGATAGTGCTTAAAATAGGACACTGAAACATTAAGGCAATTTTAACTAACTTATTAATTATTCGTAGCATTAGTTTTTAAAAAGTTTGCTAGAGTGGTAATGAGACTATTAACTAAGGCTCAATGTATTCTTATTTTTATTTAAAAAAAAAAATGAAAAATGTAATTTCCAAATAAATGTGACCTTAATCAAAGTAAATAATATATCCGAAATATACTAAAGTATTATATAGCAATACTAACCTTTATATAGTGGAAAACAAGGTTCCCGCTATCTTGTACGCTTAGATCTTTCAAAATACCCGACGGATTTTAATGCGGTTTTCATCAATTCAAGAGGAAGGTTTATATGTATAATACATGCATATCTATATTGCACCAGTGGCGCAGTGGGCAGTGACTCTGTCTTCTGCTACAGGGGTCGTGGGTTCGATTCCCACCTCGAGTTTGGGTGTATTACGTTTTAAAATTTATGTTTTTTTTTTCTGCTATAAGAACGTAAATTTCCGCAGAAATATTATCTTTTTGGCAATAATAGATACTTGAGAACATTATAAACCTATTTTTCGTGTCGCCTATTACAAAAAATCACTTATTAAGAAGTCCATTAAAAAAAAAAAATGTTTAGAGTGCAAGCGTACAATTCGTATCTTAAAGTAGTATTAGATAGTCTTAAATCATTTTAACAATTACAAGAACAGGTCGCCTGTCACCCTCTTTATATCGTCTGCCCATCTTGCCATTGGACGACCTGGATGTCTCCATTATATCTAGACACGCGCTAGCGTGTCAAGCCAAGTTGAAGCCAACAGAACTGATGAGCGGTACTGTGTGTATTAATTAAATATTATACGTACCATTTGGTCCCACATTTAACCCACTCATAACTCAAAAACTATTCCACACAAACATTACAAATTTAGCTCATATTTTAAAACTTGCAAGATAGATATGTGCTCCAAATTTCATAAGCACAGAAACAGTTATTTGAATATTAACGTCCAAAATTCATTCAGTCCATTATTAACGAATTGGCTATATTAATATTTGGTGCTGTCTTTTTTATATATATTTTACAAGGGGCATACGGGCAGGCAGTTCACTTAAGTGACTATCGACGTCCATGGCCATCTGCACCACTATATGCGTTGCCGGCATTTATGGACCTGTCCAAAACCTCTGTGCGCCACCAGGATTTCTCTCAAGCTGAACCAAACGCGTCAACAATATCACAAATTGACATGACAACTGTGCCGCCACATCACGATGATCTTATGTGAGGGACACGGACGCGCCGGCATAATTTTGCAGCAGACCAAAGCCACTAGTTCCTTCGAGGAATCACACCGCATCTTTCTTTCTTTCTATATAAATGCATTATTCTTGTATTTATGTGTGTACAATACTGCATCGGTAGACTTTAGCAATCGAGACAATTTATATGGTTAATGCAGAGCGACCTTGTTACAATTATGGTAGTATCGATTCCGTTTAACGTATGTACGTATGTATGTCTACAAGCGTTTCTAAAGAGAAGTACCCGCATCATTCATTACTTAGTGCAAACAATTCACAACATCACAAAACCTGGCCATCCTTTGTAGGCGATGTTAAATAGCAAAGTGGAATTAGGACACTTTAAATTGAATTCTGAATTTAATTAGATATAGAAATTAAGCCGTTAAAGCCAAAATAGTGAATCATTATAGAACGGGAACGGAAAATGAAACGGGAACAATATTATAGGATAACAGTATATAGTAAATAGGAAGTAACCCAACTCTCGGGCAGGACATCGTCTGCCGGGTCCGCTACTTAAAACATTCTTGCAGATTCGATCCTATTTCAATTTAAAAAAAAAACATAACCAGCTACAAAATAACCTTAAATATAACGTGCTCACAATAATTTAACCAAAATGAAATTAATTAAACAACGCGGTTAGAAAAATGTCACAAACACAAACTAATTATCTCGTCAGCGACTAGTGACGATTTTGAATCTTGAAAAAATGTACAAACACTTTGAGCTATGTCTGGCGCCGGCATAACAAGGAGCAAACGGGCAGGCAGTTCATCGGGCCATGGACAAACGCAACCCCAGAAAGTTCACAGAGCCTTTGCCGGCCTTTAAAAAATGAGTATATGCTCTTGCTTTACTGACTGGTCATTTATATAGTCATATACAATTTAGTATAGTCTCGTACATTTAATCATTATAAAGCAATATAGTAGATAGGTTTATAACGTTTTCCGTTACTTTGTCTGAGCTATAATCAGTTTCTAGCTGACTCTTCTCGTGGCTCGACCTTTCCGAATCATTCGAGAAAGAGGATAGTGGTCCGAAAAAGGGAGACCTTTGTACTGCTGTGGAACACAATAGCATAATTAAAAAAAAATACATGGACTGTTTATATTTACATAAAGTACTGAGAGAGACGAATTTTCCATTTATTTGAGCATATCATGGTTTTACCGTTTGGGTGCCGGGTAAAACGTCTGGCAGAGAAAAAAACCATGACAGTGCTTGGAAATTGCGACCCAGGTGTTTAAGAGTAAAAAAAAAAACGATATTTTGCTAAAAAGTTTTGAAATCTTTAGCAAATTTGGGCAAATCAAACCATCATGTACAAAAATGTATTGGAAAATAATTGTAAAACATATATCCGTCTGTCCGTATACAGAAAAACAATAATTAAATTTCTAGTTTTATAAATTTTAATCATTTTAATTACATATTATCTAAGGATTTTTACTAATAATCGGAAATTACAAACGCGCTTAAATATTTCTGTCCAGCTTTTTCAGTACATAAGCGGATTAGAATTCATAATTAATTATTAAATTTACATAACATTATGCACAAAATACTAAACAAGATTTTAATAGTACAAAAAGTTGTACCAAGGTAGGATATTTTGAATTGTTGAACAAAAAATAGCTAATTACATTAACAGTGTCGAGAGAATGATCTCGTACATTTTGTTACATAAGTTTCAATTTTATGGAGAAATAGGCGACGAAATGACTTGGAGACCTTTGCGGAAAAGACTTGCTTTTAAGTAGCCGAAGATAGAAAATAATGGTTTGAGAGGGGGGGAGGCCTTTACCCAGCAATGTGACACTATAGGCTGATTTATAAATAAAAAAACTTTCGGATACTCGTCAGATTAGTGGTAAGAATTGTAGTGTGAGATCCGTGTATCGCGTCCGAGTCACCCTCGTTAGTAAATTATTGTAAAATAACTGGATTCTCAGCACTTAATAATTTATTGCATTTCCGTGAATAAATAAAAGGCCTAAAGCTATTTTAATAGACACAATAATGGCGGCAATTAAATTGTATTTTATTTTTAATTTTGATGAGGTTAAATTCGACTATAATTAGAATTTTATTGTGACTGGATATAAGTACACATTACATTTGGAAGCATATAGCATAATGCCGAGGCCAGATATAGCTTCAATTGAATGATCACTTCAATGATCATGTAGTGTGGCCGGGGACTTTGTGTTACTTCACAACGTTTTGTAGAACTTTGTAGTCTTCAAGGACAAAAATGTACAAACACTTTGAGCTATGTCTGCCTCTGGCGTAATGAAAATTAAATCTTTTTGTGAAAATTTTAATGAAAATATGCTTCTTTCCGCAATTGGCAACTATGCACATATATATTTTTTTTTTATAAATATACTAGCGGACCCAGCAGACGTTGTCCTGACCGACCATTAGGTCGCTTGCTACTTATTACTCTCTATTATCCTATTCAAATTCAAATGATATTTTATTCAAGTAGACTTTAACAAGCTCTTTTGAATTTATAATATTAT
>JANCMC010033613.1:27124715-27155785 GCA_024363005.1 Charaxes varanes | reverse complement strand
TCTATTATCCTATTCAAATTCAAATGATATTTTATTCAAGTAGACTTTAACAAGCTCTTTTGAATTTATAATATTATCTATGTTTCCATAATATTATGTATGTTTCGGCGCAATTTTCTTAATTTTTAATGAGTTTCGGTTTCGGCTGAAATACCAGTTTCGGTCGGACACAATTTTTTATGTATTTAGATACTAATATATATTTATATTATGTATACCCGGAGCAGAATGTAGGGTTTTAAATAAGTTAAAAAAAGGATGAAAAACTAATTTATAAAAGCAAGTTATTGTTACAAGGTTGGCGTCTTATAAAGTCAATTGAAAATAATTTATAGGATAGTTTTTAAAAATTGAAAAATCCAAAGTGCACGCATCATATTTACTTAATAAAGTTCAATACTTAATGCTGCGGAAATATACCGCTGGGTGGGTATGTCCAGTCGAAATTCAAGTTTTCGTTAATTAACTAAACGATACACACACAGACTTCCGGACGACCAAGGAAATACTTTTTAAATCAGTTTTTTCTTACACAAAATAAAATATATAATCTATGTGTATATAAATTTATCAATAAGTGCCATACCAAAGAAAAGGGTTGATTTTTAGTTCAAAAAGTTGCTCGATTTTGATGTTAGATTAAAGCACACGCATAACGCTTTGCGTTATGAGGCGTGCAATTTAACAAAGTTGAAATTTGCGTCAAGACCTAGTAAAATAAGTAAGCCACAAATTCATTAAAGCACTCAGCCGGCGTAACGGAGATTAGTTATAAAATATTTTTTGAATTATTTCCCGGTCATTAAAATTTAACAAAAAAACTCTTTTACATGATTTTGGATTAATATATTAAAACGATAATGTAAGTTGTTGTTATTATGAAAATAACCAAGGCGTGAATTCGGGATTTAAAAATGAAATATCTAAAAATTTTAATTCTTTATCTTAGCATAAAACACTTCTCTAACATCATCTTGACTGGCCCGTTGGCGCAGTTGACAGTGATCTTGCCTTCCGCTCGTGGGTTATGGGTTTTACGCCCGCCTCGAGTCTTGGTGTATTATCTATATGAATATATATAAAAATTGGTGTGGAACAGGCGTCTGTTACCTATAACACAAGCATTAAGTTGTATACCTTAATAACAGACGTCCGTGTGTCAAGAGTCCTATGTATTTATTTATTATTAATTTATCTATATTTTGTTCTTGCATTCGTTAAAAGCAACTCTGTAGTGCATAAATTGTTTTCGTTAAAATGATTTATTTGCAGTTTTAAGGTAATTTTTTGTGTACTTACGAGTTTGAAATCAAAATATTTGTCCTCGTTTTAAAAGTTCGATGAACTAACGAGATGACAGTACGCAAAAACTCCTAATATGTAAACGTATTTAATCATAACTGTTTACAAAACTGTTTCTTAACTGTTCAATTTTACAACCCACAAAAGTGAAAGATCACCTATGACGAAAAACGCTAAACTAACAAAGATTAAATTTGGCAAATATGTAGTATATACTTAGTAGACGTTAGCTAAGAAAGGATTTCTCGATAGGACCAGATTGAGGAGGTCCAAATTATCTCACAAGTTAAATTTTAGGCCGACAAAGTTGTGGGAAACAGCTAGCGATATAATATATTCGAAAGACTTGCATAAATATGATTTCGCACTTACTTCATGCTTGGTCGATGTTAAAACATAACGTTAACTGTTACATAAATATGGCCTCGACACTCTATTCAAGGCTTACTCAATTCTATAAAGCCGGCAACGCATTGTGTCCTATAGTCCCACTTTTTAAAGCGCCTGCCCATGTGACATAGAATTAACTGAAAACTGTATACATAAAAGACGTCGTACCGCAAACTGTTTGATAAGGCTATATTTAATGTTCTAAACAAAATCACAAAGACGCCTCTAACTCTACACGCTTTTACTCTACACGTCGTAATGTCACTGACTTACTTAGAATTTTTGGCATATTCGAATACCATTTGGCAGAAACTTTGTTCAAAAAAATAAAAAAAATATTTTCTTTTGTCACGCATGAATATTATGACTTTTATTTTTTTATGCGACATATCGAATTCTAAGCCGCGTTTCCTTTGAAATCCAATCTTAAGGTTATTAATAAGCATAATATTTATAAGCAATATTTTCATTGCAGTTAAGAAATTTCAGCGTTCAACTTTACCAGTACATATTGCAACTTCATTATTGTTTCGCGTCATACTATCCCGCGACTTCGTCTGCGTGAATTCAGTGTTTTTGTCAATTTTTAAGGGCTCTTATTTATTTTGTTGTGAGGAAGCCTAAATATATTAGCTAAAAGTAATTTTGGACATGTTGTTTTTCTTAAAATCAGCTATCTACCATTGAAAGTCCTGTCCAAATCGGTTTAGCCGGTTCGAAGATTACTCGGAATAACAAAACTAACCTTTTTCTTTTAATCTTGCGAGAGCCCTTAGATTTAGATCCTAATTAATGATAACATTACTGCATAGTTGGAAGAAGAAGAAATTTCTTTGCTAGATAAGATTCCTGTCTAGTTAATTTGTCTATTAAAGTTGTTGTACTTCTATTAGGTGTATCTTTTTACATATCTTTTACTAACATATAAAGCTGAAGAGTTTGTTTGAACGCGCTAATCTCAGGAACTACGGGTACGGTTTGAAAAATTCTTTCAGCGTAAGATAGCCCATTTATCGAGGAAGGCTATGGGCTATATATTATCACACTAAACTTTTATATCCAATATTACACGGAGAAAGTCGCGAGCAACAGCTAGTTATCAATAATTTTGAATTTCGTTATTCTGTAAAAATAGCGAATTTGAAAACGGATTTCAAACGGTTCCGTGAACTACAAGTTGACTTCACTCTAAGTGACATGTAAAATTAATATTTCACTAGCTGTGCCCACGACTTCGTAAGCGTGATATAGGTAAAAAAAAAATAGATTTCGATTTTAGCGTAATGATTTGAGACCTAATTCTTAATAAAAGTTTCGAAAATAATTGAGGCCTTCCTCGATAAATGGGCTAGGTGACAGAGAAAGAATATTTCAAATTAGACCAGTAGTTCCACAGATTAGCGCATTCGAGTAAATAAATAAAGAAACAAACAAAAACATTCGGCCAGTGTCACGTTTTATGGAAAAGACTTAAAGGAGATTGGTTAATTTGTTAATAAGAGATGGGCTTAAATGTTCGCTTTTTGTAAAATAATTGGAATGTGTTTTTGTCTATTACTAAGTCTTACCTTTGTAGATGACAAAACGAAATCCTACACAAATATCCAGATGATATAAAAGAAATCGACTAATAAAAAATTAATAACTAATCAAAAAGTAGTACTTGTGCAATTTATAGGGCTCTTCTAATCCTTCCAATTTCTTTTAAAATATTAATTATTGACTTTCGAGGCACAATCATAATATACATAAACCTTTTTTCTATAATATTAAATATACATTAAATTAAAGACAAAAAATGGAACTATTTATTACTACTAGAGATTGCCTAGTTTTTAAAGCCGGCGACGCATCTGCGACCCTAGCTAACTGCTGGCCTTTTTTGTTGTTGAAATGAATACGGTATGAATCGGTTATTATATAAAAGAAATACAATGTACAGACTTCAAGTTTTTAACAAATCTTTAAAATAAAGTAAAACAAAGTTGCTTTCCGTTCCTGTACGCTTAGATGTTTAAAACTACGCAACTGATTTTAATGAAATTTTTACAAATAAATAGAGTGATTAAAGAGGAAAGGTTATCTCTATAATACATGCAGCAAATCTACCCATGAGAAGCCGGCGCGGGTTGCAAGTTTTTAATAAAATACGTACACTACATTACTGTCTATTTTGCTTGCTAAATATGTAGTATCAATGTCTTACAATGGTATAGAAAGCGCGCCAATTGTTGTTTTTTTGTAGAATTTATTCAGTTGATTTTTAATTTTCAGCCAGTATTTTTTTGTTCCAATTCATACATTTTGTATGAAATTTAATGATAAACATTAAACCTCTGTGTTATGTATACAAAATTGTTACTGCATTGTTTTGGTTCTAAGCAGAAAAGACATCCTTTGTGATCGGTTATGTAGTGATTAGTGATAACATTGGAAGAAAAAATATCTAATGCACTTCATTTGTGACATATTTCTTCTACGGTTTTATTATTCTATAACATAAATGTTTTATACATATAAACCTTCCTCTTGAATCACTCTATCTATTTAAAAAAAACAGCTTCAAAATCCTTTGCGTAGTTTTAAAGATTTGAGCATACACACAGACAGACAGCGACTTTGTTTTATACTATGCTACGATGCTTTGTTTGATACGATGTATCGATGCTTCAGAACGGAATTCTAATCTAACATAAATCTTATTTTTTCGTTCGCCATTGTCTTGGTGCGTATTTCTGGTATGGGTTTTCATGGTCAGTGTCAATTACCTATTTGGTATAATGTAGCGTGGTTTGGTATACGATGACTATAGTAAAGTAAATTTTATAAAATTGCTTATAGTATATAAAAACACTTGCATTGTAAATTGTCATTAACTTGAAAGTTTTATTTATTTGCTGTTCAAACTCGTAAATGAAATTCATATAATCTACATTTGTTTTGTTGCAACAAAGAAATGTGCTATATATTTATGTAAATATTCGGTTTAGAAGATTGCTTATTCTTTTACATATATGTAATCAAAAAATTGTGTAAAAGATCTTATTGAAAATGCATTATGTCACATAAATAGGTGAATTAAAAACAGTTCTTATAACTTGTTAAAGTGTATGCAATATGACTTTGGCAATCGGTTATCTTAACTCGCCCCACAGCCACATCCTCTACAATCTAAGTGGACCCTGGTATTTAACCGGGATAAAGCTAGAAAGAAGAGAAAAGAAGAAAATACAAAGCCTTGCTTCAAAGCTATCAATAACATGTCTTTTATTATGGTTTTATTTATGAGATTCAATCATCAATCAGCGAAGGATTCATAAACATTACAGTTATATCGTTATAGCTACAGGGGAGTTTGTTCCGCTAACTACGCCACCCTTATTATATTAATGGCGTGTGTTTACATGACCGCTGCGATGCAATCATGGTAATGGCTTCATTCCATGTTAAAATAATGACGACTAATATTTTTAGGTCAACTTCCAAGTCATATAATTGCAGATATTTCAAAACTTTGCAATGGATACAAAGGTAAGCTAAATTTGTTATTTAGATATATAGGAACCATC
This sequence comes from Charaxes varanes, assembly GCA_024363005.1. Classification (NCBI taxonomy): domain Eukaryota; kingdom Metazoa; phylum Arthropoda; class Insecta; order Lepidoptera; family Nymphalidae; genus Charaxes; species Charaxes varanes. The sequence continues at coordinate 27,150,524 of JANCMC010033613.1, read as the reverse complement.
AAAACATATTTTATTAGCGGTCTCGGCAGAGTTGTCCAGCCCGAACGTTGGGTTACTTACTATTTACTACATTTTATTATCATATAACATTATTCCCCGGTCCCGTCCCCGATCCCGTTCCGATTCCGTTCCATTTCCTTTTCGCTTTCCCATTCCATTTTTATTATATATGTAAAAACCTTGTCCTAATAATAACGAACACTTAAGATGACGGTCGAGGCTCTTTGCTATGAGACCATTAACGGAAACAACTATCGGAACAATAATTGTTGAGTCCACTAACAATAATTATTATTATTATAAAATAGAGAACGATATCACAGAACGGTGTTATTTTTTGTTTTTAAGAACAGATGAATACGAATACGAAGCAACGCCATACTTAAGACTAATTTGTAACAAATATAAGATCTATGACTATACCTGACTACGAAGACAAAGAACGTTACACTAAATTAAATGAAAACTTATATTAAAAAATACTTACGATATTTCACCAAAAGGTGCGAATGCATCACGGAGATTGAATAATCGTTCGTAAAGCAACAAAATAACGTCAACAGTTAATTTTATCCACACAGATAATTCACTTCAACACCGTAGCGTCATCAGGAGACTCTACAAAGGTTATTCGTAAAGAACTTTACGTGCCGAAGCGAATCGTGCGTTGAGGCACATCGGCAAGTTAGTGTAGTGCTGTGCTTTGGTGCCGGATTCGGTGGTGTAGCTTTCGGGTTGCAACATTACACCGATTTTCCCTCGTATTCATTTGCGGATTAAAGCAAAGTAGTTTAGATTTTCATGCATGTCATGGATTTCCGCAAAGTAACGCCTGATTCTATCAGTTACACAAAATAACAAGCATTGGAAAAAAACAATATGTCTTATGACTCGTGCAATTGCTACTTAAAGGTATATACAGCATACCTTTAAGTAACTCAAATATAACTTACATTACATAAAACAGAAGAAAAAAAAACATTAAATTAAAAATATATATATATTTAAATATATAACAACAAGGATGGGGCAAAAAATAACAAAAACGTTAATTAATTGTGTCCATTATTTTTTTTATAGGAATTTAATGTGTCGTAAAACATGTCTATGCCTAGGCATTGTAAATTATTAAAGTAATTAAACATTCGATTAATAATAAAAGACAATTCGAAGCTCGCGTGCGGTCCCTTATCAAGATAGTGGACTATCTGTGTCACGAAATGTTGCCTTCGTGTATCCGCCTAAAGTAGAGCTTTATTTGTAAACATCTCTAAATTATATTGTTCGTCAATATTTACTTATACTAAAGGTTAAATTTTGTGCAGCACATTTAACACTACATGTTTATCGAATGCATTAGCACTTACTAGCTCAGCTACTTGTATTACCACTATTTTTAAGTTGTACTTTTAGGACTTAAGAGATCTTAATTCTTTTGCTAAAACAAGGTTGCCAAGTAAATATAAGTTATCCTCTCCTTGTATATTCGGCTTTGAAAACACGGAGAAGATCGGTTATTTGAACCAGTAGGATGAGAAATACAAATATTTGGATTTCTCATCTTATTAAATTAATTAATTATTTTTGATGCTAAATATCTATTTAGCAACAAGAAATGTAACTCCTTCATAAGATATTCTTCTTTAATATAATTTATTTTCTTCTTCCTCGAGTAGTGTATATTTTGATTCAAAGCGGAAGACGGTAGCAAACGAGGCTTCCACTTTCATCACAGATTGGGAGATTTTCTTTATTTTATACAAAGAATGAAACTTCACAAAGGATTAACACATCCCTTGAGGGCGATAAGCTGTTGACTTCTTTATTGGTGACACGCTGATGATGACGCATTTTTGTATTATGATAATTATGAAAATAACGTTTAAAAACAACTCTAACTGCGTGTCCCCGTTTGCCCCCACAAATAGCCTTGAGTATACATAATATATATATCAAGTTTTACAATTACAAAGTAAAAATTTATTTATTTAATTTACCTATTTTATAAGCACTTCTAAATGTCAAATATTAGCTTTATATAGTAATAAAATATAACTTAGATGAGTAAGTGTAACAAATTAGGTACAAACAAATCTAACAGTATGAAATATACACTTTTCTCTCTGCACAAATCTTCACGGCATTTCCAAACTATTAGACGTAGAGACATGAAATTTTCCATGTTGATAGAACATGCTAAAAACTCGTTAAGAAAAAATTTTGAACAAAATCGGACAACAACTTTTGAAGTTATTTAACAGATATGTTTATAGCGTATATTTTAAGACAACCTACTAACATAAATGTTGTCTATTACAATTTTCTGCGCAATTGAGTGACATATTAATCATGGAATCATATCCAAATGTAGTTATGTTAGTCGACTATTGAATGACACTCGTGTTTCTGATAGTCATTCACACGTAATATCCAGACATTCACATAGCGCAGAGCGCTTGACGGTTTCGACTAATTGTATGACACGGGTAAAAATTTCACAACCGGTTATTTGACTTTTGTTAAAAATTAAGTCATTTTAACACTTTTGTGTATAATTATTACTTAAAGATTGTAATATTGTTTGCATTGGTAGAATTTTGGCAAGGCAGAATAATTGACACTACAGATCGCCGGCTTGTCGAAATTCGCCTACAAACCTCTTTGCCTAAAACGACATATATTGTTCTATAACAGAAATAAAAAAATTGACAATTAATATAACATATAATTGTCACGAAACATTTTGAAATCATCCAATACATGTATGTGTAAATGGTGTAAATCGTCAAGTGACGCCGAACAGCTATCAGGCACATGACGTCACGTCTTGTCAAACAAATTATCGTTGCTAACGTACGCTCCAAGCTCAAGTAAAGCCATTTTTTTGGCAAGATGTTACGTCATATAAGATGCCAAAAATGTCAGGGCGTTTTGGCGTTCAAATTTAAATGAATTAAAAAACGCAAAATCAATCAGGCGAAAGTTTGTTTTCCGCTGAAATATTTATATTTCAAGTTTAGTTAATTAACAGGCATGATATATAGAATAAATATATGGGACTATATGACACACGGACGTCTGTTCCTAAGGTAGACAACTTAATGTCCGTCGAGGTGGGAATCGAACCCACGACCCCCGGAGCAGAAGGCAGGGTCACTGCCCACTGCGCCAACGGGCCAGCCTATATATATTAGTATAAATTTACTATGAAGCTCACGAGATCCATGGTTTCGCCACCAGGTGTTGTCATATAACAGGTAGCTTTCTTTTATCAACGCCACCCTTACTCTTTCATTCTTCATTTCGTCATAACCATGAGAGTAATTTTGTTTTCAGATATAGCTATTTACTGTTTATTAAATAATATTGCGATTGAAAATTCGGGGTGATGCAATCGTCTTGAGTCCTCGGAACTGATACATATAAACCGCTTGACTATTTTCTTCTTGTTTTATATATAAAAAATGGCCAAAAGCGTGGCTTATATTGAAGGGTTCCGTATCTGATAGGCGATTTAGGTATTAGTTTTTTTTTATATGTTACAAGGGGCAAACGAGCAGGCGGTTCATCATATAAATGACTTCCGACGCCTATGGACATCTTCACCACCAGAGAGCTGGCAGATGCGTTGCCGGACTTTAAAGTTCTTATGTAAGAAACAGGTACTGGTACCCGGAAGTATAGGACCAATATGGCTGCAGACCAAAAGGACGGCAAGCATGGCGCTACCTCTAATTGATTAAAAAATAACTTCAAAATTCATTGTCAAAATTCGCTCAGTATAATTTAACCTAATGGGTTTTTAGCATGTCCTCTTAACATGGAAAATTTCAAGTCTCTGCATATCATAGTCTTGAAATTCTAAGGGGGCGGACCAAGGAAGGTTGGACAGAGAGAAGCAATAACAGTTCCTTGTAGACTACGAAACCCTTATAAAAAAAACATCCTAAACAGATCGTCTTGAAGTAAAAACATCAATAGATTACAGAACAGCTAGTGATGGGCTCCTCTTCGCATAGGTACAAAGTATGCGTGTTGATTATACATATAATAATATTCATTTTTAATCACTCTGTTTATTGAGGAAAGTTGAGTGGTTTATAAGATCTAAACATAGAACGGGAAGCGACTTTCTTTACTACTACTATGTAAACACCTAGGAACAATTTTCAAACCCGTTATATCCTATCATACTTCCTACTAATATTATAAACGCGAAAGTTTGGTGCACTTGGTATGGATGTACATAAATGTGTGAATGTATGTTTGGTGCTCTTTCACAGAAAAATTGCTGAATAGATTTTAATAAAAGTTTACAATAATATAGTTTATATATCAGAGTAACACACAGGCTATAAAATATAAAGTTATTGTGTGAATTGTCCAAAATATAACGATAAATATCAGGTAAGTAGAAGAAAATTCAGCCATCTGCGAGCTATTCTGGCGTGCGCTGCAAAAACCGTTAGTTACACGTATATACAGTGTATGAAGGAAATGTTTATCTTAAATAGTTCTACAAAAAAAGCGCGCATCAGCACATATCCATCTTTCAATTTTAAGCCACTAACGCTAAAATAGTGAACCATTATGGAACGGGAACGGGGACAATATTATAGGATAATGGAATGCAATAAATTGTAAGTAACTTAACGTTCGGACAGGACAGCGTCTGCCGGTTCCGCTAGTATCTACATAATGATGTAACCTGTAACACTGCAAGGGAGAAAGCTATTCAATTAAAATAATCATTAAATGATGAAGCTTAATGAAGTAATGTTTATTTGAAGAAATAGTTACTCTTATTCTACATGGACTTTCTGGTTCCTATAGTGGTAATAGAATTAACATTTAGCCTACTTATTTATTACGTATAATAAAATGTAAATGCCTGTCTGTGACTTGTAAGTTACTACCTCCGATAAATCAAAATCTTTTCCAATTTCGAAACGACTCATCCGATTCTGATAAAATTCAGTGATATATTAACAATAATGTTAATTGCTTCTACTATGATTATAGAAGGCGTCCCCAGGCGCCGAGTCCCAGGGGGCGCTTCAGCTATGGACGACTCTTAATATGCTATTATTTTTAATATATTTTATATGAAAAAATATATACAGTTAAGTAAGGCGAGCGAGACAATAGCAACAAAGATTGGATGTCGCTTCATCATATAATTTCTCGGGCCGGCACTACTTATAAGAAACAATACAAAAATAGATAAATATATAAACTAAAATTGATTAAAAAATAAAAATTTATGCCTCGTACGTATCTAATAACATTGTTTAAAATTTTTAAGTGCTGTGAAATGAACATTGCAATACAGTTCGAAGCATTATTCGCCTGCAACTCTTATTTAGTAGTAACACATATACAGGTTATTGCTATTATATTTTTACAGGCGTCTTAATAATTTACTTCTAGTTTGAACTAGATATTTTTAAAGAAGTTGGATATAATTATTATAAAAAGGGTTTTTTAAATCACGTGATTAAAAATCGAATTTGCCCGACTACTTTTGAACCCGTCCAGGATCCTGCCTCATGAGCTCGCTAGCTCAATGTGGTGCAAAATGGTGTGACATCAAATTTTTTGTGGATGTTTGATTGCTTATTGTTGGGGCTATATAAAATTCAACATTTCTAGAATGTTTTTACACTTTGCGCGAATATTTTAATACTAAAAAATAAACAACTATTACTGTTATAAATACTGTGTGGTTGACATAGTAAAAACGTAACACTTGTATAGAGTTGTTTTATGTTGTAATAAATATTTACACAAATGAATATTTAGTGATCTATTAGGTGAGTAAAATGATATTATTAGGAAGTTTTTAATCTATGTCTAGAATAATACTTCTATAGATAATATAACAAATATTGTCACATGTCTACCTTAAGTGCTAGTCTTATCATAAAAAAAAATACTATTAAAACAGTTTTTTTATTAATTGATAAAGCGTATTTTTACATTCGCACATAGATAATTTGCCGGATACAGGAATGCCTGCGATCTGTTTAGTCCACTGTTTGAGATCCATGCGGATTTTGATTAATTTCCTGGCAGGCCTATAATCCATTGGTCCTTCATCTTACTGCATGCTGATGGTCCATGCACCCCAAAGTAGTTCAATTGAATGAAAAATGAGAACATTAGTCATACGTATAGTAGTCCTAGGATTCTTTAAAAGAAATAACTGTTTAAAAACCAGATCTGACCACGCCTAAATGTACCAAGAAACGGGATTAAAGCATATAAAAGGCACCCTGAAATTGCATAAGTGAACTGACCGGAGCTATAAAATTATACATGTCAAATTATAGGTTACAATTTAAGGTCATCTTATAAGTATATGAACAATTGTATAAACTTAATAAGGTCAAGCTTAATTATTGGATTCAGTAAAATTTAATAAATCATTAATAGAATAAAAGCAATGAGACAATAAAAGGTCACGTAGATTTTTCTTAAATTTAGGAACAGGTATATTTTTTAAATAGTTTGGTAACTTTTTGTATATCCGAATGGCCATGCATTGGATGACGTCAAAGCGTAGTCGTGACAACTGTATCATGATTGCCCGACAATATCTATGAAAGATGATTTAAACGACGCCGGGATAAAGATCTCCAGTACAACATGATGAGTTATTGAATTATTTTTGGTACTTGTGTGATAGATGTAAAACTGTAAGAAAGCGAGCAACGTGTAAATTGATATTGTAACATCGCTACATAACTCCCTTCCCTCGCGGATCTCTTAAGTAGTGGACGTGTTCTCTGTTTGTTTAAAATTTTAAATAAAAATAATAAATTTTTAACAAAATAATCCAAGTTAAAAATTAGGAGTGCATAAGTATATAGAAATCCGCAGCCGCAAGTACACGTAACATCGCGTGGACTTTGTACCGCCGCAGCAACGCCGCTATTGTCAACACCGCGCGAGAGGATAGGTGAATGAGGTTTTAGTTGATTAGAGTCAAAGTATATCTCTCACTCCAGGTCATATGACATAACTCGGAATGCGGGCGAGAATTGGATGAAAGTAGCGAGAATAACAGGTTTTTTTTTAAGTTTATTTTATTTCTTGCTTATACTCTAGTATAGTATTCTTGCGATTGAATTGTATTCCACCGAATATAGCGCACAGCTACGATATGCTATAAATATAGCGAAATAATAAGGTACTTTTACGCTACTTACTCGCTATGATTTCTAGCTAATTTCTAGTGGAATATTAGCCTTAAGTTCAATATATTTATTGAATCTAACAAGCTATATGAAGTAGAAAATGTCTATTAAACATAATAAGAGACGAAGAAAATTTCAAAGATTACATGGCCCAGGCAAGAATCGATATAAATAAAACTCTTGGTTAAAGGTGAGTTATTCAGAATAAGTAAGTATTGAATAAAACAATTTGAATCAAATTATTTAAAGATTTAAAAAAGCAATACATATAATTTAATGTTTCAATACCAGTAAAATAGTTTTAATAGTAGATAGAGGGCGTGGGGGCATTTACAGAACTGTGATTTTAAACACTTCTATTTCAATAAAAGACCAATTTAGTTTTTTTCAATATCAATTGTGGTAAAAGTGATTTTATGGTGCGTATACATGTCACATACAGACAGAGAGAGATCCACCCATATACTTTATATATAAATGCGGATCGATATCGATCTCTACCTAAACGTTTGGCCGATTTTTATGAAATTTTTTGTGTAATTGAATGTCATATTGATGACTGGACCCAATAGGTAGAGTTGGTTGATTTTTTTTTAATGTTATGCCAACGACTAGAACAATGTCTGCCAGATTCATAAATATATGTACATTTATTTCCAGATTTCGGATACATTATTAATTCGTCTAATTCCTTTAAAATTCGATTAGCTTCCTTATCACTTATTGAAAGTTTTTTTTTTATGTTTTTATGTATAGAAAACATTATGCACATAAACAAATCCTAGCGAAATGTTATTGATATGATATTTAAAAAGCTGCTAATAATTTAAAGAAAAAAATCTTAAATATTAAAACATATTATGGTCGAAAGTTTTGAGAAACATGTATTGAAAATTAATTGTAATAATTAAAGTTGACTATTTTTAATGAAGTACTGCAAAGATAACCAATTGTGTTTATAAACACTTATTAAATCATTATTACATACGGTGATTTCTTTGTTTTGTAGGTGACGGAAGCTCGTATATAGTTCCTATTGGGTCGTGAATACTCTCTTCTAGAAGATCACTAAATCTTATTGGTGCGAAAATACTAAACCTGATAATTGATTCCACAGAGGAATTTTGCGAGGTAAGAAGTTTCTAGAGAATCGCACGGTTGTGGACTTTAGGACATCGAGATGTTGAGGGTGAAATCTCAAGTCCTGGCGAGATGTCCCGTGTTGGAATAAGGCTGCCGGTACATGTTTAAAATAAAAATAAAAAGACTATATGGCACTCGGACGTCTGTTTCTAAGGTAGACAAATTAATGCTTGTGTTATAGGTAACAAACACCTGTTATACACAAATATATATGTATATATTTTGCATATTATACTGGGCTTTAATAAGATTATCTTAAAATCGGCATAAATCGTGATTTGAAAAAGCTGTTATACAAACTTTATTTGCTTGTGTAATAAGTTGATACCGGTTTTTTTTATTTTGTTGTTATTATTGGTCTGCATGCTAATGCGAACGCGTTAATTATTTAGTAACAATAACAAAAATATATCGGATAATTTATGTTGTATTATTTAATATTAGATAACTAGATTACAGTTCGTAATTAAAGGGGTATTTACAAAGAACCAGTTGCAATTCATAACCTCCTTTACGTGGTCGATTTATCTTATGTAATAAATACATATTAAGAACAGAAAAGATATCAAAATCCCAAAAAAGCAAATTGAAAACATCTTGTTTTTAATGTCCGTAAAAAGAGTACCTCTAATGACCGTAAATAATCAATTCAACCGTGTTTCACCATAAAACGAATGTTGGAACACTAATCTTCGCGCAGTAGACACCGAGTGTGAATTGTTTCGCCATAAAGCTTTTATGGCGCAGTAAACGGGGATCGACATTTGTGGCGCTTTCGCCACAAGTGGTATAAGCCCTTTGAATATTTAACAATTTGCGCACGTGTTAATAACGAAGGTTAGGGTTTAAATTCAGTTTAATTAGAAAAAAAACGCAAGACTGCATACTAACAAAATACATACTGAAAATATTGACTAAGGGGGGCGAAAACTAAATATGTTTTATATATGTATATACTAGTTAATGTGCTACTAGCTGTGCCCGCGATTTCGTCCGCGTAAAATTTTAGCGTGATGATATGGCCTATATACATATATCCTCGATAAAAGGGCTATCTAACACTGATAGAATTTTTATATCTATACTATATCCAGACTGATATATAAAGCTGAAGAGTATGTTTGTTTGAACGCGCTAATCTCAGGAACTATTGGTCCGATTTGAAAAATTATTTCAGTGTTAGATAGCCTATTTAGCTGTGGTCACTTGAGTGAGTTTATAAAATTATTTCTGATGGTAAAAGTAAACTTAGAATTTATTTCTAAGAACTAAATCGGCCTGTCGATGAATTTATCACTACTCACAGATTAACAAGAAAATTTTAGTTCATCATCCGTAACTTATGTTCAGATCACAAAAACACGATTTTAAATCTGGAAGTAATAAGTATATAATATTGAAATATTATATACTTATTACTTATTAAATTGTGTGTGAAATTTTGAAGATAAGAGATTTTTATCCAAAAAATTCTTAACATAAAATTATAAATTACTCTAATTTAAACTAATGAAGACCTAAGTAATGAAAATAATTAGCGATAGGTCTAAATTCGACATCGGCAACACTGAAATGGCTGTCATAGTGTAAGTCTCAAGAGAATAATAAATAATTAATAAACATAGCAACCAAATTAGGTTATGTTTTAAAAGTTTGTCTTTTTCTTTTAAATTTCTTTAAGATAGTTGTTACTTTGCTTATGTCTCCATGCATTCGTCGTTGTTATTTCGTCATCTTCGTAAAAGTACATGGAAACTTTCGGCACAATGTGCTTCAAGTTCCAAAGAAACGAATTCTAATGAAAGTCCATTAAAACGACTGCTAAAAGATGCAAGTGCTTATGGTGAAGCAGGGGCCGCTGTGCCCGCCGAAGGAGAGTTGTTATGGGCAACTCAGCCATACACAGAGTCTGCTACTCAAAAACAAACAGTTTATATCGATCCCAAAGAGACCACTGTGCTGCTGTTTCCTGGACAAGGTTCACAGCGAGTAGGGATGGGCCGTCGTTTGCAGGATGTACCAGCTGCGAGGGATTTATATGAAGTTGCTTCCAGCATTGTAGGGTATGCGTTGTTTTTTATTTGAAGGTATTTTATGTATTACTTGCTGTATACCGCAAGTTCGAATTCGTGAATTGAGTGCTTTTTTTTAATTTTGAGGGTTTTATTTTTTATGCAGAAGTCTAATTATTTTTCTAAAATTATTAGACCTAGCCTATGTTATTCTTCGTAACTCCAGCTATTTGCTAGTAAAAGTTCCTCTAAAATCGGCCCAGTCTTTTTCAGAGATTACTCAGAACAAACAAACAATAATGTTTTAACTTGCATTATTGTTATAGCTATCATATATATATAGAAAAATGCAATAAGTAAGAAAAATAATTTCAGCCTTACAAACAAACACTTCAATTTTGTTTCTATATATAGACATGTACCAAAGAAATATGATTAATATTATGATTGTCTTCCATTGGTCACAATGTAACAAGCTCAATGAAAATGTTCAAATTATTAATAGTGACAAATAAAGGGGTGGCATAAGTATTGGGCATACCTCAAATTATTTTTTCTTTTGCTCAACACATTAAATATCCCACGTTTAAAGTGAATAAAATTGTAAACTTACTTTAAATACGTGTATACGTATATGGAGCTAAAGAAGTTTCACTTCCGTTGTGTGGTTTACAGCACACTCTTATTTTTTTAATTAATGTGGCATTTGACTGACTTACAGGTGGGACGTGGGTCGCGTGTGTCGTGAAGGCCCTGCAGATGAGCTAGAGAAGCACTGCCAGACAGCTGTGCTTGTGACGGCCCTCGGTGCTCTAGAGTGTGCGCGTGATGAGCGGCCTGCAGCGATAGAACGCGTGCGCGCCGTCGCCGGATTCTCTTTAGGCGAAATTGCTGCCCTGGTTTTTGCAGGGGCCATGTCCTTCGAGCAGGCACTACGGTTTGTGGAACTACGCACAGCAGCTATGGTAGCGGCGTCACGCGAGCGGCCAGGCGGCATGCTGACCGTATGGTTGACGCCTGACGCCAATGTGCGCGCACTGCTGACTGCTGCACGTGACCACGCTAGAGGCTCCGACTTGCCTGAGCCCGTGTGCGATATCGCCAACTATCTCTTTCCCGGGTGCAAGGTGCTCGCCGGTGATGAAAAGGTATGTTTCTTATATTTAAGCTCAAATAGGATAATAATTTCAATATTTAATATGTTTTTAATAATTATGATCTATCCAGACGACTGTACATCGAAAGCGTCTTGAAGCGTCTGATTATTAAATATGAGGCGCAATTGTGGTGTACTTGTCTTTAAGCATATTTAGATGCGACATCCTTTGCTTCACTTGTACTGATTACGAAGCGTTCACTATAGAAAACGTGTCTCCATAAAATTAATTTTTTATCTGTGATTAATCCGAATTATTATTTTGTCGCAGACGCTGGCATTCGTAGAGGCGCAAGGACGCCGCTGGGGCGTCAAACGAGCGGCTCGGGTTCGCGTGGCGGGCGCGTTTCATTCCGCGCTGATGTCGCGCGCGGAAGAGGTCGTGCGAGAGGCGCTACTTTCGGTAGAGGTGCGTCCGCCGCGTGTGCGTGTAGTGTCGTGCCTGGACGCCCGCGCGTACGTTCAGTGATTTATAAGACGTTGTGAACTCAAAAAGTTAGAGTATTATTAACAATGGATATAACATACTCGATAATCGTTACTAATAAAATCGAGAGTCGAAAATATTACACAGCACTAGTGTCTGTCAAAACTTAAAATTTTAGGCGAATTTTAATTTGTAAATTAAATGTTAAATGCACTTTAATAATAATAAAATGTTATATGCTCGTTAAATGGACCCGACAAACATTAGTGTAAGCTATCAACAAAATAAAGTATAAATAAGAGAAAAGAATAATAAAGATAGAAAATATAAATAAGTATATTATTTTAGTAGTATGTACTATAATAAATAGTAAATATGATAACATTATATTTTAGTAATGGGGTTGCATATGTCTGGAACTCCGCCGGTATGTATGTTTTCTTAACAATAATTCTTCTTCTTTATATATAAAAATCAATTCGTTATCCTCTCTATACCTCAGAAATAGCTGAACTATTATGAATTCTGTATATTTGTTTTAAACCCGTTCTTCCCGGCAATGTTTAAAAGAAAAGAAATTATCAAAACCTTTAGTTTTTTGATAGTTACAGTGGCTCAGAGAGGTGGCTCAATATCCTGTCCTATATTCCAAAATCAAAAATCATTTATTTTGCGAGAATGTTACAGAGTATTTGCCATCCAACATAATTAATATTATGATTTTTTTTTTAAATTAAAAAATGGTCACAAAAGAAATAGTTTTTAATAATAAGCAAACATAAAAATGATAAAACATACGACTGATTCTCACGAAATGTTACTATCTCAAAACGTCTAAATTAATTAAAGATACCGCAGCATCCGAGTTAGAGATGGTATAATCATTTCCTACAAAACTGGTCTTTGTAAACTGGTCTCAACACATCATTGCTCTAAATGAACTAAAAATATACTTTATTAATAACTCTTATTAAGAAACTAACTGTGCCCGCGGCTTCGTCCGCGTAAAATTAAGTAAAAAAAAATAGATTCAATTTTAGCTTAATTATGTATAGCCTATAGCCTTCCTCGATAAATAGGCTGAAAGATTTTTTCAAATCGGAATAACAGTTTCTGAGATTACAATTAGAGTAAATATTGGTTACATACTCTCATCAGTTATTTCGTCATATAAAATGTCAAACGAAACCTTATTATAAAAGTTACCCCAAAAATTTACTCAATAAATTTTATTTGCAATTTGTCAGCGCGAATACTATTATTTATTTCCCATTATGAATAAGTAACAAATGAGGGTAAATAATTCTTATGGTAGAGAGCTTAAGAGGGGATTTTGCGCAAGACTCGAGCGCGTCAAAAACTCGTATAAAACTTAGAAAAATTCGAACGCGACATTTTAAGATATGGTCAGTTAACTACATAAGTTTACGTTTCAATAATCTGATAATAACTATTGATTAATTGATATTCGATGATCATCCATAGTATTTTAATTAACAACAACCTAAACTATCAATGTTTGATAGTTTCGATAATATTGACGCTATCGATAGAGCTACCAACATTTCGATTATTGCTTCAATAATATTGTATCGTCGATAAGTGGCCACCAACACTGTTTAATACGTTCAGACATTACAGGTTTATTTAAAGATTAAAATATCGTTACTTTAAACGTAAAAAAAGAAAAAAAAAGACTTCAAAGAGCCGTCGACGCAGCGCCGAAAACCAATTTCGTTACACGCACGCAACGCTTCGCAACTTTAAAGAACTGATCACACAGGACTTATTTTCGGTATAGAACCCAAAACGGTGCAGAAATGTATGCAATTCATAGTGGCAAAGGTTCTCATTAAGGCACTGTTTTTTATTTTGATATAAATTTACCACATAGGTTTAATGTCTCCCATTAACATAAAAAGAATGCATTGGAATGGAATCAAAAACATACTGGCTGAAAATAACGATCGACTGAATGAAAACCGAAAAAAAAAAACAATTTTCGCTCATTTTCACTATTTTAAAACTTTGATACTTCGTATTTAGCAAGAAAAGTTTAAAAACTGGAGACAGACAGCAGAATACTTGAAGCATAATAATGCATAACGAAAATTTTATTAAAAGCTAATAATTTTGTTAGGAAACTACCTTCATTTGTCATAATATAGCTGCCCTCATTTTGAATATTATTAAACTATTCACACGTTGTGGCTATATAAAAACCGATCATAATTCCTGTTGTTCATTCCTTTGTTAGCGTTCATAGCTTGAGGTCGTTATCTATGTGATTTGTATAAGTTTAGTATTGTATAACTTGATGCTTTATTTTAAGATGACTAATTATCGGCTATTCCTGACTTATAGTTTAAATGGCGTGTTTCTGTTCGAACGACTGGTCTGCTAGTTTTTTGCTGTAGCATACAAACAGGCAAAGCAGCTCAGCAAATCCCGCGTCATAAGAAATCTTTGACACGCAGCGCAGATTTTAGCTACAACTAAACATTTTTAGGATTTCATTTATAGTGATGTTTTCAACAATCGATTCCATTTTAGCGTGATGATAAATAGCCTATAACCTTCCTCGATATGGGCTGTCTAACACTGAAAGAATATTTCAAATGGGACCAGTACTTTCTGAGATTAGCGCGTTTAAGCAGTATATATTATTGCAATATTTGTATCTTCATAATGTATATATGAATACATTTAGGGAGAGCTAACTGGCCGCATATAATTTGCGCTTCTAATTTGGCGACGTCGCCAAACCGTCGCCAAGTGAGTTCCCTTTTCTAAATTTTATATGAATTGTTTGGCTACGTAACCAGCGACGTCGCCATGGCATTTCGATGGTAGGGCTCTTAGCGTTTAAAGCTATCTCTGACAGAGACCTAGGCAACAGAGGATATAAAGAATTAAAAAAGGGTGATGCTAAAATAATTGAGTGGATAAGTAAAAATACATAATTATAAATGACATTTTAATAACAATAGACTTAAGATTAGCATTAATGGTGCTTATACCGGAGCTAGACATTGCTCAAAGTGTTTGTACATTTTGACGTTAAAGTTGGCATCTATATGTATTTTGGCTGAACTTGAGACATAGGATAGTTTTTATCTTGATTGTTTACCTTTTATTTTTTTATTTATTTAATAAGATGACATCCTGCCAGGTCCTTAAATCATTAATAATTAATAAAGCTGTTCTTTATTGAGATGATAAAATTTCAATTATATAAATTTATGAAGTAATTTTCGTTACCAAAAAAGCGTAATCCAATTTTCGTACATTCACTAAGAGCACATACATAGATCTAGAACAGAGCTAAAACAAGAACATTGTTACTCGATCTTTTAGTGTAAACAAAAGCTTGATCTTAATGTAGCCACTTGGCCATTCTACTTAATGTCTTTTCTTTAAAATGTGATACAGGCCATATAGTATTCTAAGTAGCAACAAAATCAGCATTTTATAGTAATTTTAAATAATCTTCCAATTTTGTCTTTTATTTTTTTTTCTTGAAAACCTTCCTTTACTATGAATAAGGGACTGAAACAGAACTGTATTTAAAACAAGCCAGTGGATCCAGTCCGTTTGGTGCCATGTGGTGCTAGTTTCTAAAGTGCAAAAGTAGATTTCCTGACAAATGGAATGGAATTATTGCTCATATCAGTGTTTTAAGTTTTGTAAAGAATTACTTCACCTCAGTTGAAGGTAGTTTGGTAAAAGAACTCTGTAATCTTGTACAGGCCTATGTTAGTTAACGGATAGAAATAAAATTATTAGGATAAGAATAAGAGAAATGTTTTCGTAATAAATTGAATTATTTTATATTTGACTGGATTTTGATTTTTTGAGTATTTTTCTGAGAATAAAAATTCTCAATAATATACACTTGTCATCAGAAAATTCGAAACATCTTGCAAGTTTATGTTTTGTAAGGTGTATCAGACAAAAACGTGTATATTTAGGAATATATGTGGATTTCTTAGCATTCCATGAATACGTTGTACAGGAAGGAACCATATGAACGATGTGACGCACGCTATAATAAATACGTAACCTTTTATTTATAACGTGGCCTGTTGCAGCCATTTTCGCTGTAACCAGATTTTCTTCGCAGCTTCGTTCGTAGTCTATGCCCTTTCCTTGGCGACGAAAACTTTTTTTTTAATTTTGTTGTGAAGGGTTGAGCACAGAATGTGAAAATGTAGCAAGATTACTTATGTTTAATCCAATTAAATTAAATAGCTTGTTTTTGTAATACTATCAAGACGTTCGACTTGGACGGATGATGATTTGAAAAATAGTACTTTTTTTCTCGTGCTGGGACCCTCTATAAACCAGACAACTGTCAAGTTAACTTGCCTATTTGATTTACTTTTAACTATTGTTAGCCCGGTCTAATACCAGGGTCCGCTTAAATTACAGAGAATGGGGCTGTGGGGCGAGTTAAGATGACCGACAGCCGTCTGACGTCAACCCCAGAACCCCCAATCTGTGCAATCTCACGGGTAATATCACTCAGTGACAATAATCGAGGCACACACACACGCGAGGTTGGATATTATAGAACCAGTGCTAAAAATGGTCACTCACCTATCACACGGTAGCGGTAATAACTGCTTAACCATCAACCTAACCTGCCTATATGATAAACTGAGAAAATGAAAACATACAAATGAACGTCGCTTCCCTTAGGTCGGTAAGTAAGTTCGTGACTGGTAGAGTGCGTACAGTCTAAAAATGCACGCCCCTCCACTAAATTCCATAAGTTAGTGTGAATGTAAATATTAATTGCAACGCTTGCATGTGTGTGTGTGCACCGATTTTGTGTCGAAGGCTAAAAAGCCAATGATATTGAAGCGCGTGTGTGTGTTGCGTCAACACACAGTTTTGCATAAGAAGGTGCGTGCATTTATAGACCTTCTTAACGTTTCTTTGGCAAGCTTTAAATTCTGTCGACCCAGAATTTAGCCACATCAACTGCCTTATCAGTGGCAGCCACTAAGCCCTCTTGCGTGCCACCTGTACGGGCACGCAGGGCACGATAAAAGATGACAAACTGTTTGAGTTGCATTTTTAGACTGAACGCACTATATCACAGCTCACAGCGACCTACCACTATATTACATTTCTGCGGCATCTGTCTCGATGTGAGTTTCCTCCAAATGAAGGCCCGTTCAATGTAAATGTGGACCGATTAAAGTTTTCTGTACCCTTCATTATACAGTTGATTAGTGATATCTCCAGTGGAGGGGATCGATACTGGTCGAGGGTTGTCGTTGACTCACGCGATGGTGTTGGCGGAGCGCCAAACCCTCTCACTGATGCACCAAGTCTTTTATAACGTCTACAAAAGGAAACAACTAAGGGGCTCTCAGAGGTTTGTTTAATTGGTTGGTATCAAAAACTATTTTCATTCAAATTAGCCAATAATACTTGAAGCGAAAACTTTCGGTACCATTTTCCGAAAACTGCGCGGACGTAGGAGTATGATATTTGGCACAGCTATAGTTTATGTAGGGGCAGGTGTGCGATTGGTAGTATTTTTTATAAAATATGCGTTGTAAATATATTAAATTATAAAAGTACTTAAAACCACACGCAAACCAAGGCAAAACGATTACGACACACATGTATAGATTTTTACTATAATGCCGGAGCCAGAAATAATCAGTGTTTGTACATTTTTGTAGTTGAGGACTACAAAGTGCCACAAAACTTTGCGCAGGCAAAGTCCCCGGTTACAGTACATGATCATTTGAATGATCATCCAAATGAAGCTATGTCTAGCTCCGGCATAAGATGGTGTCAACGTGTACTCGTGACAAATAATAACGTGCTTTGTCAATTATAACATTTAGTGGGATAAAATTGTTATAAAGCAAAATGTATTAATTTTAATAAAAATAGTTTTAAAGTCCGGGTGCTGGTAAACAATTTCAACCAGCTCAAAATTGTTTCGCTATCCGTTAGGCTGCCAAATATTAAACATTCCCAAAGAGACAGAGACGAATTTCTTAGCATTCCATGGAATCACCGTGCGGGTGCCATTGAGTGATGTTAATCATGAAGTTTTAGAGATCGTGGGGGTTCCGAGGATGACGTCAGACGCTAATCGGTCATCTTAACTCGCCCCGCAGCCAAATCCTCTGCAATCTAAGCGGACCCTGGTACTTAACCGGGATAACGCTAGGAAGAAGAAGAAGATAGATTTAACTATTCCTAAACACAAAAATACTTAATAAAATATCCATTACATTTCTAACTCTTTATACGTACTTACAATCGCATTGTATAAACGGATAAAAGCGGCAGTCGAACGCGAACAGTGAAAGCCTCTCGGGCTAAACAAGCATTTTTAATTAAAGCTCCCTTCAAAACCGCCAACAAAAAACTGTACAACAATAGCAACAATCTAGGAAACGATCTAACTGTATAAACACGCGAATAATGCGCAATCAAAAGGGCAGCGGGCCACCGCGCCGAGGGCTATGCAACGGGGGAGTTCCTCTCCCCTCCTTTTCACGAATTACTTTTAATTACTTTTCGAATACAACTTTCAATTCCCGCATTCTTCGATGTGGACGATTAAAACACGTTGTCTCTGATTTCTAAGGTTAAGAAAAATCGTTTAAAAATCCAGGAGTATAGACCGAGATGGTATACAATACGTCAAAGGAATACCAAAGAGTATAAGTAATGGAACCTCGATAAAGGAGATGAAAGACTGTGTTGTGTTTTAGTGGGTAATGTGACCTCAGGCAATAGAGTCCCATTCTTCCGAACAAGTCGTCCTGGTTTCTTTGATAGAAAATGTCGGAGGAAAAAATTATATCCCATGCACCTTAACCATTTAAATATTAAAATATACCGTAGCTAAAGGATATTAAATTATCGCGACAAATAATAAATTTGTGTATGTATATCAAAATGAATCCGATTTGCTTTCGTCACGACATCACGCGTGAACGGCTGGACCGATTTCGCTTATTCTTTTTTTGTTCTATTTATTATTGTCAGGAGAAAATTGTTATGTAAGAAAAAGTATAAAAAATTAGGCGAAAAATTAAAAAAATTAAGAATACTTAACCAACATATTTAATTATTTCTAATGTAACTTTGAATCGGAACGGGGATGGGAACGGATACGGAAATGGAAACGGGGATAATATTATAGGATAATAGAATGTAGTAAATAGTAAGTAACCCAACTTTCGGGCTGTGTATAACAGACGGCTGTTACCTATAACACAGGCATTAAGTTGTCTACCTTAGGAACAGACGTCCGTGTGTCATAAGTCTGTGTATATTTATATTTATTTATATTTAAATAGTGATACTAGTAAAATAATTTAATTTTGACGTTATAAACAGACACTTAAATTTAATTTACGTTTAGTAAGTAAATTTGTGTAAGCACCTGTTTTTAAAAGTTACTAAATTTTTCATGTATACGATTATCTCAAAAAAGTTTCCATTGTAAAAGGAAAAATAATCCGCCTGGTTGTGACGTTCTCATTTCAAATCAGACTCAACAACAAAATGACAGTTGTATAAAGATCACGACAAAATTAACTTTCGGGTTACAAAATAAAATTTTCAGTGTTCATAGTTATGCCGAAATAGGACAGGGTCGAAAACACAACAACAGTAAGTATTCCTTATTAATCAAAATTAAAACAAAAACTATCATTTACAATGCAAACTCTAGCAGTCTAGCAGTATCCTAGCAATATTCTAGAAAACCCTTCTGTAAATTTCTAATATTACCTTCGCACAAATACACAAAGTTCTTTAAAATCTTCAAAATCGATCAAATATTTAAAGAATAAGTGTAATATAAACATTTAAATCTTAACAAACACATCAAATTACTCTACACGCGGAAGAAAAATTGAGTATTCTGATAAAAACTTGAAATTAACAGGTCATGGAGCAAATGTACCTGGTTGAAATATTCATAGACAAGGTGACAATCTATGCATCTGAAGAAGATGAAAAGAGCGGCGCAAATAAAAATCTTATAATAAAAATAAAATTTGGACCCAAAGTAGAATTCATTATTAAAGAAGGTCAATTAGCATTAAATGAAGAAACAAAAGATGACATCATGGAGTGTGATGAAGATGGAAAAAGAAAATGGACTAGAACCATAAGAGTGGGAAAATCATATTTATTCCCTTCTTATCCTGACACTGTACTTATGATTCTGAATAAGTTTCCACTTGAAATTGAAGTATGGAATGATGATGAGAATGAAGTAGAAATATTTGTCGGAATTGGAACAATGCATTGGGACACACAATTTTTCCATATGTTAAAAGAAACTGCAGAAAGTTGTAGACTTCATGAACCTCTTGCAATAAAACAGAGCGCAATACTCTTTGCTGAGTGTTGTTGCAAGCGTGTGGGTGAAGTATCGTTCATTCTTAGACTGAGCGCATTAGGAGAAAGTATTATAACAGAATTTCAACAACTTATGAAAGACCCAGATACCTTTGTTTTTAGAACGAATAAAGCCCCAAGCATGTTTCAATGTAAAAGAATTGAGGGCGATGATCCCAATTTCTGCATGGTTGGTAGTTTATATGAAACCACTACTTTAGAAGATCCAACTGTAGTTAACAATGCTGTACAAAAAATAGAAATTTGCACGGAACTACAAAGTTGTGGTATTGGTCAAAAAGATACAGATTACAGTTGTAAACATACTACAGAAAGTGAAGAAGTACCACCTAAGAAGGTTTATCCTATTGATAAAATAAGAATGGGTGACATTGTAGGACCATGTGGTAATGCAAATTGTGCATTAGCACATAAAGTTAAAACATATATTAGAAATCTGAAAACATATAAGAAAGAGGCGGAAGGTAAAGTCACGGAAAAAAAAGACGATACTACAAAAAAGATATGTGGTACTTGTTGCTGTAAAGATGAACGTTGGCATCGTGAAGAATGTCCTGATGCTCAAGAAAAAGGAGGAAAACCAGAAAAAGTTGAGTGTTCTGGGTGTGGTGGTAAGACTCAAGCAGGAGAAACATGTGAAGATAGAAAGAATAAATATATGGGAACTGGCCTTACGCCAAAAACAAGTAAAACAACTGTTGCATATGTATTTAGTGTAACAAAAGTTCCCGATTTTAAGGAGTCAATGTATGGAAGGAATTATACAATGGAAAATCTTATAACAAATTATAGTTGTCCAATTACGGAAAAAAATCTCAATATTGCGTCTAGTAGTAAAGGTGGTTGCTGTTGTGGCAAATCAGGATGTCCCTGGACTGAAGATCAAGAAAAAGATAAAAACGACGTACCATCTGTGAAAATACCCGAAAACAAGCCACCGGCCGCAAGTCGGAGTACTGGGAATCAAGCTCTAGTTTATAATGTTGAGGTTAAAGAGTCAAAAAGAAAAATTGCTGTATATAATTGTGTTGAATTACCCGAAGACAGAGATTGCAAGTGTAATCCACCAAAACCTTCACCACCATGCAAAACATTCGACTGCGAGTGCATCTCAGGTATGGGAAATGCAGCTGCAAGAAAAGCCCATCGACCGTACTGTCCATCCTATAAACACAAATCAACCTGCCCCGTGAACATGAAGAATGAAGACGAAGTGAAGAAAACTGATGATGATGAAGATGAGGCAGAACCGTTGCCCTATGGACTTCCACCGATCAAACTGGGACCCTGTCCTGTAATGGGTAGACCATGCTCGGTACCAGATGGCTTTGCAAGAATGTATAAGACAGGAGCATTACCTCCCCAACCACCAAGTTATAGCGACGCAGGCAAAATATGCTGTTCGAAAGAGTATGAAAGAATAAAGAAAGCAATAAAAGATTACATGAGATATGAAAAAGATCACGATTTCAGATGCATAAACAAATTTAATGTGGACACTGAAAGAAGATGCTGTGACAAGGAACAAAAATTATTATCTTTAATGGGTAAAGCCTGCTGTGGAAGTCATAAGTTGGCTATACAAGAGAAGTACAAAGAAGATAAGAAAGGCTCTTAATTATATTTGATATTTTATTTTGTAACCCACTAGTGTACATAACCTAAGATGTAATTAAACTTATACAACTTAATTTGATTTAGTTTCACTTTCTTTAATACGTCTAAATTGTTAGGAATAATATTTTTTTTAAAGTTATCATATCTTTTCTCTGTCGCAATAAAAATATATCGCTACTTGAAATAAATAAATTTGAATTGATAGTTTGGAGTTTTAACAAAACTAAGATTTGAATATGATGTAAACTCATTTATTAGAAAATAATTCTTAAACGTAAATATATTTAAAAATCACCTTCAAGAGAAGGTCTTGAATTTGGAATTCTTCGGAAGACGTAAGATATTATATTGTTAATTGTAGGAAAAGAATTTATAGAAGCACATTGCACAATATGTCCCTTTTTCATTGTAGATATTGGTTAGAAACCATTATAATGGCTGATGATGAAGACAATGATAAGAAGAAGAAGAAGAAAAATGCTTCAAAATATAACTATTCTTTTGGGGACGTTCATCCAGGTATCAACTCTTGTTTAGATTATTGAAACTTCAGGTCTTTGAGATTTTTCTAATAGCTTCTAACAATATAAAGATATTTATAACAAATTATCTGAAATTGTAAAAAATGAGATTTACTGTTGCATATTTTTTAGGGAATTCAATTGGACATAAAACATGCAATCCGTTTTTAAAGCCGGGTTATCCGGTTCCTGCGGAAATGGGATGGCTTTGGAATGCACAAGATGTTCCAGGAATGAAGGTAATAGCTTGTTTTAGTTTCATTGCTTAATTTTAGATTGGCAGCCTATAGAGATATATATCTATAAAAAATGGCTAATCTGTAGGTTAAGAATTGGAGATGTACTAGATACACATATATGTCATTTCTCATACTTAGTCAACATTCGCTTTATAAAATAATAAGAAAAAGTGTGCATAAAATGTATGTATTTCTTATATTAAAGTTCAATGTTTTTATTTTTAGCCTAGACGTGGTTGGCAGCCAGGCGTGATTGGCAAAACTGTTGCAAAAATGATGACGTTTAAATGTCCGCGCGGTGGTCAAGAAAAGGACAAAAGTAAGAAGAAGAAAAAGAAAGGTCGTACAGCCGGAGCTGATATGGGTGGTGGTGATTCGGAACCTGATGAGCCATTAGATCCGAAACCAGCTCTCAAGGTTCAAAGGAAGGGAGACGTATTTACTATACAAGTATGATTTCTACAACTGCAACAATATGAATCTATTTTTAGGAGTCAATTTATGACTAAATTAAGTGTTGAATTTTATGGTAATATTCTATTATTGGTATATGAACAGAGTCGTCAGGGCCCAGTAGCTAGAATAGTCCGTACTTTTTATTCTAAGATCTACGTACGTAAAAGCATTTCTGAGATTTCTATTATGAATATTCCGCTCTGTACAGTTCATCACAGATTTTATAGAAAAGAAAAACATTGTGATAAAACTCTTATGCATCACAAATTTCCCAAATCCGCAGTGTATCATGGTGCTAGTATTATACCGCAAACTTTTCTCTCCCAAGGGAGAGAAGATCTTTGCTCCACTCTGAGATATTTACAGGCACTTATAGTATGTAATTCGTATACAGCTTTTGAATCTAAACCATAATTATACAGGTAAACCCTTTAAAAGATCTAACAGAGATCGCACCGAATGAAGATCCCTACGTCGACTGTGATCCCCTGATTTTCAAAATCATCAAAAAGCGTAGTCCCGAGGAACAAGCCAAAGTCGAAGCTCGTAAAATGGTTAAATTAAAACGGCAACGTGACGCCGAAATAAGAAAAGCACTATCTGAAGCCGTTGAGGATATTTGCAAATGCGCCTACATGGATGTCTATTGTAACGATCTCGCTGCTATCGACAAAGTTATAGACAGCTGTCCAGCTTTTAAAGAACCTGAATGTGTTTGCAAATCAGAATCGTTGAGCTCGTTATCCAGCAATGCAACTTGGGATATAGAATACACACCACCATTCGGTTGTTTTGACTTGAATCCCCGAAAACGAAAGCATTTCGTTCACGTCGAAACTCAATACAGCCTTGCCGATGCGGGCATTGAAATACCAAAACCTAAATGCAAAAAATCTTGTACATCCTTTAAGCCAAAGAATAGGAAGGTTGTGAACAAGACATGTTGCGGCCCTTGTCGTAGATAATATCTATAAAGATTCAATGGCTTTGTAAATATTTTATGTGATTGTATTTATGGAAAGTGTTTCAAATGGTGATAATATTTTAGTTACAGTAAATAAGCATGAAATAGTTAAAATTGTTTATTATATTAAATTTGTTGTAATGATTATTTTTTTTTAGCTTGGATTATTTTATTCCCTATCACCTGATTTTATTTTATTCTGTATAATTCAACTCAATTCACTTATTTGCTAGAAAGTAGTATAAATAAAAATGAATTTGTTTCACCAAATTGGATGTCTTTTTTTGTTGTGTTCATTACTTGTAGGACAAGGTTTGTATACTTAAAAATGTCTGCCTGTCTGTTTGTTAAGGGTAATTTTTCAAAATATTAGGATAGGGCAAGGAAACAGGAAAGGTAAAGGGAACGACAACGGGAAACGGGGAACGGGTACGGAAAAGGGAATATAAGAAATAGAATGTAGTAAATAGTAAGTAAACTAACGTTCAGGCAGGATAACGTCTGCCAAATCCGCTAGTTCCTGACATTTCTTACTACGTACATACCTTTTGATGAACGGTCGAAATTATGCCAACCGAACTTGCTAAAGAAGGGTGACAAAACGATTGTCGTAATTATAAGGGTTCCGCCTATTGCCAGCGCTGATGGATTTAAGTTTATTTTGGGTAAGTGCTGAAAAATAATAATTTTGATTATTTCATAAAGCATAACATACCATAGAAATATGACAAACATAGGTTATAAGATACTTACAATTCCTGGAAAGCCAAACTGTGTTACAGCGTTAAATGTTTTTTTAAGTGGTATTTTCAAGAAAGGAATTGAAAAGTCCAAACCAACCTAAAAAATGTTTTTTTTTTTGTTATTCTATTAAACTTACATACTAAATTAATTTAAAATTTTAGTTACTATCGCTAAGTAATAGATTTAGATGAGAATAATGAATATTGATTTAAAATATGCTTCCGACTGATTCACGACTTGTGTCAAGAGACTGACACATACAACACAAATAAAACCCTCAAAATGAGTGTTTTATTTTTTTGTACGGAACCATAATTAATTAGTTCAAAGTAAAGTAATCTATGTTGTTCCCTGCAAACTCTGCTGGCAGTCAGTGATCGAAATCCCATCCAAATCGGTCCGGTCAGTTTCGGAGATTACCCGGAACAAACAGACGGATAAAAAAGTTTTAATTTGCATTTTTGCTATAAGTATCGTATATACGTATAATTATTTATATCGCATATGTAATTAGTAAAAAAAAGCTAACTCAATTTAATTTATAGTGCAGATATAGGATTTGCTATAATTATTTACTTCAGTATGGATGAATATTATGTACCTATACGTTAAGAGCAGTTAAAGATTAATTTTTTAATTGATCCTTAGAAAGAAAATAAGTTTTAAAAACCATAAATGTCGAAAACGAGTTGTCTATGTCCATGATTTGTGTAAATTAATTTGTCTATGGCCGCCACACCGGGTGGATTTAAGTAGGAAAAGGTGGATTTAGCAAAATTTACTAAAAACTCACCTCAATTTCTTCATTTTCATTATTGAAAGTAAATATTCTTGATTGCCTTGAATCCTGTTTTATATTTTCACTTGACGCTAACACGAAGAAGGTTATATAGACTAAAAATTTAAAGGTCGACATTTT
>JANCMC010033613.1:27105015-27124615 GCA_024363005.1 Charaxes varanes | reverse complement strand
CACGATTGTTGATTTTTTTACGCTGCATTTGCAGAAATACTGTAGAAAGGTATGCGTTGGTAGTGCGAGTAATGTTTCCGTGTATTGTTGCAAAAAATTATAACGGCTCTTTACCTCTAAGATTGTGATCAGTGCAGCCGTAAGAAAAGATAGATACGATATCGCGTTATTAGGTTCGCGCCAAATACGCATAAGGAATCATAAACATTTTTGAAGAGCTAACGATAAAACAGTATTGTAATGCTATTTTTAAATAGCCCTTAAAGTTCGAGGAAAAAAAAGAGAAAAAATGTTTAAAAAAAAATTAAAAAATATCGAAATTGAGAAAAACAATTGAATTGAATGCTGAACAAGTCTTGGACTCCAGCTACCAGCTATTGTGTAAATACACACAACATGTGTAAATAACTAAATTAATAAATGTTCGATGTATTTGATGTCGCTTGAACGAGAAACATCGGCTTACTGTTATACTAGCAAAAAGCTGAGCTTTGTGATGGTTCGCGTACTATTTCATAAAAAAATTTTCATTATAGTATTTTTTGACAGATAACACATTTTTTGACAGATTAGATATGAAGTTAAATTATTAGGTTAAAGCAGAAATCTATAGGCCTGATAGTTTTTCAATAAAGTGTTCAGGTCGTGGCATACCGGACAGTATTAGGACTCGCTTCGCTCGGCGTAACAAATATTAAGTATTTAAATATGCTTTTTTAAATACAGAGGTTGTCACTGAGTGCTGGTACCGAATAATACGAGTATAGTTACACCATAGATTATTACAATTAAAATATAAAGAAACTAGCTTAACTTCTTAATATATTTTATATGATATTTAGTAAATATATCCCTGTCTAGTAACATCATCACTCTTTATTTCTTAAGAGTCAATTTGTAACATTTTCACGCTACACGATCAACAAGATGACACATCTCAAAAGAAAACTCGCGGGTTACGTAATGTAATTTTGATAGCCCTTTTTAGGTGCTTATATTAATTATTTACCGTCAGTTCTAAACGATCCTGTCGTCGAATGCTCTCTTAACATAAGTCAAAGCGGAGGTAAAAGGGAAGACATATATATATTTTTTTATGTTACAAGGGGGCAGACGAGCAGGCAGCAGGCACCGAAGTGCCTACCGACGCCCATGGACATCTGCGGCCTAAACTCGTCATTAAAGGCAACGCGTCTGCTAACCTTCTGGTCGTGCACATATCCATGGGCGTCGGTAGGCACTTAGCTGTCTGCTGCCTGCTCGTGTGCCTCTTGTTACATAAAAAAATTTAATAAAATAGATTCAATTTTAGTGTGATGAGCCTTTCCCGATAAATGGGCTATCTAACACCGAAAGAATTTTTCAAATCGGACCAGCAGTTCCCGAGATTAGCGCGTTCAAGCAAACAAACAAACTCTTCAGCTTTATACATTTGTATAGATTTATTAATTGATTAATTACCTTTTTTAATCTTTATTTAGCCTATAAAGAATATATTGACATTCGATATTTATCCCAAAATATTTTGCAATCTGTGCACGTTGTTTAATCTGTGATATTTTCGTGGTATTTGGTATAGATGTTTCAGTCTAAAAATGCACGCCCGTCCGCTAATTAATTGCAACGCTTGCTTGTGTGTGTGCACCGTTTATATTGTAAGCCATTGATATTGATCGACTTGCGTGTTTATGTCTACGCGTTACTTAGGCATCTAGAGATGATTACTTTGGCGTGCATTTTTAGACTGTACGCACTCTATCTGTTTGTATCAATCAACTCCTTCCGCTTCCTTTTCCGTTCCTTATGTATCCATCGTTGTATAAATATAGTTGCCTTAATATTTATATTACGTAAAGAAAGTTTGTATAAGTTTTTTCTATTTTTTTTTTTTAAATAATACAGGTAATTTTTCTACCCATGTTGCGTACGTTTATGTGTTGTTTCCATTGCGGTTTAATGTGAAAATATTGAAGAAATTTGTTTCCGTTAGCAGGTTATTGAAAGACAATGGAAGCTTTACAGATTTATTGACATATTCCGGATTAGTATAACAAAGTGAACTTCACATTACACGATGAGGGGCGAGCAAAGACAAAACAGTCTTTTATATAGCCACTGTACAGCGCCACACGCGGCTATTACGGACACCAAACAATCGTTCGGAAATCTTTATGTTTAATATTCCAACAGTTTCTGATTTAAAATCGCACTGGGACAGATATTCATAATGATATTGTACAGTATTCAGTTTTGTCTAGGAGGTCGTGGCCTAATCAGTGGTCGGCATTTGAGTCGATCGCTAAGTTAAGTTGCTCTGGCTGCGATCAGGTGGTATAATTGTACTCTTTCTGTTCCGTTCCATTCCGGTTCCCGTTCCCAATATTTTCAAAAATTAGCCGTAACAAACAGACATACATTTTTAAGAATATAAGTTGTAACAATAACGAACAAAACAAAAAATATTATCAATTTTGGTGCAGTCGTTCAAAAGTTACATACATTTTGAAAACTTATTTTTATTTAAATAAGTTAATATGGTTTAGTTAAGTATTACAAAATTTTATAATTTTCCGCGCAATTTTTTTCTTTCGTACCAACTATTTCCTGACAAGAACGAACAACTACAACGAAAAAAAGTGGCGAAATCGGTCCAGCCGTTCACGCGTGATGCCGTGATAAGAAAAATAGGGATTCACTCTTACATATGTATCTATATACATATGTAAGGTAGGACCAGGTAATTATCTGTGATAAATACCTACTTGCATGTTTTACACAAGAACGACATCAACATAAATGCAATTAAAAATGCTGTACAACTAAGGTGAAAGGGAATATGAGTCCCCTTTGGCACCTAGTTCTGAAGCCCCTAAGAGGCATTGCCGATTATATGTTACTAATTCAGGCAGAGGAGGACCGATTAAATCTGCAACAGTACTGTCGTTTTTGGTGAAAGATTTCGACTATTAACCTCGAGTTGAAGTTGGGCCTTTCGCAACTGCCCGCGGTCCCCCGATGGACATTATCGACCATTAGCATACGTGAGCCGGTACGTGGGGGGTCCAGCCCCGACTCACACGACAGCACACTCCACCTCACGTCGCTCTGAATCACCCGCACGTGATCCGCGAGCACGTAGACTATTGTAACACCGATGTTGAAACATATGTTCCAGCTAAACTGTCGTATCT
Source organism: Charaxes varanes (assembly GCA_024363005.1). NCBI lineage: Eukaryota > Metazoa > Arthropoda > Insecta > Lepidoptera > Nymphalidae > Charaxes > Charaxes varanes. The sequence continues at coordinate 27,121,424 of JANCMC010033613.1, read as the reverse complement.
TTTCCACAAGAATATTTTTCTTCTGGATTAAGGGCGAAAGTCAGGAGTAATATATTGTGTTAAATATTTTAAAAATTACTTGAGCACTGACTGGCTAATTTGTAAGTTGAAGTTGAATTATAGCCACTTAAACCTCGATACTGAACCAAGACGAGCTGAAATCCTAAAGTTTAACAATGCAATGCATACACCCTTTAACTATGCACGGAAATTAACCTTACAAAAAAATTAGAGCCGAATAATTCTTTCTTTACGTCTAGCATTATGTTGCTCCTGGCGAAGAGAAGCACCAGAGTTCTAGAACGAGAAGCGAGGAAGGATCGGCAATGTGCTAGTAATATTACTAGTATTTGCAAGCGTATATGGTCTCCTAACAAAAGGCACGCCGTTCGCTTTTATGTACGTGATGTTTTAGGTAGGTAGAATTTTTTCTCGTGTTGCTTATCCATCTAACGCTCAATAAATAACTTCGTTTCAATAACATTACTATAAATAGTGTAATAATTTATATATAGTTACCGTTCTCGGAAGCGATAGAAGATTGTAATCATGCCTTTAAAGTGACATAGAAAAGGCGTTTAATTACACGGTGTTGTCTGCGCGGACTAGTAATGTGCGTCGTTGGTGAGCGAGGGTCGTAAGGTAACGTCTCAAGGAGCCTGTTCCGGAGTAAGGCGGTCAGTGTGAGCGGGCCTACGTGACACACATACTAATGTGTCCGTATTTCCTAAGCCGTGGCCGATCCTTGGGATAAATATCGCTACACATTTGCTATTGTTTATTATTTACAAATTGAAATACTAACAAGTAAAAATAAATATGTACACAGCAGGTATGCCACCGGTAGTGAGGCAAAGGTGAGCATCTGGTGGTTAGGGCTCCACAACCCTAAGAACTCGTCACTCTTTGTGTTGCCTTTAATTCAGTAAACGATTACGTCCTCTTTAAGGTTTGGACCAACAACAATTTAATCCGAGCGGTAGCCGCTAAATGCGATGGGATCTCATCATCTAATAAATAAATTTAATTTTGTTTCGATTAGAACTCTACAAACATTATTACGAATTTTTTTATTCTCGAACAGTGTTTCCAATATTGCTTATTATGTCCAATATTGAAAGAAGAAACACATTAAAGCAATCTCAATAGCAAATACCAAAACACACGTAAAAAATTTCCACTTCCGCAATGTAAAATTTTAAGTCAAGGATCCGAAGCTGCTCGCTTTGCGGATCGTTTTGATTAATGGAAAAATCCGTCCGAACAAAGCTGATCACCCGCCTGCCACAGTGTTACGTGCTCGAGGTCGGCTCCTCGATGCGCTTTGGTAACCAAGTTCAGTACTACTAATGCATCAGTATATTTACTTATTCCTTATATATATCAAGGAAAAATGCTTCGTTAGAATGTTCTTTTAAAGGATGGCGCCAAGTTGACACAGATTTGTTTCTTGAAGTGAAAATATATTTAATAGTAATCTCCTAAAATTCAATTGCAATAAAATGTTCAAGACGCGCTTATATAGAAGAGTTCCGTATTTAATACGCTGTAAAGATGATTGTTAAATAACTTCAATAACAGACAATAAACTTATTACAGAAACATAAGTAGAAAATCATATGAAATAAAGCTTGTTTCATATTAAAAAAATTGTTCGCTTTTGATACTTTAGAAGGATATTTATTTTATTTAGTGTAAGAAAAAACGGATTTAAAATATTTCCTTACACATACGGATGTGTGACACTATCGCGTCTGAAACAGTCGAACGGATCACGTTCATAACACATTAAAGTTTTTTTATTATCTTCAGAATTACAGTGCGCGGTTTCCTATTGAAAATGGTTGTGTAATTCGGTGTCGTTTATATACAGTTAACGAAGAATTAAATTACAGCCGAACATACCACCTAGTGGAATGTTACCGTATTAAAGTATTGAGCTTCTTCTAAGGGATAGTGCTTAACGTCAATGGCGGCCAGCACAGCTGATAGTTCGTAATAGTTAGCAAATATTAGGCGTGCACTTTGGATACTCCAAACTATTTCATTTAATTGGGAGAGTTATAATTTAAAAAAAAATCCTTCTCATACGTAAAAAGTATTCCTAATATTAGGAATTAATATTCTTAAAAAAAACAAAACTCACCCAGAAGTATTTCCACCGTACATTCGCTCATGTAGTCGTGGCAGTCAAAGGTTCCAGTTTCCTTTTTCAGCTTATTGACGACGGCGCGGGAGTTAGCGTTGAAGAGGTCGATGAAGCTCTTCAGCACGTTCAGATGGAACGTTGGTGCGATCAGCTTGCGGTGAGAGCGCCACTTTTGACCTTCAAATAATATAATTATTGTACTGACAATCCTTATACGTATAACACTTTTTTGGAACCAGTTCCCATCTTCGATGTTTTCAAAACGATACGATTTGAAGCAACGCATCTGCCCATTCAGAGAAATTATTCATATCTAAATTTCGCCACCAAACATCGCGTCAGAACACATAATTTTATTTCCAAACCGATACGACCGAGCGACCGAGGGGTCTTATGTATATATCTGTTAATGTGTATGCGCTCCTCTGGAAGGTGCGCTAGTCGTGTACATACTCCATTATAGTTATCACTACTTATAAACTTGCGGTCTACTCACCGGTGCTGATCAGAAGACCGTCTCCCAGCCAGGGCTTGAAGAACCTGTAGTCTTCTGCCTTGTCGATGTGGACGTGGCTGCTGAGGATGAGCTCCACGTCCCGAGGATCGTACAAAAACAACAGCAGTCGCGGTCCTATCCATATTTTGACGGCACTATCATCTGGGAAGTCCTTGCTTTTCTCCACTACTCTCCTAAATATTTCTGTGGAATACCACGACAAACGTTAGAACAAAAGATATTCAGGAGAATCATTTAATTTAAATAGACTAATTAAACGTATTAAGTAAAAGATACCTACGTGTAATATTTTTGATTATGTTTCTATGAGTTTCATGAGTATGAGGACCCTAATATGAGGAGAGAGTTGACTTACCGTCTGAACCTCCGGTAAACTCCAAAGCGTTTCCGATGAGTGGCAGGCCCTTGGGTCCCGACAACTTTTCAGCGAGCTCATAGAAGCGCCTCCTAGAGACCCTCCAGTAGGTGTACCACAGCAGCACGGCGGGCACGAGTAGCATGTAGAAGAGGTTGGTGGCCGCCCACGCGTTCGGCGCGGCAGCGCTCTCAGCGGAGGTGTAGCTCATGATGATTTAACTTTGCTCTTAGGGGTAGAAAATATAAGATATTAGTATAAGTAAGGCTTATCGATATATCTCGTTTGTAGTTCCATAGAAAAATCACACGATTCACATAGTTTTAATTGCTGCCGATAAAACCTGAGTAATCTGCCAACGTCTTAAGGCTGCGGTGACTGCTTCCTGTAAGGGGGGCCTCCCGATTGTTTGCGACCTTACTTACGTATAAAGACAATATAACATCAATATACAAATAGATAAAATATATTAAATGGCTTATTACTAACAATAATTGTTATAATAGTCGTACTTCAATTGAACCATAGTCACGATATCCAGATAACGGAAGTTTTTATATTAATTGAAACATTAAAAACGGTTTCGCGTTGGCACGAAACTATAATTATTTATCTTAAAATTCCACTCATTTCACCCCAAAATTGCACAATTACCGAATAGCTCAGCAACTACGTGAACCAAGTCAAATGCGAAATTGACAATTACATAAAAATTAATACGTGAAGCAAACACTTCCGGTACCATTTTAAGAAAATTCCGCGGCCGGAGAAGTTTGAAATTTAGCCCAATTATATTGTATATAGAGACAGTACGAATGATACTATTTTTTAAAAATGTGCATCATAATATTATTTTATGCAACAGTTTGATAATGGGGTACAATAAATGCGAGTGGCGGGAGTTGCGATGCGAATCCTCGCGAGTATAGCAAAGAGAGACGCCGCAAGCCTAGGTGTACGACTAACTATTTAAAATAAAACTTAAATATTTGTGGCTGAATTTCGACCACCCGGCCATCTCTACTTTCAGTTAAACGTTGATTGCATCTAATTGAGGTAATCGTTAAGATTCTCAAATGATACGTCATGAGTTTTATACTCCACATTGTTAGGTTTTTAGGCAACCTATTGTTAGGTGCAGGTCTCCTTTTCCCTTACACCTTACATCTGACATAAATTAATAACATTTTCATGATTCATTTTGTTTTCGTTTTTATTTATTCCATTATCTCTACGATCTAGGAACGGAATCCAACAGGCACAATGTTTAACTGTATCGTCTGCGATATTTTCATATCTACTTCTAACATTAACATCTAGATGAGTTGGAGGGAAAATTAAAAATATATGTCACACCCGTGTTCAAAACGGCTTGATGGTTAGACCTACTTAGCACATTTTAAACAGGATTATTTCTATATATGTAAGAAGTCTCTTTCCTGCTAATTGCGTTATATTTTCAAAAGCGCGCCATGTCTTTTCTACAAATACTCGGTTTTATTAAGATAAAAAAAAACTGCAAAGCATGAATCGTGAAAACTCACTAGTAAAAAATTGAATCTATTAAGAAATAACGTTAACAAATCACGACTTACATGAATTTATACTTTAACAAACAGTTGGAAGTGTGTGAAGAAGCGGGGAAAGGCTAGTATTTGTCACATGTGTTAAAGTATCAAAATACAAAGAACTGTCTGAATTAAGATTGGTGCATGTTAAAAGAAGGCATTCATAAATAAAGACTTGTTTCCGTTATTCATTTCCGTATTATTTTTACTATTTCCTATCTCTACATGGAATAAAACAAGATAGTTTGTCGTGCCTATCTGTTTTTTTCATCGGAAACTTCAATATAATAATATTGACCAGAAATGAGTTCATGAAGCCTAATCTATAAGCCTTAAAATCTATCCCAAAAATATTTAAAGATTCCAGATAAAAGTGAAAAATTGTTGAAAAGTTGACAGATTTGTTAAAAATATTAAACAGAAATATTTAAACAATTATCAAGTAACGCAAATGCTTGACAAACAATTTTACTAAGTAATAAATTATTAAAATATTTTTTTTAGGAGTCGTTTTGTCACGAGAGGAACCCCGTTGTAAATGGATTTGGGTGCGCTTTTAGATTTTTCTATTTTCATGTAAGGTGCATTACTTGATAATGCGCACACCCAATATCGTTTTACTTTGCCACAGGTATTTAATTATAGTGCTAATTGTTTAAACAAAGAAAGGTCACGTAGTATGGTGATCTACTTGTATAATTGCATGTGCATATTAAACTTTGACACGACGTTATATTGATATTAACCTTGAACAACATCAGTCTCCTATTATTAGATTTACCAAAAATGTCCAAAATAAAGTCGCAATAACATTTATTTCAAGTAGAATAAAGAACGTTCCAATGATAAATTTACAGTTTTAATGTTCTTTTGTATTTGTGCTTTTTGAACTAAAGTTTACATTAGACTAAATTAAATCGGGAGTTACTGTTGCAATATTTTTGAGTACGGTTTTTGATATCTGTTATTATCTATTTTTTGTAACTAATTCATGCTCGTAACCCAACCCTGAATTTCATGCTGGGCTAATGTGTGTAGGGAGGAAATCCGCAAAGCTGAAATAGGCTGGGCATATGGCACGAATCAGAACTACTGAGTTGGGCCAATATTGAGACATTTTTGATGCCACTAGTGGCCGTGGATGGCACTAGGCCAGAAAAGAAGGGAGTGTAGCGACAAGAAGAAACTATTGCTCAGCCGTGGGGCATAACGGGTGCTAGTAAAATAATTAAAATATTTCTATGTTTGAATTGTGAAAAGTCACGACGTTATGCGTTATGCGTATTACGTATGCGTATGTATAAAATTAAATAGTTCACATAATAAAACCAACAAAAATATAAATGATATATCATGTAATATAACTAACTTTAAGTATCTTTCTTTGTTTAAAAAGAAGTCTAAAATGATATTAACTTGAATATTTTACATAGGACTATAAAATGACGCCATAAAAAAGTAACTGTTACTCTGCCAGCTATTCTATATAACCGCTGTAAGTACGATCCGCTTTTGTTTACAAACAAATCTTAATATCCTATTGTAGGCAGTGTTTGGGTGTCTAGTTTACAACCGCTAGACAAGAATTTACTAGATTTGTTTGTGTCGTTTATTCGCTAACAAAGAGCAGTCTCGTTGCGTAGACGGGAGTACTCTTAGGAAACCCAACCTCGATAGCTGCATTGAGAAGGGTGCAATGAAATACTTAAAGTATTGAGATCAAAGACTAGGCTCGCTACGGTATCACTCACTCCTACAACAAAATTTTTACGCTTATTTGGAAAAGAAATGAGAAGACAAGGTACGTTTAAGTGGAATGGTCACTTGAGGTTTTATCCTTTCCAATGAAGAGACTGCAAATGTAGTGGGGAATCTTCTTCATTCATTTTTCTTTAATATATTTTACCAGGTCAAATAGTGTCCTCGGTACAAGGATGGCTTATATTTCGTCATTTTTTTTTAGTTTTTTGGTGTTTTTTTTAGGGTTTCCTTTTTATTCCATAATAATTTATTTAATCCTTTATTGATATTAAAGGATTTCATTTTCGGAAACACTGACCGATAAATTTGCGTTTATACGCTTTGGGCACCGTCTTAATTTTATCAATGAAAGAATTGCCAATTTGAATTTATGACTAGCACTTAATTTTTGGACAAGAAAGACCATTTATTTGAGGCTTTTGAGCTTGGCGTTTTTGTTCGTCACAGAATGTTGTAATTTTCATTAAAGACCGATTGACTCGAAAATTAAAAAAAATATATAATTATGTATTTCATCACAGAAAATAAAAAAAGTGGTTCTCCCCTATTTATTAATATTTTTGGATATGAAAATTATTTTATAATTAAAGGATAATTTCTTCTTCGGATTCTTTTTTAGGTAATTAGACAGTTCATTGACTTTTTAAATTCATAATAAGGAACTAGATCAAATAAATTAAATACAGTGATTGTAATGTATCTATTAATATATGTATATATACATATAGTTATTATAGAAATTATGTATATATTTACAATTAAGCTTCGTATTTTTAGTTGCAAGATTAATAATTTTTAGTAATTCAATTTACTTTGTGTTAGTTGTTTAGTATTTTTAATAATGAAAAGAAAATTGTCTTCTTTTACTCACGAATTCTTACTTTAAGATTTCACTGCGACAGTTTTATATTGAAAGGTGTTCACTGTTATTTATAGATCAGTTTAAATCGATATATAAAACTAGTGACAATGAAAATCCATGGGGTGGGTACACAGCACACTAGTATAGTTTGCGCACCCTACCTTGCTCGCAGAGGCGGCCGCGGCTTGGATTAGACTATGGGCGGCGGGACCTCGCGCCGCTCTATATACACGCGCCTCGCGTCACAACATGGCTGCGCGAGCGCCGCTACCCCGGACGTTCGCGTTGAGCAAAATATTAGCTTTTAAACACATCTTTGGTCTCATTCTGAACTTTCTTTGATATTACTGCAATAAAGAATATTGTGGCAAAACAAAAAGAATACAAGGCCTGACAGGTTGGGCTCTGATGACTAAACTAGGATACACTGATATTTTTAGGTACAAGCATTTTTTTTGTATATAACACGGGGCAAACGGGCTAACTGTAGCTGAGTGACTACCGATGCCTACGAACGATTGCATTACCTGAAAGGTAAAGATAAAAATACCGCATCTGCGAACCCTCTAGAGCTAGAGGCAAATGGCATGAGATCTATGGTTAGTATACAAAGGACGGGATTGGTCCAAAAGCTATAGCATGAGGGAGATGAGACATAGACTCAACAGTAGCTTGAAAAGAATTTGTGTGCCGTACAAGACACACACAGAAATTCTTAAAAGAAAGTCGTAACAATGCGTAGTAAGTATTTAAATATGTTTAATGAGGGCACTGTCTAAAAATAGTAATTATTTAAAGAACAAAGCTAAATATCATCGGAAAAGTTTACAATGTCATTGCTTGTTTAGTTGAGATACATTATTTTTTCACTAACAAATACAAAAAAAAAAAACTGTATCACAGATGTGTTGCCGGTCTTTGAGCAATCAGTACGCTCTTATCTTGAAGATCCCTAATTCCGGAAATATCTATGCAGGCAATCCATTCTACCATGAATTTGTGCGATGCAAAAAAACCTTACTAGTTTTATTGCATCATATTTTAATAAAGCGCAAGCAGCTGGCGCCCGGGACACTCACTTTAATACATGCGGTTAAAGATACAGACGAATTCGACATCTCGGCGCAAAAACACAGAGTCTGATGAAATTAATCAAAACATATCTCCTTGCTGAAAACAAACAATCTTGATAAGACATATTGGTAAGACACGGAGCGGCGAGGACGTCTGTACCTACTCAGTATGGAAAGAATGGGCGTCAAAGCCGCGGTATTAGCTACGAAATTGGCTATATCTATCTGTAGTTCAAGGTTTTGGTTTATCATTGAATAGGAATAAAGACAAAACATAACTTTGTATATTATAGTCTTATCTTATTAATAATAACTATTAATACTAAATAATTAATAAAAATTCTTCTCAAAAATTACAAAAAAAACATTTGTGTTTTTTCCTGTAACTAAATTGGCCTCTTTTTAACTTCTTAAAGGGTTTTCACGCGCTAATGAAGATATTCACTTCATTTAATGGAACATTTGATAATTAATGTCTTATGTCTAATCTGAATTTAGCTCCTTAATATTTTTCGGTGCTTTCAAACCAACACGACCTCAAAAACACCCACACGGAGGTCTTTCAAGTTAAAGTAGGCGCGTTGTAAAAGTAATATCTACAAGTAGGGCTAAAGACATCGGTCGCCACTTATACTTTGTCATTTGGTTAACTTTAACAAAAAAGCTAACATATAAATCAAGAAAAAACAGCACAAAGTAAAGTTCTGTGGGTGGTAGATGCATCTTCTTAGTTGTGTTGTAAAAAAGTTGTCTGGAATTATGCATGTTTTAAGATACGAACAAAGGAGACAGGAAGCGGTGTAGGTCTCTGCAGAGCTGTAAATACTTGTGCGTAAACAAAGATCCTTTGACGCACATTCGTATAAAAAATAACGCCTAAAACTGTGCTAGTCGTGCGCGTTTATGTGCCTACTATGAAATACAAAAGTATTTAAGCATATTGAGCTTTAATGTGCACGATTTTAAGTTGTATTTATAAATACAACAAAATTTGACAACCGATCACCAGATGTTGGGATATGGCATGAATTGAGATGCCTAAGTGCCCTACCTCACCGAGACGCCATGGCGACGTCGCCGGTTACGCATCCAAAGAATTCATATTTAAATTTACGACAGGTAGCTCATTTGGCGACGCAACGGTTTGGCGACGTCGCCAATTTAGAAGCGTAGCTATGAATGTCAGCGCGCTGTGTGGTGTCTGGAGACCGTGGCGAACTGGCGAAGCCACCAGTAAAATGTACACGCGTTAGCTGTAGCTCACTTATTCAGTGTCCAACCGATTGCCAAAACGGACGCATTACCTTAATGTCACAAGTAGTTTTTCTTCTGGACTCTCGGATTTTCTTAATATTGTATCTTTTTCGTCAATTCATTCCTGTATAAATTTAAAAATTCGTCATAAGATGATACTGACATTCGCACGTAGTTAAATAATTATGGAGGATTTCCCCTTAAATTTCCTTATAATAAAAAACTCTTAGGCCTCGATCCGACACAAAAGGATGGTTCAACATTTCTTTAGATTTTAATTTTGAACTTTAAGCAGATGTGAGAAACTGAGTCGGCAAAACCATTTGATATGAGATACTAGAGATGGACAGTATAGTTTGGTCTTTCAGTGCTCATCTCGCAACATAAATATTTCTCACATATATGTATATCGTCAGTGCCAAAATATATTTGTACGATTGGGCGTCTTCAAGAAAAGAGTTTTTATGAGCTATGTATACTTAAAGGCCGGCAGTACCATTGCTACTTATATTATTTTAACACTTAATTATGGCACTATTAAAAAACATATATATATATATATTAGTTAGTGACACTATGGAATTGCAAAGTATTATAAAACCTCAATAAGTTTAAGTAAAAAGACTTTAAAAAAGCTTTTATTTTGGGATTGTGTGTAAAGACCAAGTACTCATTAAGACGAATCATTCATTTAGAGTTCTTAGGAACTCCAATTTGGAGGCCACAGGGCCACCCTTCAAGCTCCCTTATCATATCATCCTAATATTGCATTGTCATCCGATAAACATATGTGTGAAAAATATCAGCTCAATCGGTTGCAGACTCTGATCCAAAATTGAGTTGCAAGACCTACCAAAGAAACATACGTTGCAAGTTAGATTAAAGCTTTTAAAAATAATTACGTGTCTGTCTTGAATTATCAAGATAATCTTCGGCCTTAAGAAAATGCACATTTTATTCAGAGATCTGAATTTATCTTCAATGATAAGTTCCAACACAAAAATTTAATGGTCTTTTATCATTCAGAAAAATAAAAACCTGATGTAGCTATATACATAATAATTTTATTAATATTAAACAGATAAAATCATGCACATTTAAAGTACGACACTTGGTACAAAACGTGTACCCTATAATGTAACCAACATTATCATGAGCTTCGTAAAAAAGTCTCATTTCAATTGAATCAAAATAAACGAAGAGACTACAGGAATATCGAACATATTTCCCAATAGAAAATAACTGAAACTAGACAGTCGTAGTGCCACTTCCAACTAAACCTTGAAAAAAGAGTAACTGGAATTGAAACCAGAATGTAAGGCATATTTTAAAGAAATTCCTAATATTGTCTTTTTCAAGTCTACATTCTCTTTCCTACTACTTTTGGCTTTGTTTTTTCTAATACCACCTACCAACATGTGATTGTGTATCTCGGTTTCTTTTATAATACTCTAATAACTGCTTTAATTACTCGTGGCAAACAAATTAGGAAATCTTAGAATCATATTATGGTAGAAAAAAGATCATAAATTTTCCATACAGTTGTTTATACTATTCAACCTGCTAATATTCATATGGATTTACCCAAACGTGCTCTTTTTAAACCACATTAAAAAAAAGAAGGAGGTTATCAATTCGACGCGTATGTTTTTTTTTCATGTTTGTTATGGCAGAACTTTCGACTGGGTGCACCGATCTTGACGATTCTTGTTTCATTTGAAAGCTGGTGCGTCCACCCGGTTGCAGCCAGAGCAACTTAACTTAGCGATCGACTCAAATGCCGACCACTGATTAGGCCACGACCTCCTCACTCTTTGCTAGGTCAGTATTTGCTGTTATTTATTTGTCAAGACATAATGACCTTAATGTATCATCTTAGTTTTGTGTATATTTCTAATTATAGTGATTCTAACAAAATATGTAAATAACGAATAGGACCTTAGGGCTTTATTAATACTAATCATATTTATATATATATATAAAAGAGGCACCTCTGACTCGCGCGCTCCGCACCCTCAATGTAATTGCAGAGGAAATTGACCTGTATTGCTGTTCTAAACTATTCAAGTTACTTAACAATTATACCTTTACCTTTATTACTTTAATTATGTCTTGACACACTCTTGCCGACTGTTATTAATAAGAAATAAATCATATTATGTACATACGTGAATGATGCCTACCTGATTTCGCAGGATTTCTGACGATCCTGGCAGAAATAGCGAGTGGAACCCTATCAACTAGGGATATTAAAAAATAAAATCATCACATTTGTTGTGTCAATAAAAACCAAAAACGGCCGGTTTTTAAATAGTCATAAAAATAATTTTAAATCATTTATTATCCTAATTCTATTAGAACCAGTATATTATATATAATTAATATCTAGAATGTTTTACATAAAAGAAAAATGATTATTTACCTGCGTTAAGCATGACCAGCCATCCTCCCCCCAAGTGTTAAGTATAAAGAATACAGTTAACATTGTTATTGTCATTTACAAAAGCTCATTAAGTATAATTACAACTTAACAAAGAAATGCTTTTCAATTTGACCAATATAATAGCAAATTGAGTATGCCATTGCATAGAACTAGGAATTATGTATTAGGCAATTATTTCAACCTACGAGATTGTGATTGTGATTCAGTAATGCGATGTGATCCGTTGTGGTTTTATGTGTAATAGACAACGTAAGTACGATTAGCTTAGTAATTGCTTGCTGTGGTCTCCTGTAATTGAAGGAGCACACAGGGTTTTTTTTGTGTGATTGTTATCTAGTGTGTAATGTGTGTATCCTTTGTTGGAGGTCCTTAATAATAAAATAAAAATAAAAAATCTATACTAATATAGTTAAAAGCTTATTTGTTTGTTTGAACGCGCTAATCTCCGGAACTACTGGTCCGATTTGAAAAATTCTTTCACCGTTAGACAGCCCATTTATCCAGAAAGGCTATAGGCTATATATCATCACGCCAAGTCCAATAGGAGCGGAGCACCAATGAAGAATGTTTCAAAATCGGCGGTCGCGGGCTTTTTTGTAGAACTATTTAAGATAAAGATTTCCCTCATACACTGTATACGTGTAACTCTAAAGGTTCTTACATCGCACGCCAGAATAGCTAGCAGATGGCAGAATTTTCTCCTACGTACTTAACATTTATTTTAAACAATTCATACAATATCTTTATAATTTATAGCCTATGTATTATTCTGATGTATAAACTATATTATTGTAGAATTTTATTATAATCCATTCAGCGGTATTTCTATAAATATGCGATATGGATGTCAGTATAATTTTCACTATCAACTGAGATAAAATTGTATGAGGAGTTGTAGTTTAATCTTTGTCAATTAGTTAGCGAGAGGACTTGAGATTAAGTATTTCCAGGCGAGTGCTAAAAAATTTTGGCTAAAATATCACTAACAGGCTTAATAAAAACTTTAATAATTATTTAGCGAGATCATTAGATATATCTAAGGTAAGCTGAGGTTCCTTCTATTTATTATTAAAAAAGCTACGTATAAAAAAACGAAACACGACATGTTTTATGATTATATGACGAAAGTCTGATTTAAATTTTAAAAAGTCCTTACCTGTATAACAGACCGAGGTAAGAGTGAGGGCATGAGTCCGTACGAGAGGGTTCGTCCGGCCCCAAGGCACTCTGGTGGTGCAGATGTCCATGGGTATCGGTAGTCACTTAAGTGATGAACATTTACACCTTGTAAAGAAAGAAAAAAAAACAAGTAATAATTAAGTCTCCTTAAATGGTTTATTTTTGATTACATATATACAAATATAAAAAAAGAGGACAGCAAACTTCAACCTAAAGTACCTTTTATCAAGCACATGTTAGCACTAGAACCTTGGAAATCCCTGTCAGGAATTATTATTTATCACAATGAGAAAACTAAGTCTGTCTGTTTTGTATAGTATTAACTTACCTAGCACTAAAATCAACATTGTCTTTAGGTATAGGCATCCAAGCAATATTTAGTATTTTTAATATTATTATATCAATATTAACGTTACAAAATACTTTTTATCGCAATAACATAATTTGTAAAAGAAAAACTTGAAAAAAAATAGTATTTTTTTTATAAAGCAAGGTGCAAACGAGCAGGCGGTTCCGATGCTGACTGCGGCAACCAGGGGAGTACTCTGAAATCGAGGAGACACGACGAAGGGTTACTTTTTAGCGGTGAAAGCGCAAACGTGTAACAAATTATTAATTGCAAGTTGGTAACCTTTTAAATCACCGATTCCATCACCATCGCTATCCATAAAAGATCTTGGATAGATCTGGTAGAAGTCCGCGTGGGCCACCCTTAACATTTAGGGGGATGAAAAATATATGTTGACCGATTCTCAACCCTAGCCAATATGCACGCAAATTTTCATGAAAATCGGTCGAGCCGTTTCGGTGGAGTTTGGCAGCGCACCCCGTTACACGAGAATTTTATATATTAGATATAAAGCTGAAGAGTTTGTTTGTTTGCCTAAACGCACTAATCTCAGAAACTACTGGACCGATTTGAAAATTTATTTCAGTGTTATATAGCCCATTTATCGAGGAAGGCTATAGGCTATATATCATCACGCAAAAATCTAGTTTTTTACCTAATTTTACGCAGAGAGTCAATGAGAGAGATGATTCTTTAATTTTTTAATGGTATAATAAAATTTGATTTGAGTTCTTTTACAAATACATATAAAGTATTTGCAGTGTCTTTCTATAATTATTATAAAGAAGCCTTTAATTTTATAATTTGTGTAGCTTTTAACAAGTAACGAGTTAGTATTCATATCTCTTCCATGTGTCTTTTGATACGAAACTTACAGGTGCCAAACCGAGATATATATCTTTTTGTTTATGCAAATTTGTTCTAAGTTGTAAAGCAAGCCAGGATTTCTAGGATTATTCTGCTTAGCATTATTCCAGTCTAGTACCCGGGTCAGATAACCGGTTATATTACATCTGATATTATTATATTTTTTGAATGTGTTTTTATTGTTGAACCACTTGGTATCGGGTGAACATTTAATGTGCTGTGTCTTTGTCTGATGCACCATATTATGTTATAAGTCCATCTCGTTCGCGCTTAAATTTATTTGGCGGAAACCCCTGTTTAAGGCCACTTTGAAACAGGCAACCCTATATCATCGTAAAGAAAATAAAATTTACTTTAATTTGATACATAATTTGTTCAAAAACCGATAAAGGAAATCGAGATGAATGAATGAAGAATGCTGAGCTGTTCTGCCCTTTCACAGTAGGTGCACACAGCTTGACGCATTCATACCTGGCCTATAATTATTTTAAATTTGTTTTAGATTTATTTATGTGTCTAGGCTGTGTATATCATACGTGAATAAAGGATTTCTATTCTATTCTATTCTATTCTAGATAACTAGCTGTTTCCCGTGACTTCGTGCCCATAAATTTTAACTTGGCCTTAGACCTTATTATTCTGACTCTATCGAAAAAATCCGTTCCTAACGGACGTCTACTAATTATGAACTACCTCCCTGACAAATTTCATCTCTATACATCCCGCGGCTTTCGAGATATCGTGTCAGGTGACCTTTCGCTTTTATATTTATAGTTTTGTAGTTTAAATAGTGATCACGTTTCAGCCATGATTGATGGAAAAATGGATGAAGTTCTGGGCAAGTTCTGCGTACCTCTAGAAGGAAGATTTTCAGTGGTGCGAAGACAGGAATGTAACCTTGGCAATTGGGTGTGCGATGTGCTACTAGCTGCTACCGGGGCTGACCTACTCATTCTCAACTCAGGAACCTTCCGATCTGATCAGGTGCGGCCATTTTGGAGGTAGGATCTAGTGTTAGACACTAGACTCTCATTTTAGCAATGAAAATTTGTAGAACTATTCTATTTTGATTCATTGTCGAAGTAAGTTGATTACAGCAACGGATAAATGTTACTGACAGTAATTTTTTTTTCCTTTTTTTCTATTTCTATGAACAAAGTAAATTCTCGTTATTAGCAATTTGCACACTAAATGCTAATTCATCAGTGCTCACGACACGTGTCGTTTATTTTCCCTCAGAGCTCACGACACGTGTTGGTTGTTATTTGTCAGTGCACCTGACACCTGCTGCTTATTGTCCGTCAACGCTCATGACACGTTTCGTTTATTGTCCGTCAGTGCTAACGAGACGTGCGGTTTATTTTCAGTCAGTGCTAACGAGACTTGTGGTTTATTTTCAGTCAGTGCTCATGACACGTCTTTTATTGTCCGTCAGTACTTGTGACACGTGTAGATTATTGTTCATCAGTGCTCATCATGAATTAACTTCCATCTATCAGCGCTTACGACACATGCCAGCTATTATTATCCTATATGTAAGTCCTGAATTTCATAACTTATATTTCCTAGGTCCATCCAGCCGGAGACTTCACTCTCCGCGACCTCTCAACCATAATCCCCATGAGGGATCCCCTAGTGGTAGTGGAGGCCAGTGGTGAAACCGTCCTCAAGGTGTTGGAGAACGCCGTCTGCAAATACCCCAGCCTGGAAGGAAGATTTCCACAGGTAAAAAATGCAGTCAATAATTTTTAAGGGAATACTTTACTTTTGGTATACATTGCACTGGTAAAACTAAAAATAAAACTAATTAAGTATTTTATATTCTCCATGTCTTTTATGTTCCGCTGATTCTGCCGGTGTGTGTGCATATATGAAATCAGATTAAAAGGAAACTTTCTGAATTATTTCTCTGCATTGTATTTAAAGAAATAAATGTAGCTTATAAATGTTAGAAATTACATATTATATACTTTAAAAAAATGCCTAAATACATTTGTATTACATTGAAGTTTTTTAATCGTTACATTAATGT